>NW_018921288.1:82967-171301 GCF_002207925.1 Prunus avium
CAATGGAAAAAAAAAAAAAAAAAACATACGTGAACAGAAATAGAATCAACATGGAAAACAAACTAGTACAGAGAATTTTAGATGTACCAGGCAGATCAATTAAAAACAAAAGAAACCTTGAACAATCGAAGGAAATAACTGAATTCCCACAACAACATTCATACAACCACATTCCCATTTGATGGACCCCTCTTTTTTTCAAGACTGAACACCTGGTCTCCAGCTTTTCACATACCTGAAAGATCATACCCGGAATAACATCAGTGATAACACTCAGATGGCAGAATAGAAAAGCACTACTCAAGGTTCCCTGTCTTACAAAGAGAAAGAAATTGTTGATTACCTGAACAGTTGCTTCTTGAGTAAAAGTGAAAGGAAACTCATTCAAGATATCCATATGCTTCATATGTTGCTCCAACCTTCCGCACTCTTCTTTATGATCAGGCCAATGCACAATCTACAATATTTATCAAGTTGGACAATAACTTAAATTCAAGGAAAATCATGACAACCATAAAATTTTATTGTCAATGGAAGTTAGAAAAAGATTGTCACCCACCGAGTAAACAACATTCAACCATAATGAAATCGAGCAGTGAGGGAATGAGCATAGTGAGAAGACTTAGCAACCAATGTAAACATACAGGCGCATGCCTACATGTGGTGAACCTATTCACATGGACTATAATGCTGACACCCAAATAATCAGGTAACCCATTATCAGTAATTTCTTTGTTCTTTGAGTTACTTTAGTCTTATTAGCTCAACTGCAATATTATTTTGTAGTGAGCATGAGCTACCACTGAAGATACTATTCTAAGGTGCAAACCAAGAACCTAGACCCAAGTCGACAGACCTTTTTTAATCAATTTCTCCCTTCCTCACACACACGCCATTTCTGCACAAGTTAAGACTAACCCAATTGTTGCTCTCTTAAATGAAAGCTAAAAACATAGCTAAATATCAGAAGCCATGAAAAAAATAAAGAATAAGGCTTCCACACTTGTATTTTATTTTTAAAACTAAGCTGTCCATGTTTTACAGCATTCTTATGAATTTCTGATTTGCTTTCAAAGCACAGCCAATCGACAAAAAAAGTCATGCAAATTAGAAGCACCTGGTGAGAAACAGAGCAATAAGCAACAGCTCCACAGCGAGCACATCTTCTCGTGGCTGGTCCTGTGCACCGAGTCCCCTGTCTCTTCCCGGCACACTCCATCGTTTCGCGGAAGCTTTTGCTCTTCCTCAGTTCCTCTCAATTTCCGTTTGAACTCGGGCACGTTTATACCGAACGGACTGCGGCCCTTCCAAGTCTACCCAAATTGGCAACAAAGCCCATCTCGTGATGAAGTTTGAAGCCCATTAAAAGACGGGTCGGGTCCTTAATAACCATTCGATTTTATACACAGTTATTATTGGACTGCTGAACTAAACCCTTCGTTGTACCCCTTAACATAATCCCTCATTATACAAGCTCCTGCTAAAATATAAGTCATTTTCATTCCCTTTTATTAGGAAGATGACTCATTAAGCAAAATACACACTACCAACAAATTTTTTTAAAAAAGCAAAACATATCAACCTTTTTCTCAGCTTGCATTTTCCATATAATCCCTCATTATACAAGCTCCTGCTAAAACATAAGTCATTTTCATTCCCTTTTATTAGGAAGATGACTCATTAAGCAAAATACACACTACCAACAACTTTTTTTAAAAAAGCAAAACATATCAACCTTTTTCTCAGCTTGCATTTTCCATATGAATGGAAATGGGGTCGGGATTGGCTGTTGCAAGATTCTGTGCTTTCCCTACAGCTTTCTGTCATTTTCTCAATAATCAAACCCAACAACTAATTGAGTGATTAAGTTTATTAGTTTAAGCATGCACAAAGAGGACACCAAACTTTTCAATCCCAAAAAAAAAAAAACACTTAGTATTTAAGCATATATTAAAATGTTGAATTCTTGATGGTATCTCTCTTGTTTAACAAAAATAAAAAATGAAAATGAAAATTTACCGCCATTCATCTAGCATGAGCCCTCCTAGCATATTTTTTATCTCCCTTGAATGCCATTATTTTCTGAGTGATGAGACTCCTTTCAATCAAATATTATATTCCCATAATTTCCCATCATCTTCAGTTTAGTCAATCGTCTCTCTCATATCTTCAAACCTAAAATGTCCTTGTGTTTTTGTGTTGAAAAGATGGAAGGTGTTCTCATTGCCTGTTTGGTAAAGAGAGATCCAATACTCCAATAAATTAAATTTGTTAGTACAAGAAACAACAAGAAAAAGATGCCCCAAATCACACTCTGTTTACAAAAAGCAAGATGCCATATCTTCAAAGAGAAAGAAGGATCATTCACACACATCACAGGGTGATTCCATCTCTTTTACCTCCAAAGTCACAAAAATTAATCCATCTTTTTTACCTCTATGTTTCTCGTTAGACTTTGACTATTGATACGTACGATAAATGAAATACATTTAATATACTCGATGATATCGTTGAGAAATATGACACTAATTTTACTAAACATGACGTGTTTGAATTTTTGCATGAATAACAAAAGGTTGAATTTAACAAAGAATTTGTGTGATAATATTTTTCTTCCTGATGTTGAAAGAGATTTCGAGATCATCAATAAATTGGAGGGACCACACAGCTAGTTATGATGGTCTGCCTGCCATGCCATAATTAAAAAATGATGCATTTAGATGCATTTGTTACGAAATAGGCCGTGTACCCATTAGGCTATATGAAGCGCCATATTATTTATAAATTGACAATAAATAATGAAGTAGAATGTGTGTAAAGCTGGGCCGATGGATGGTATATGGGGACAGTGGGGAGTGTTGGCCCCGCACTATCAATGGTCTTTTGATAATCATGCAAAGGTGTCGGGGCAATATAAATTTGTGGGACCTGATTGATGCCCCAATTTGAGATTATGTTTGACCGAAGTGAAACGTTTAATTGGATCTCATTGTTAAAAAAGCGTTGGTTTATGAATGCTTTTCATGATTACAAAGTCAACCAGTTCTTAATAGCTCTTCCAAATTCAAGGCGAATATTTGAAACCTTTGTATAATGTGTTGTGGAGTTGATTACAAGACTTCAACCCATAATTTAAGCCACCATACCATAAGCCATAAGTCATAAGGTGGGTGTAAATGCATGTTCTTGGAATGTACCCTAAACTTTACAAGAAAAAGTTAGATTAAAATAAATAATGTTATCGATGATAATCCTTCACCTCATTCGTAAATATCAATTCTATAATGCATCGCCGCACATACAAAACAATCGGTTTTAAGTTGATAAGTGGTGTAAACTAATGAACAACTGTACCAAACGTTGGGCACAAATTGTGTCACACTTTAGATCAGATTAAACCCCCATATAAAGAGATTGTGATGACAACCATCAAATCGGTTGTAAATATGAGTAGGAGGATGGAAAATCAATCTTGGAAAGACAATGCGAGCGATGATATCTCCCAGATTTGATCTGCAGTGTCTGAATAATATATTTTGAATTTTGGTAGCAAAAGTCCAACCATGAAAAAGGCCAATCTTTGGTCCCACTCCAGATTATTTTGGGACTTCCAAATCTCCTCAATTCTATCTTTTGTCTCGTTGTCTTAGCACGTACACAAACCCATGTTGGGACCTTAGCCAAACTTTTATTTTCTTCAATTACCCAAAAAGAAAATATTTTTCTTTAATAAACTATGGTCCATATTCCATGGCCATAGGGATAAGCTTTACACACCAAACAAAACCTAAATGCTCTTTTTCATTTATTTTGAGTTTTAAGCAATAATCACCTTTCACTTTCCTAATGTTAAGTTCCTCAAAGCCTTAACCACAGTATCGAAAGTAAACTTTGTAGCATATGCTTCCGCGATGCTAGGTCATGATCAAACTCAATTTTTAATTTGGTTTGCTAATTTTTCTTTTTAATTATTTGTAAAATTTTGTATGATGTTCGTAATTTTAAAATACAAAGTGTGAACACCAACAGGAGTTGGTCCAAGTGGAAGGGGCTTGGATCCTTTAAACAAGAGGTCCTGGGTTCGATCCCAGGCGCTTGCGAATAGAGCAGACTTTATTGGGAGAGGTCCCCGCTTTGCGCCCGACAGTACCTCGAGGGTTAGTCCCCACAATCACGCGGGGGATACCTTGGTTTTCACCAAAAAAAAATACAAAGTGTGAACTTATTGTAATTTTTATTTTGATGTTAAGATTATAAATAAATAAAAAACGGTTACCACAATAAAAATGATACATTAAAGAAAAATGAAAAAGGGGTACGGAGCACGAGGTAGCACGTGGAAGGAGAGGCGGTGGTGGGGCAAGCCAAGATTCGCGAGGAGATACTGATGCCAAGTCTTTTTATTGCAAACCAACAAAACACTGCACCACTCGGGGAACTCCCCCGGTATAGGTATGTACCAAACCCACAGTCAATGCCACCGGCAAAATCCGGTTCCCACCAATTTTCCCGCGTTTTTATACCCCCATTTCGGGACTCGCGCTGGTCACTTCCCAATTCGCAATTCCACACCCAACGATTTGACGGCGCGGCCCACCGCTGACCACCGGTCAACGCCCCGACCCGTTACTCTGCACAGACCCCGACATTGACCAATATCTCGCGATGGCCGAGATACCGGGGTTTGATTTGGAAGATCGCACCAAAGTGGATTTCAGAATCTCAGCGTTTTATGGCTTAAAATTAAAAAAATGAACGAAAAAAAAGAGTAGATTTTTGAGATTTGGTAGAGAGAGAAAAGATTTGATTTTGCGAAAGAGACCAATACATAGCAATACTATATTACAGAGAGAAGAAACACACACACACGCAGCACGCTGGTGACGGAGACAGACAATTTTACCTGATTTTCATTTCTTCTCTCCTCTGTACAAAACATTGGCCACAGACGCAGAGCAAGCCTTTGTTCTTCAACCAAGCGAAAATAAAGAACCAATCCAGTTTTCTCTCACTCTGACTCGGAAGATGGCCAGGAGCGGCGTCGTTTCATGGCGGAGGAGGTCGGAGAAGCTCGACGGCTTCGATATGGCGCCGATGAACTCCGAAGAAGCTCACGTTCTCGCCGTCGATGACAGTCTCGTCGACCGCAAGGTCATTGAGCGTTTGCTTAGAATTTCTTCTTGCAAAGGTAGCACTGAAAACAGAGCTTCATTTCTGAGAAACACCCTCGATTTTTAGCTCTATGTGATTTTGAATTTTATTTTTGGTTCGAATGTGCAGTGACGGCTGTGGATAGTGGAAGGAGAGCTCTGCAATTCCTTGGCTTGGACGACGACAAGAGCTCCTCCGTCGGATTCGATGTAAGCTTGTTTGATTAACAAATCTTAATCCAAATTCGTAATAAATTTCATCAATAAACTTTGAATTTCGAATTTCGAATAATAATTTCGTTGTGATTAAATTATAGGGCTTGAAGGTGGATCTGATTATCACTGACTACTGTATGCCTGGCATGACCGGGTACGAATTGCTCAAGAAAATCAAGGAATCTTCAGCTCTCAAAGAGATTCCCGTTGTGATTATGTCATCTGAGAACGTTTTGGCGCGCATAGACAGGTAAATTTCTTCGTCAATGCAATTATTTTCATTGAAATTAATCAATTCTTGTGCATGATTTTGATTTTTGATTTTAAACTCGAATTTTGGTGTTCGCCAGGTGTTTGGAAGAAGGCGCAGAAGACTTCATAGTGAAACCGGTGAAGTTATCGGACGTGAAGAGGCTCAAGGACTACATGACGAGAGAGGCTGGACTGGAAGAGAGTGGGATGAACAAGAGAAAGCTACGCGAGCCCTGTGATCTGCCTTCCTCACCCCCGTCCATTCTACCGTCGTCACCCTCGTCCTCCTCATCGTCACCGTCTAAATCTCCGTCGCCTCCTCTGTCATCGTCGTTCTCGGCTCCCTCGTCGCCGACGTCGCTTGATTCCCCAATCCGACGGCTCAAAATGACCAACACTGATTAGATCAACAGAACCCGAAGCAATCACTTTGTATTCATCGGAGCCAAACTGCAATTACCCGTTTAACCGGTTTTTGTTGAATTACCTCCTCTTTTTTTCGTTTTGTTTTTGTTTGCCTTTGATTTCTTTTGTTTGTTTATATATGACTGTGATTTACACATTAATACTACTGATTAACTGATTACTTTTCTAAAATCTTCAATTAAACAATCAATTCCAGTTCTTTGACTTTGACTTTGTTTGCATCTTTATAATTCACTTTGAGTATTCATAAGATTCGCATATGATTAAAATCTTCTTTTGACAAACAATTTGCAATACAAACTTATAACACATTATTTTTCACAAAAAATCATGTAAAAATACCATTATCCATGGTTAGGATGTTTAAATGTTATAAGAAAAATAAATGGGTTGAAATGGGTTAGTGGATTCGCTTGAAACAAATAAAATTTATAATTAAGTAAAGAAAAAGAAAAAGAGAGAGAAAAAAAGGAGCTGTATCGTGCTGTACACATACAGAGTGTTGAATCGGGATTGAATTTGATTTGGTTGAGTTGGAGAGATAAGCTTGCAAGATCTTGTCTGGTAGAGAGAATATTGGAATGAGATTGTGAATTGGACATGTTCCAAAATGCTCCCTTTGGGAGGGACTAGGACACCTTGGTTAGGTTGGGACCTTTTCCCCTTTGCCTTCAACACCCTCAACACCCTCAACTCTAGTTTTTCATGTCTCATTGTCTCTTTAGGGGTGGTAGTATGCTTATCATATACTCTCCTCTCAAATCTTCATAGTTGAGATGAGACCCACTCATGCTCCACATATCATGTGTAAATGTTTTCAACTCTAATTAGTGAACAATTGATAGACCGTTGATGTATATGAGATAATTTTGTCTACGCATTATGGCAGCGATGTATGTGTGCAACGTTTTTTGTGACAAAAGAAAAATGTGTATGCACATTTATTCACGTTGTCCATAAAACTTAAAATTAGAATTGGTTTGGAAAATTGAAGAGATTGATGATACTTGTAGGTGTGGCAAATCTTTGAGGCTTAATATCACAAAACGTCCCTAAGGTTTACGAAACTATCAGATTGCATCCTTAATGTTTTTTTTGTATCATTCATGGTTCTCAAGGTTAGCATGTGTGATCACAAATGGGCTATGCCGTTAGGTTCTGTCAAAAACTCCGTTAGTTTGCTGATGTGGCATATATATATATCATAAAACATTCTTGAGGTTCACGCACCTATCACAAATGGTCCATGTGAATTTTTTTTAATTTTTTAATTTGAAATTCATAAAATTTTGGTTTTCTTTTTAAAATTTTTAAATAACATATATTTTATTTTAAATACACATGACACTATATTTTTGAAGATGCGGACTCTACATATATGCCACATCAACAAACTAATGAAGTTTTTTTTATAAATAATTTAAAATTCATAAAATTTAAAAATGAAAAAACCATTTATAGAAGATTTTAACCTTGAGGACCATTTACGAACCCTAAACCCTTGATTTTTTTAATTTTTAAGTTTTATGAATTTTAAATTATTTTTTAAAAACTCATTACTTTGTTGATGTGGCATATATGTGGAGCCCACATATCCAATAATATAGTGTCATGTGTATTTAAAATAAAAAATATATTTTTAAATAATTTAAAATTCATAAAATTTAAAAAAGAAAACCAAAATTTTATGAATTTTAAATTAAAAAATTTTGCAAGGACCATTTGTGATAGGTGCGTGAACCTCAGGGATGTTTTGTAATATATATATATATGTCACGTCAGCAAATTAATGGAGTTTTTGAAGGAACCTAACGGCAAAGACCATTTGTGATCACACATACTAACCTTGAGGACCATGAATGACACAAAAAAAACATTAAGGATGCAATCTGATAGTTTCGTAAACCTTATGGACGTTTTGTGATATTAGGCCAATCTTTGAGGAAATATCATTGGACCCACATGAGAGAGTGGATAGCAGGGAGAGACATGTAGTGTAGAGTTGTAGAATTTTTTTTTGAATCTTATTATTATTATTATTATTATTGTGAATCAAAGGAAAAAGAAGATGTGGGTCTAGACTAGTGGTTGTGACTGGTTAGGCTTTTGGTCTCAACAAAGGCATCAACGTTTATTGATCAAGGTGCCACCAAGGCAAGGAATAATCAATGTAATAAGGACATGAGACAGAAGTAAAAGTACAATAAATTTTTGCCCCTTGCAAATGCGTGGTGGAATTTGATGTGAGAATTCATATTAATAGCGACTAAAACTTATATAAGCTTAGACTATCTCTAATCATAAGGCCATCTTCAATCTATGAGGCCAAACTTAAAATATCCCAAATTTTAGCCCATTTTCTTTTCCAACCAAAGAAAATTGAAGGGTCAAAATTTAGAAAAACTTAAACTTTGGGCCAAATGCCTGGACTGGAAAATTATTTGGTGTAGCCCACTGAAGGCTGACGGAACCCATGTGCAAGGAAGATTCTATGGGCCCCGTGCTGCTGTCGTGCTATATCTGTCGTCTCGCCACGTGGCAGTAGCTGTTGATGTTGCCATTGGAATCCAATGGCAACAACAATTCAAACATCTCTCTCTCTCTTTTTTCTTAAAAATAATTCCAATAGTAACTTAAATCAACGATCCATATTAAATCCAAGCTATTTTAACAGTAAAAAAAAGATCCAACAGCTGAAATTTAAATCTAATAGTCAAAATAATATTTTAAATTAATCTAAATCATATCCAACTCCAAAACTCACTCCAAACTCTATAAATACCCGCCCATTTCTCAAATAATCAACCAAAATTATTTTTTCTATTTCTCAATTTTTTTTACCTCTGCCAATTTCATCAATCTCCTTTCATTCTTGTTGAAGATGTCCACAAAATCTCAAAGAGGTGTGAATTGGAGGCCTGAAGATTAGGCATTGTGCAAATGGTGGGTTTCCTTCAGTGAAGATGGGGCTATTGGCACCAATCAAGCAAGCGACACATTTTGGAAGTGTGTATATCAAAAGTTTTTGGAAAATGATCCGGGTATTAGTAGACCCGAGCGACGAATATACCAAGCCATTGCTTCTCGGTTCAAGACTATCAACCAAAATGATATTGGGGCAACAGTTTGGGGACCATTTAGGTCATTAACCCTAAAAATAATAATAATTAGGTGCCTTAATTTCTTTTACCACCACTAATCAAGTACATATACATATGCTAGGCATTTGGTGGTGTGGGCGGAACCACACTAAGGGCTACAGTGGGCTGTAGTCCAGTGTGGTTTTTTTAATTAAAAAATATATATATAACTTGTATATTTAACTTATTTTCAATATTAGCCTAACCAGTGTCGGTGTACAGATTACCTTATTTCCATTTTCAACATTTAAGTAAATGTCTTTGTCATTTTACTTTTATTTATTTTTATATTACTCTATTTACTTAAGTTTACAATGTAAATAAGGAAGTACCCCCCATTTGGATTCAAATAAAAAGACTAGAAAATCAAATTCCCACCAAATCAAAATATGAAAAATCGGTTTTAGTGCAAAATACGATTTATGCTAAAAATGATGGCTCATTAAGTCAATATATACTTCATACTAAAATCCCATAAAATCAAGTTTTCTTCTTTGATGTGTGAGGAATAAAAGCCGCCAAAAATTATATTGAAAAAATGATTATTCTGAAAACCCATTTTTCATAATTAGTTAGTATTTTTACATAATTTTTTTTTTTTTTTTTCATATATGATATGAATGCATGAAGGAACTAAGGTCAATTTAGGTAAAAAGCCTTAGATGTTCAATCCACTATGGTGTTAAACCCTATTTGGTTTATGTTAAAACTTATTGAAAATTAGTTTATGGAGCTATGAACTAGCGTGGTTTATATGATTTAATGTTTACTTTTATTTCTAGAAAGAATATAGAAATTGTAAGTGCCAAAAAAAATAATCATTAAATTTTAAGCTAATAACTTTAGTTAGCCCACTCGTTGAAAAATTACTGATTCCGCCCTTCTATATAATACGCGTGCTTTCTTATCAGGATTCAGGATTGCATGCATTTGTGCTGGTGAATTAAATATCATGTTGTTGCCAAATTCCAAATTTAATTTTAGTTTAATGAAGGGCTGCAAACGGATTATCAAGCTGAAGCTTGTTGGTCTTCAATCTAATTATATATTTAAAAACTAAGACGCACCTGCAGCAGCATCTGTTCTGTGCACACAAGAATACCACTTTTTTCTCTGTTTCACTTGAGCTAAATAAAAATGTTGTATATAGTTGTGGATGGAACAACGAATTATGTTTACGAAGTTTGTTATTTGAAGTGGTTGTAATTGTACACTGTATATTTCACCCCCATAAACACTGTTCTTTTTCTTCTTTTTTTCGCTTTTTGTTTTTGTTAAGACCCAAGAAAGAGGGTTTGTTGGCCTCAACTAATTGTAATTCCCATTCAAATTTTGAACAGCAAAATGAATCAAAGCATGGTTTCACAACAAATCAGCCGACTATAATAATTACAAACAAATGTAAAAGGTCATAAAAAGGTTTAAGGACAATTTATAAATGTGGTAATTTCTTTTTCTTTTTTTTTTTCTACTCAAAATGAAAGATTAAAGACAAGGCGGACTCATGAATTTTCTAGTAGAGATGCAATACAGAGAGAGCCAAATAAAAATTAAAAAAAAGCTTATTAAAACAAGAAAAAAATGAATAAACAAAATTGGTATTTGCTCAAGAAGAAAAAAAATATGCATCCGACTTACTTTGGAATGGCGTACTCAAGAAAGAAAAAAAAAGGAGAATTCTTGTGATGCACACACTTGATAAAATTGGATGATGTTAAATTGGTCATTTATAAATAGAACTCCAAATTCCACTTAAATAAGGAATTGTGTAAGCCCTATTAAAGCCCAATTAGATAAAGAGAACTCTCAATCCTGCTTAAATAAGGAATTACGCAAGCCCAATTAAAGCCCATGAAAGGTTTTTGTATTTTTTTAAGCCTGCGCCAAAACGACGTCGTTTTATCCAGGATTTTTTTATATAAAAAAAAAAGACAGCGCGCGCAACCAGACTTCTTCTAGGCTTTTCGTCGAACACCTGCTGTGCAACTCCAAGGCTGGGGAGAGGTGCAATATGCAGCACCTATGATGGCTTTTCCGCCCTGCTGCTACTGCTTTCGGCTTGTCTTGCTCTTCCCTTTGATCCAGTGGAGACCCAAATGAGCTGAAATCTGATATTTAGCTGGATTGACACCATGGCTGACAACTATCCTCCCCCTCTTGATACTCACTCGGTATGCATTTACTGCTTGAAACTTTTGCCTGGCCTAGTACAATAAACATTATAGATGGAGATGAGGCAGATTATCATTGTTTCGGTTGTTAGTTTATATTGTTATTTCACAGGCATGGCACGCACGTACTTCATCCTGCGTTTCATCCCCACACATGCATGTATATATGTATGTACTTATATATATTTTTCCAGATGGAGCAAGCTTGGTTTTGGTCAATTAAGTTCTCTATATCCTAAATGGAAGCTCCTGTTTTCAGGTTGTTTCTGTCATGTCTATGTGGACGAGGATGCAGCCTGCTTATGCTGCAAACATGTGGAATGAAGCTGTCAACAAGCGGCTGGGGACAGAGGTAATTATGCGTTACTTGAGGTTTTTCATTTTACTTTTGGTGTCTATTGCTAAAATATGAATATGGGTTTTGAATATGTTAGGTTCTTCTTTTATTCTTCTCCATAATGAGGTATATATAAGAGTTTACATGAGTGTTTTACAAGGAATTAGATATAGTAAAGGATTAGGAAAGTATCTCCTAATTATACAATGATTTGACAACTATATAAAAATAGGAAAGTAAATCTCTTAATTAACCAAGAAAATAAATCTATAAAATAGGAAAGTAAATCCCATAATTAATCAAGGAAATAAATCTCCTTGATTAATTAGGAGACTAAAGAGAAGGGATGTCGGAGTCAAGAAAGAGGCAAAATCTCCATGATAAAGAGAAACAGATCATTTTTCACTCCCCCTCCCCCCCTTGAAGAGGAGGGGAGGAGAAAATTTGATATGAGAATTTAGAGACAACCGAGGATCGATTGCTCTGATACCATGCTAAAATATGAATATGGGTTTTGAATATGTTAGGTTCTTCTTTTATTCTTCTCCATAATGAGGTATATATAAGAGTTTACATGAGTGTTTTACAAGGAATTAGATATAGTAAAGGATTAGGAAAGTATCTCCTAATTATACAATGATTTGACAACTATATAAAAATAGGAAAGTAAATCTCTTAATTAACCAAGAAAATAAATCTATAAAATAGGAAAGTAAATCCCATAATTAATCAAGTATTAAATCAACTTATTTAAAATCCTAAGCCATGCCATTTTGTTCTGTTTTGTTTATTTGGGAATGAACGCGAATGTTTGCTCTTAGAATTCTAATGCCCTACGCATCTTCGAAATGAATCAAGGATGGTTTAACAATTAACGCGAATGTGATACTTATATTAATGGTGAACAATTAACGTTGTTACAGAAAACAGAAACTTTGGAAACCCAAAGGAAGAAAAGAAACCTTCTTTCAACACAAGTAAATATCCGATCTCGTTGAACCTTGTTGGGGTAAACTAAAAACTATGTTAAAGGAACTGTGGCAGTTGTCACCTGTGGCCTGATAGAAGTTTCCATATCATTTCTGTTTTTTTGGTTAATGAAACATCCTTTTTTCAAGTCAATAACAAACAGTCGCAGAACCAGAAATTTAATCGAAAGGACAACCTTAGACAATATAAACATTTTTTTAAAAGTCATTATTTAACCTTCTGTCTGTCTTCACAGGATCTCTCCTCCATCGGCCACTATCTCTCCTCCACCAGTAGCAGCAGTAGGAACAGCAGCAGCACCAGTAACATATCTCCGGAACAGAAAGATAGCATAGCAGGAAGGCACCCAGCACACACCCATGAAAGCAAACCATTGAGGAATGTCGCAAGCGTCAACCAGTATGGAAGCATCGATCCCATTAGGAGAATAGAAACAAAGGATCCAAAACAGTTGCGGCCCAACAGAATTACAAGGATGATTCCGGACATCATCAGCGTAAATGAAATAAATAATATTGACAAGGAAATCAGGATCTCACAACCGCAATTCTTGAAGGACCAAGCAGAGGTATGGCACTTACAATGTTGGAATCCGGGAGGTTTAAGCCCGGCCGCATATAGAGTGGCGAAGAACAAGGTCACTGCCACGAGCACGATATTTCTTTTTTCAGCGATATTTGCATTGGGTTCCATGTCTGCATGGTGGAACGGCAGTAGAAGTTGAGCACACCGTTGTACCCGACCCATGAGAGAATTGAGGAAGAAGAACATTTGAAACAATAGGATTAACTAGGTGGGATCTCTGCTTTTATCCTATTGGTAGGAATGGAGTTGAGATTTGCAAAGGGAGGGAAGCAGGAGCAGCAATAGGGTTAACTAGGTGGGATCTCGGCTTTTATCCTATTGGTAGGAATGCAGTTGAGAGTTGTAGAGGGAGGGAAGCAGGAGCAACAATAGTGTTAACTAAGTGGGATCTCTACTTTTATCCTATTGGTCGTCGAAGTCTAAACACTTGTTCTTGTCCAAATGTCTAAACACCTGTTCTTGTCCAAATGTCTAAAACCCTGCCTGTCATCCAGACCCAAAAAAAAACCTGCCTGTCAAGGGAGAAAAACCTCCCTCTGTTTCTTTCTAGTAATATTGTAGGTCAAAAAATGTACATTTTGTAAACGTGAGTTATTTAAATAAGTATGTAAATATATTGTGAATACTAGGAGTCCTTTATTAGGAAGGATTTATTGCTGTGTCCTTTATTGATTAATGTTTCCTTGTAGAACAAGGATTGTATATGTATATATTTCAAGGAAGTAATACAATGAAAATTACCCAGTAAAATTCTATTTGGCATCAGAGCTTAGGTTGCCGTAACCCTAGAATATTTTTCCGCTGCTGTTCACGGCCGACTGTTTCGTTTATGCAATTCCCTTGTAGAACGTCAGGCTGTGTGGGTGTGTGTGATACTGCCGTGTGTGAATTGGCTGTGTTGTGTGGATTGCTACATCAAGAGCTGTGCACTGTCACATAGGATGGCCTCTTTGGAAGATAGTGCGGTTTTGAAATTGGAGGGTAGCTCTCGTACACCAACCAATAATCTAGTATTGAATCTTGTTGTTATTCAGAATGATGCGTCTGCTGTACCAAACACAGTGAAACTGAATGGATCAAATTATCCTCTTTGGTCCAAAGTTTTGGAGATGCACATCGCTGGACGCGGTAGGAAGGGCTTTGTGACGGGGAGTACCAAGGAACCTGCTGAGGATAGTGCTGGGTATGAGACGTGGGAGACAGGGAATGCAATCGTAAAACGGTGGTTGATCAATTCCATGGAACCTGTTATCATGTGATTTTTTATTCACCTACGTATTGCTAAAGAAGTTTCGGAAGAGGTGGCTCGGACCTATTATGATGGTTCGGATATTTCTCAAATTTATGAATTAAAGGTTAAATCTTTCAGACTCCGTCAAGAGGGCCGACCGGTTGGTGTGTATTACGTTGATCTCAAGTCTGTTTGGCAGGAGTTAGATCAAAGGAGACCAATCAAGATGGAGTGTGCAGTGGATCTCAAGACCCTTCGAGATGAGATTAAAATTGATCGTGTGTATGCCTTTTTGGCGGGTTTGGATGATATATTTGATAAAGTACGTAGTGATATTCTACGTACTTAACCATTACCATATGTTGAGGAAGTGTTTTCTGTTGTTCGGCGTGAAGCACAAAGACATACCACCATGATGGGTGGGAGTAACAACCAAGGAGGGCCGCTGTCTATGGCCATGGTCACTCGGCCCGCTGCTGCCTTTCGTCCTAGTAATCCTTCTAATTAGTCTTTAAATTCTCGTCCCTTTACCCGAGAAAATAAAGATGATTTGAAGTGTACTTTCTGTGGGTAAACCCATCATACTGAGGATACGTGTTTTTCCAAGCATGGGGTACCTGATTGGTTCCCATAATTGAAGAAGAAGCTACGTGCAAAGGAGCGTGGGAGTGGGGGAAATAATGGAGGTCGTAAAAGCTAAGGAGGACACTATCTCCATTAACCCAAGTCAAACATTGTTGACTCGTTCTACCCATGGTGATTCATCCTCCACCGCAGGTACTGTAGGGCATGTTTGTTTGGCCTCCGACACTGAGCATCATGCAGGTTGGATTCTGGACTCTGGTGCAACGGATCATATGACATACGATAAGAATGTGTTTCAATATATGACAACATCTCACAGGGAATATATTGCGACTGCTAATGGTACCCGTGCACCTGTTGTTGGTGCTGGTACTATGTATCTCACAGCCTCTCTCCCTTTACACCGATGTTTGCTTGTTCCATCTTTATCACATCATTTACTTTCCATATCACAAATTACTGAACAATTGGATTATGTTGTTCTAATGTATCCGTCCTTTTGTCTACTTCAGGATATTCAGACCAAGGAGATAATTGGGCGTGGCACTAAGAGAGAGGGGTTGTACTACGTGGATGATGTCGTTCCTGGCAGAGCTCATGCAGTCCGAGTGCTCCGTGATAGTAATTTACAAGAAGTATGGTTATTGCATCGTCGATTAGGCGATGCATCCTTTAGCTATTTAAGGCGTATGTTGCCTCGTTTCTTTAGTGGAATAAATGAATCAGACTTACATTGTGAAGTATGTATTCTTGCTAAAAGCCATCGTGCTTCGTTTCCTCCTAGTATGAATAAAAGACCTTTTCCATTTGATCTTGTGCATTCTGATGTTTGGGGGCCTTCTCCAGTTGTTACTTCTTCTAGACTTCGGTGGTTTGTTACATTTGTTGATGATTGCACTCGTATGACATGTCTTTATGTGTTGAAAAATAAAAGTGATGTTGGTGCCATATTTCAGTCATTTGCTTAGATGGTTGAGACGCAATATTCTTCCATTATTAAAGTTCTACGTTCTGATAATGGAGGAGAATACATTAATTTTGAGTTGTCGGAGTTTCTCCATGGTCAAGGGATTCTCCATGAAACCACATGTCCGCATACCCCACAACAAAATGGGGTTGCAGAGCGTAAAAATCGCCACATTTTGGAGACAGCCCGTGCTTTACTCCTTGGGGCCTCAGTACCTCCATGATTTTGGCCTTAAGCTGTTACTTATGTCGTGTATGTCATTAATCGTATGCCCTCTCGGGTGGTTGGATTTCAAACACCTCTTCAGGTCCTCACTCAACATACTCCAGTGGTGTCAAGTAATATTCTCACCCCTCGAGTGTTTGGTTGTGTGGCTTATGTTCATATTCAGAAAATACATCCAAAGTGGGCAAAAGCAATGGATGAGGAAATGTTTGCATTGCAAAAAAATAATACTTGGGAGGTGATGAAGCTACCCGTAGGGAAGAAGACAGTGGGATGCCGGTGGGTATTTACAGTTAAATATAAAGTTGATGGACCAGTAGACAGATACAAAGCAAGGTTGGTGGGTAAAGGATATACCCAAACATATGGGGTAGATTACCAGGAGACTTTCTCCCCGGTTGCCAAGATGAATACGGTACGTGTTCTTATCTCTTTAGCTGCAAACATGGACTGGCCATTAAAACAGTTTGATGTGAAGAATGCATTTCTCCATGGGAATTTGGAGGAGGAAGTGTATATGGATTTTCCTCCTGGATATAGCAATGGTGGGAACACCGGAGTATGTCGGTTGCGTAAGTCACTCTATGGACTTAAGCAATCGCCTCGTGCATGGTTTGGTAGATTTACTCAAGTCAGGAAAAAGAATGGATATTGTCAGAGTCATTCTGATCACACTTTATTTGTGAAGCGTAGACAGAATAAAGTAACAGCCTTGATTATCTATGTAGATGACATGATTATAACAGGAAATGATGTTAATGAGATGTCCAAACTGCAAGGAAATCTTGCGGTCGAATTCAAGATGAAGGACTTAGGGGATTTGAAGTATTTCCTGGGAGTTGAAGTTGCTCGCTCATTGAAAGGTATCTTCTTGTCTCAACGTAAGTATGTACTGGATTTATTAAAAGAAACTGGTATGTTGGGATGTAAGCCGGTAGAGACTCCTATTGTTGAGAAGCATCATTTGTGTTTGGATCCGGAGCAGAAACCGGTTGATAAGGGTAGATATCAGAGACTTGTAGGGAGACTAATTTATTTGGCTCATACTCGTCCTGACATTGTCTATGTTGTGAGTGTTGTGAGTCAGTTCATGCATTCACCAAGTGTGGATCATATGGCTGCTGTTATGCGTATCTTGGCATACTTGAAGTCGGCACCTGGAAAAGGAGTCTTGTATAGAAAAAATGGGCATTTGAGGATTGAAGGGTTTACTGATGCGGATTGGGCAGGTGATGTAACTGATAGACGGTCTACTTCTGGGTATTTTACCTTCGTTGGAGGGAATTTGGTGACATGGCGAAGTAAAAAACAGAAGGTGGTGTCACAGTTTTCAGCTGAGGCCGAATATAGAGGTATGACTCAAGGAATCTGTGAAATCCTTTAGCTCCAAAAACTTCTTTGAGGACTTGGGTTTAAACCAAAGGATACCATGCAGTTGTTTTGTGATAACAAGTCAGCAAGAGACATAGCTGATAACCCAGTACAGCATGATAGAATGAAGCATGTAGAGGTTGATCGTCATTTTATCAAAGAGAAGCTTGAGAAGAAGATTGTATCAATACCATTTGTGGATTCAGAGGGGCAACTTGCGGATGTTCTTACTCATGCAGTATGTAGTCGAAAGTTTGGTAACTCGCTTGACAAGTTGGGCATGTGTGATATATATGCACCAACTTGAGGGGGAGTGTAAACGTGAGTTATTTAAATAAGTATGTAAATATATTGTGAATACTAGGAGTCCTTTATTAGGAAGGATTTATTGCTGTGTCCTTTATTGATTAATGTTTCCTTGTAAAACAAGGATTGTATATGTATATATTTCAAGGAAGTAGTACAATGAAAATTACCCCGTAAAATTCTATTCATTTAAGGACTACTCCATTTCCATGTTTTAGGGAAACACAAAGTGCTGGAAACACACTTGCATGTTTCCATGTTTCCATGCTTTGTTTCCATTTTTTATGTTTCTTGTTTGTAGTAGTGTAACTAACGGATACACACACACTTGTATATATGTTCAGATTAAGGAATGAAAGAAACTAAGTTGAAAGGCTTCAAACCTCTCTTATTACACTATCTTTGGCATGGTATCAGAGCAAACAATTTTGCCTCTGCATAACCTTGTTCTTGCCTAATCTCTACTTACCTTTGCCCATACTTTGCTGTTATAACCTTTGTTCATATCTCATACTTTGCCTTGCCTCAAAATTGGCTTTGATCACAAGCCTCTTTTGCTCTTATTTGTTGACGTTCTAAGCTATCTTCCACTACATCTCTTTACCTATTTACCTCATGGGTGACACTAACGACTCAACCAACTCCACGGCCGACTCCACCAAGATCTCCACCAAGACCGACTCCTCAATTCCATCACACCGTTCCTCTCATGACTACTCCTCTCAAATCACTCCAGATAAGTTGGATGGGTCCAACTACCCTGCATGGTCTCGTAGTGTACGTTTGGCCATCACTGCTCGACGTATGCCTGGTTTCATCAATGAAAAAAAAATGCCCCTGCCATTGATGACCCTAGCTATAAAGCTTGGGATGAAGACAACTGTTTGGTGCAGTCATGGCTCCTCAACTCCATGACCAAGAATGTACGTGCCTTATTTGATCATTGCTCAACGGCTTATGCGGTATGAGATGCGGCTCGGAAGACATATACTGTTACTCAGAATAGCTCCAAGCTGTACCAACTCCGTCGTCAGTCCGTTACCACCTCTCAAAATGGTGAGCCTGTGAATGTTTTCTATGAAAAATTACACCTAATATGGCAGGAAATCGACAACCTCTGTCCCTGCAAACACACCAATCTTGATGATGTGGCCCTTCACCAACAAGCACTTGATGTTGAGCGTGTGTGATTTTTTGGGAGGACTCGATCCCAACTTTGATTCCGTTCGTAGTCGGATTCTTGCTATGAGTTCAGTCCCACCTGTCATTGAAGCTTATGCACTTGTGGTAGAGGAAGATCATCGCCAATCCTCCATTCTTGGCGGTGGAAGTGCCATGGCAGTCAAGCCCTATTGAGCACCCCACCGTATGTCCTCCGGACTTCCCCTTCGTGGTCCCAAAACTGATGATACAAAGGGAACTCAGAAGTGCACTCATTGTGGTGGTAATCATCTTGTTGAGAAGTGCTTCAAACTTCATGGTTATCCTGAGTGGTGGGATGCTCTCAAGTCCCACAACCGAACACCCAAGGCAGCATGTGTCATGACTACCGATGCTTCTCCACCTTCTACCTCACTCTCCGACTCTGAATCAGGTACACGGCCCACTACATGGATAATTGACATTGGTGCCACTGATCATATGACTTTTGACTCCACTATTTTCTCCACATTATCTCCTAAGTCTCGTCATCCTTACATCACTAGTGCCAATGAGGTTCCTTCTAATGTTACTGGAGAAGGAACTATCTCACTTTCCCCTTCCTTATCTTTACCTCATATACTACTTGTTCCCTTTATTAATTGTAATTTGTTGTCTGTTGGGAAATTGCTTGACTCACATAATTGTTATGCCACATTCTATCCTTCCCATTGTACCTTTCAGAACCTCACGACTCACGTGACGATTGGGCATGGTAAACGAAGAGGGGGGTTGTATTCCTTGACGGTCTCTTCACCACCAAGGGCAGCTCATACTCATGGTCCTAACTCACAAGCTCGTAATCAACACCAGATTTGGCTCTGGCATCGTCGCCTAGGACATCCATCCTTTGGTTATCTTCAACGTTTGTTTCTGTCTTTGTTTCGTGGTTTAGATAATCCTCAGTTTCGGTGTGAAACCTGTGTATTGGCTAAAAGCCATCGAACCGTATTTCCCTTAAGTGATAATAAAGCAGAATTTCCTTTTGATTTGGTTCACTCTGATGTTTGGGGTCCTGCTAAAGTTTCTTCTAATGGCAAGAGATGGTTTGTTACATTTATTGATGACTGCACTCACATGACTTGGGTATATGATCGGTTCATAATTGTATATCATTTTGTACCCTTCTAGCTTATGATTTAGTTATGTTTTTGAGTTAAACTTGTGCTTTTAATCCTTTTTGTGTTTATATTTCAGTTCATTGAGCTTTAGGTAATAATGATGGCTTTAGAGAGCATAATTCATGCAATTCAAGCATGTTAAGGCCTAATTTGGATGAATGGATGAAGAGCTTAAAGACAAACTCATTTTGGCTACAGCCCCCTGCCAGTCCAGTTCCGTAGGTCATATTGCAAGCTTTGTTTCAACAACCTACATAGCTCGAATGAGGCCACATTCTTCATGAAAGTTGTTCCAATGGGTGTGTACTATAACATATCCAAAATTCAGCCCCATTGGATAAATATGGAGTCTGTTACCTAGCAAACACAGAGCCATGCTCAGGATGGATTTTATCAGCGCGCAAAATGAGTTAGCAATTTGTTTTGGCCTTAACTTCCTCCTCCGACCTTGGATTGGCCCAAATGATATATGGCTGGAAAGACGACATTCTGAACTTCAAGTTTGAGTGCTTAAAGTCTTAATTTGCTTAAGGGAAGCCCAATTCGTAAGCCCTTGAAGTTGCTGGTAATGCTGACCTTAGGATGAGCTATTGTTTCTGGTTGGAATCTTGGTCATGGTGAGCTAGGCATGAGCTATTGAGCTGTTGGAAGCTTGGTCATGGTGACATGAAGATGAGTTAGGGCTGCTGGTGGGATTTATTAGTGAAGTGCATCAACCATTTCAGATTTTATAAAATAAGTGTTGTATGCATTAGCCATATTGAATTCAGATTTTCACTTCCTCTAGGCCTATAAATAGGGATGTTCTCTAAGCTTGTAAACACACCCCAAGGGTCTCAAACACTTCTCTAGAGCTCCCTTCCCTTCTCTTCCTCAAATTCTCTTAGTTTCATTTTCTAGTTTTCAATTGTTGTAATGAAATCTTTTGTGCTGAAATTCTCCTTAAGTTTTTCCAAGTTCTACTTTAATTTTTATTGTTATGTAAATTCTTTTCTTTAGTTTCAAGTTTGATTAGTTTCCAAGTTTCAATTATGGTTTTTGTTCTTATTCATTATGCTTATAAGTTAATATGCTAGTTTGAATGATTGATCACCATTTTGGTTTGAATTAAGAGTATACACCATGCTTTAATTCGAATTGAACTATGAATAGGAAGAGTATGTATGGACATTCGACAACAGGGATTAGATACATGCTTGGTTGTTTAAATTGTTCTTCTATGCTTAATGGGTTCCTAATGCTTAATTTTAGGTTAGACAACAAATGATCAAATTAGGGAATTAGGAACACAAGGTTATGACCAAACACCATGGCTTAATCATACTTTAGCTAGAATCAATCCATTAATCTAAATTGAACTTGGGAACTTATTTTCTTGAGTTACTTATTTCTTTCTTCCTTGTTTTATGTTCTTTGTTTTTGTTTCTATTTTGTGTAGGGAAACTAAATTGGATCATTCAATCACCAATCCCTGTGGAATCGACCTCGCACTTACATATGCTATACTACCAACGGTTCGTGCACTTGCGAGTATCACAAGTTGAGGATGCAGCTTAATCCATTTTGGTGCAGCTGAAATCCACACAACAGTATACTTGCTAGCTCATAAAAGTGATGTTTCTGCTACAATCCGTGAATTTCATGCTATGATCACCACACAATTCCAAGCCTCCATTAAAGTATTCCGGTCCGATAATGGTGGGGAATATGTGAACAATGTCTTGGCTCAATTCTTCCGAGATCACCGCATCATTCATCAAACCTCCGCCTCTTTTACTCCACAACAAAATGGTGTTGCCGAACGAAAGAATCGACAATTACTTGAGAGAGAGAAAGAGAGAGAGAGAGAGAGAGAGAGAGAGAGAGAGAGAGAGAGAGAGTCACCTTATGGCATTTCGGTATTAATAGTCGATACAAGTTACCCAAGCACCAAAATGTTATTGGAAAAAGTTACAAATCTATAAAGATGAGTAGCGTATGCTATGCTTGTTTATACATCAATCAATCTTCTCACAATATGATATTTTATGTTAGAATTAGAACATCTGATGAGCTTGATTTTGTCAACCAAGGTGCATGCAAATTACAATGCAACTAGAAGATTTCATCGTCAACCAGAACACTAGAAACATGAACATGAACACTAGAAATTGATCTCAAGCTGAAGCTTGTTGGTCTTGAAGCTAATTATATATTTAAGAATTAAGACGCAGGCACCTGTGTTTAATTACATATTTATACGCAACTTTCTTAAACATCAAGCCCATATCATATCATTGGTGTTGCTATGTTGTTTGTTTCTTAATATAATGATTGTTTAATGTACTTGGCAAGGTCTTCAGTTCAATTTGGTCAGCTTGTGTAGTTTTTTTTGGTTAACAAAAGGTTTCATTTGTGCAGGTTATTTGATAAATTGGTCTCTTATTTTCTCTGCTTTTGTTATCTACTCGATGACGTTTTACTATATAAAAACAAGGGTAGCTTGAAAAAAAAGGTTCTTTCAACTTATAAAAGGCATCAAGTCCAACTCATAAATAGCATCGAATTGGGAAACAAAAAGAAACCCACAATAAAAAATATTACTATAAAATAACAAAAACAAAAGCTGTTAAATTTCCAAAAACTAAATCCCTAGAAGAAAAAGAAGCTCACTTGCAGCCACCGTTAGAATTTGGAGGTAGAGCAAACGATGTATGTCTCCGCTTGGGTGCACCTCAATGGAAACTTGGTTCACCCTCCACTTGTTCAAGCTAGCACATATGTAGTCTCTCTAAACAATCAACCCAAAAAAAGTTACAACCAAAAAAAGAAGTCATACCTTTCTTCAACTCTGTAAAACAAAATACCCAAAATACACTAGTCACAGGCCCACAAAAATTGCACTTTCAGTGTATGTAAATCATTTTTCTTCTTCAATGGAAAAAATATAAAATCAAACATGTAAATTTGATTTTCTTATATTAACTTTTTATTGTGTCAAATTTTTTTGTGTTAAATTTAATTAGTATTTTTTTTCCATACATATTGACCTAAAAATTTTAAAATTCCGACAAGATTTGGAAAACACCATTGTACTTGGCATGGGTCTTTATAGTGACTCTGTCAATTACATGGAGCCTTTTTTATTTACATTTTTAAAAAAATCATAAATTGATATTTAAGAGTGTTGCTTACGTGGATATGGTTTGCCGTCTCTCAACCCGTGCCAAACAAGAAACAACCCTCTCTCTCCTCCTTTTGCACTAGTGGGTCCCGTTTTTGGAGATGTAAAAATGGATGCAAATGTAGCATTTTTTTAACATTTGCCAGCGATGTTCTACTTTTACATCTCTTTGCATCCCTCCATTGCAGCCATTTTCGACAACACGAGATGTAAAAGAGCTTGTCATCCCCCTTTATTAATGCAACTCGGATCAGGTGAGAACACTAAAATGAGAACATTATATGAGAATCAATCCTAGCCATTCAAAGTCATCTGAACGGTTCAAGAGAAAAAAACAAGCTTACAATAGAAATGGGTACGCTGCACTTCCCCTTAGTCCCGTGTCCTAGTGCGCGTTTTCCAATCCCGCCTTTCTTTTTCAGAGTTTCTTTTTCCCAGATTCCCCTCTCAATACCATCTCCTATTTTCCTTAGTCTTAATCGATACCTTTCTCCTTGAACTCCCTCTCTCTTTCTCTGCCCTCTCAATTTCCCTCATCTCGATCTGCATCTCTGTCTTGCTCTCTCAATTTCTCTTTTGATATCTCTTTCATTTTTATGCAGACCTACAAATAAAACCCCCTTTCTTCTTCTCTCTTTGCCCAAGTACAAATACAACTCTAGCTTTGGAATTCTCAAAGCCATCGTTAACAGCGGTCTCAAAGACAGAGTGCTCGTTTGCAAAGTCCTAATCATCGTCGTCAGCCTCCTCCAGCAGTTCTGACAACCTCTATGGTCACATCCGTTTTCCCACTTCCTACTACGTCGTGTTCGACAAGTTCATCTATCTCTTATTGATCAAGCTCTTCTTATTTAATTGTCATCATCCTTAAATCTTAACATGTTTTTGTCAACCTAGAAACTTCTGGGGCTAAAATGGGTGAATGATGTGTTTATAGTTTATGGTATAGATCTGTTGAAATTTATTTAATCCATTTTAGGACTTTTAATGGGATCCTTACAAATCAATGGTATTCTTGGTGGATTTGGGTTAATTTGGGGCTTTAAGGGTTCAAATCTACACATGACGTGGAAATAGTCTTTTCTACCTTAATTGCTTTTGGGTTATTATGCCGCTTGTGCTTACCACTATCTTGCTCTTGTTAGTGAATTTTAGCTTGTAGTCAGATTTTGATGTTTTTACTAGTAATTGGGTTCTCAACAAAATGATGAAATGGGCATTTAGAACTGTTCAGATGATTGCTGTGAGTTTATTCAATCTTTGATTGTTAGATGGTATGTTGGTGTTGCACAAAGATAAGGCTTTTTTTATTTATTTTGTGATTCTTTCTGCACGTTGTATGCTTGTAGACTAACTCACTTTTCTTAGTTTTTGTTTTCACAAATTTTCCATTCTTTCTCAAGCAAGTCAAACAAGAATCCTTATTGGAGTAGAATGTCAAGAAATAAATACGTAAAGTTTTATTGCAAAACCAGAAAAGAAAAGAAAGCTCATTTCTCATACATTGCCGTGCTTCTCATTCCCATCAACAATGAGATTCAAGCCAACCATATTATGCCGCCTCTTGTTGGTTTCTGTCAACTATGAAAAGTTGAAAGTTCCAAGATTGTTGGGTGGTTGTCCAGTTGCTGGGATTCTATGGGGAGATTTAATGTAATGCCTTTTGGTTGGAAGCAAATAACCAGATGCAAAGCTTGTATGGAATTGATCCAAAAATAGAGCATTACGCATGTGTGGTGGACATGCTTGGTCGGAGTGGCCAATTGGAGGAAGCTTTAAACCTCATATATGAGATGCCTGAGGAGCCAGATACCAGAATATGGAGCTCATTGCTTAGTTCTTGTAGGCTTCACAATAACTTGTGAACTAACCGTAGAGGATAGTAGACATCAGAACCAAGAATATACATCTAGAAATAAGTTTAGCTTGAATCCTTTTTGAACTAACAACACAAAAAAAATAGTTGAATGGTGGACATGATTCTACTCTGTTCTAACTTTACTTGTGTGATGGCAGATGATGGATCAGTTTGGTGCTGGGGTTACAACATATGTATCCTTCACCATAGGGTTATATACGGCTTTCATTAATTCTCCACAATGAAAGAATTTAGTTATGGAAAGTGCATCCCTAGTTTTTTGTGTTTGTTTCTTGTTTATATTGTTTACATTCTTAACTGTTGAATGGATGGCCAACCTTGTGTAAATGGAGAAAATTTTCTAGTGCCCTGCTTGTTGGAATGGTTCCCTGAGGTGTGATCTGCGACGAAGAGTGAAGTGCCTTTACAGGTATGGAAATAATTGTTTCACTGCTACATTAAATACCTGATGAAGATAAGAGCCTTATGTTTTGGTTTTTTTGTTGTTGCCAAAGCTATCTGCATCAGGTTTGTTCTATTAAAGCTGGAGGGATGATGTCTCTAGCCATTGATAATAATCTTGGTGGCCTTTAGATGTGGGGTATTTCCCACTTCTTAACCAATTCTACATTATATGTGAACCCACTATTGTTATATCCTCTTTACAATTAATTTTAAAAAAGATAAACCCCAAGATGTAGAAAGTGTCATGAGAAGTTTTTAGATTTTTTTTTTTTTAATGTATTTTTATGCTATTTAATGAATTATTATGATTTTTGGAAGTTAAATAATTCAAAAATAGTAATAAACGGAAGAGAATGACAAGTGGCAGCACTTGAATGGTGCGTTATTAGTGCTTCTGACATGTGTCATTCTTGTGAGCGACAAGTGTCATTCTTGTGAGCGGCACATGTCATTAGAGTTTCAATTTTATGTGTTAACCTTAAAAATTTCCCAGAATTTTTATAAAAAGTTGTAAAAATACACCGAGAATTTCTACAAACTCGTTGCAACATTATCTTCAACTAGGGATCGTAAAAATCTAAATTTGAAGTAATAATTAGAGGAAGTGTAATGATCTTCAACTTAGTGTATCATGCTTGTTGCATATTTCAGGCTATCTATGAGGATAATGGGTCATTTATGTATCATCATGCACCCTACGGCACATATGCAACATCTCTGTTGAATTTACTTTTGAATATCAGCTTTGTTCTTTATACGTATTTTTTAATGCTCCTTCCAATTTGGTTTAAAATTCAGGACCTTGATAAACCACCTCTTACGTGAGAAACTTTTTTCGATCCTGGCATCATTATGTATCATACTTGTTGCATATTTCAGGCTATCTATGGGGATAATGGGTCATTTATGTATCATCATGGATATGGTTATGCACCCTATGACACATGCCACATCTCTGTTAAATTTACTTTTGAATGTCAATGTCCCTTCCAATTTTGTTTAAAATTCAGGACCTTGAGAAACCACCTCTTACGTGAGAAACTTTTTCTATCCTAACATCATTGTGTATCATGTTTGTTGCATATTTCAGACTGTCTATGGGGATAATGGGTCATTTATGTATCATCATGGATATGGTTATGCACCCTACGACACATATGCCACATCTCTGTTAAATTTACTTTTGAATGTCAATGCCCCTTCCAATTTTGTTTACAATTTAGGACCTTGAGAAACCACCTCTTATGTGAGAAACTTTTTTCTATCCTGACATCATTGTGCATCATGTTTGTTGCATATTTCAGGCTGTCTATAGGGATAATGGGTCATTTATGTATCATTTCAAGCTGCATATGGGGTAACTTTACGTCATCTTTCTTTCTTTTTTCATGTTCCTCACCCCTCTGCCTCCCCTTTTATTCAAAACAATGGCAACCACTATCCCATTTCCACCTCTCACAACTAAAGCTAAGCTAAAGCACAAGGGAATTTTGCAAGGAGATATATTTAATATGTGCATCATATTTTAATTTCAGCTATTTAATTTGGGGATTTTAGGAGCTTAGTTTGATTTGTATTGTGTTTATTTAATTTGTGCAGCCTTGGTTTAAAGCTTTCGTTGCCTTTGCGATTGCAAGATGATTGATTTCATGATTGCTATGAAAGTAATCAAATATAGGAAAAGAAAAAAAAATTGCTTAAACACGTTTTGTACTTCTGGATTTTGTGTTGAGTATTCCTCTAAATGTTAAATTGTGACTTTTTTTTTGGGTTTAATATTGGAATTTTAGCAGCTTGGTTTTATTTTTATTATGTTCATTTAATTTGTGCAGGCCCTTGTTTAAAGCTTTGGTTCCCTTGACAATTCAAATATGAAGAGTTGTTTCCAGGAACTTATAGTAATTTTACGTATATTATTATAATTTTTAAAAACTATAAATTTTACAAATAATAGAGAAATGACACAAGTCTTAATTGCAATGCTGCATCATTAATTGTTCGCCATCAAAATATCTTTCGTAAACGCTTCAAAAGGATTCACTAGAGCTTCAACATTGCCTCATTTACTATTCACTAAAGCTTCATGTTTTAAGATGAACTCAAAAGACATGGAAAGTGTCACATTGACTTTGTATAATTTTTTGGTGTGTGTATTTTTCTGCTATTTGAATTATTATGATTTTTGGAAGAGTGCATCATTAGTGCTTTTGACAAGCGTCATTTCGCGTAGCGCCATGTGTCATTAGAGTTTCATTTTGTGTCTGTTTATCTTTAAAAATTCACAAACAATTAATCAAAAATCGAAAAAATACATCCTTAATTTCTACAAATTCCATGCGACATTATCTACGACTATGATGTGCGAAAATCAAAATTTGACTTTGGAAAATTTGAATTAATAGTTGGAGGAAGAGTTAAACTTGGTGTGTAGTTAGTATAAAAACAAACTTGAGTTTGAGAAATTATTTGAATTTTTTTATATCTCATAATAAATCTGAAAAATTCACCAAAAAAATACGGTGAACTCCTTGTGACATTTCCAATATCTTTTAAGACTTAAAATATAATTTTGACTAAGAGAAAAATTCAAATAATTTCACAAAGTCAAATTTGATTCTATACAAACAATAACACTAAGTTGAAGATCACTAGTTTTCATCACAACAACTCTTCCTCCAATTATTACTTCAAATTTTTCAAAATTAATTTTGATTTTTGAGTATCATAATCGAAGATAATGTCGCAAGGAATTTGTAGAAATTTTTGGTGTATTTTTCTAATTTTTCAATGATTTTTTGCGATTATTTTAAGATAAACTCACAAAAATGAAACATTAATGACACGTGGCGCTATGAGATACTGACACATGCTGGAAAAGCTGACGACGTACCCATCAGGGGCTGCCATGTGTCATTCTCTTCCATTTGTTACTATTTTTCAACATTTTGACTTCCAAAAATCATAATATATTCATAATAAATCAGAAAAATTCACCGACAAATACCAAGGACTCCTTGCGACATTTCAAACATCTTTTGAGACTTAAAATATAATTTTTACTAAGAGAAAAATTCAAATAATTTCACAAAGTCAAGTTTGCTTCCATACTAACAATGACACTAAGTTAAAGATCACTAGTCTTCATCACTACAACTCTTCTTCCAATTATTACTTCAAATTTCCCCTAGTCAAATTTCGATTTTTGAGTATCATAGTCGAAGATAATGTCGCAAGGAATTTGTAGAAATTTTCGGTGTATTTTTCTAATTTTTCAATGATTTTTTGCGATTATTTTAAGATAAACTCACAAAAATGAAACATTAATGACACGTGGCGCTATGAGATACTGACACATGCTGGAAAAGCTGACGACGTACCCATCAGGGGCTGCCATGTGTCATTCTCTTCCATTTGTTACTATTTTTCAACATTTTGACTTCCAAAAATCATAATATATTCATAATAAATCTGAAAAATTCACCGACAAATACCAAGGACTCCTTGCGACATTTCAAACATCTTTTGAGACTTAAAATATAATTTTTACTAAGAGAAAAATTCAAATAATTTCACAAAGTCAAATTTGATTCTATACAAACAATAACACTAAGTTGAAGATCACTAGTTTTCATCACAACAACTCTTCCTCCAATTATTACTTCAAATTTTTCAAAATTAATTTTGATTTTTGAGTATCATAATCGAAGATAATGTCGCAAGGAATTTGTAGAAATTTTTGGTGTATTTTTCTAATTTTTCAATGATTTTTTGCGATTATTTTAAGATAAACTCACAAAAATGAAACATTAATGACACGTGGCGCTATGAGATACTGACACATGCTGGAAAAGCTGACGACGTACCCATCAGGGGCTGCCATGTGTCATTCTCTTCCATTTGTTACTATTTTTCAACATTTTGACTTCCAAAAATCATAATATATTCATAATAAATCTGAAAAATTCACTGAAAAATACCAAGGACTCCTTGCGACATTTCAAACATCTTTTGAGACTTAAAATATAATTTTTACTAAGAGAAAAATTCAAATAATTTCACAAAGTCAATTTACTAAGAGAAAAATTCAAATAATTTCACAAAATTAAGTTTGCTTCTATACTAACAATAACACTAAGTTAAATATCACTAGTCTTCATCACTACAACTCTTCCTCCAATTATTACTTCAAATTTTCCCTAGTCAAATTTCGATTTTTGAGTATCATAGTCGAAGATAATGTCTCAAGGAATTTGTAGAAATTTTCGGTGTATTTTTGTGATTTTTTAATTATTTTTTGTGAATTTTTTAAGATAAACTCACAAAAATGAAACATGAATGACACATGGAGCTATGAGATACTGACACCTGCTGGAAAAGCTGACTACGCGTCCATCAGGCGCTGCCAGGTGTCATTATCTTCAATTTGTTACTATTTTCCAATATTTTGACTTCCAAAAATCATAATAAATTCATAATAAATCTGAAAATTTCACCAAAAAATACCCCGGACTCCTTGCGACATTTCCAACATCTTTTGAGACTTAAAATATAATTTTTACTAAGAGAAAAATTCAAATAATTTCACAAAATTAAGTTTGCTTCTATACTAACAATAACACTAAGTTAAATATCACTAGTCTTCATCACTACAACTCTTCCTCCAATTATTACTTCAAATTTTCCCTAGTCAAATTTCGATTTTTGAGTATCATAGTCGAAGATAATGTCTCAAGGAATTTGTAGAAATTTTCGATGTATTTTTCTGATTTTTTAATTATTTTTTGTGAATTTTTTAAGATAAACTCACAAAAATGAAACATGAATGACACATGGAGCTATGAGATACTGACACCCGCTGGAAAAGATGACTACGCACCCATCAGGCGCTGCCATGTGTCATTATCTTCAATTTATTACTATTTTCCAATATTTTGACTTCCAAAAATCATAATAAATTCATAATAAATCTGACAATTTCACCAAAAAATACCCCAGACTCCTTGCGACATTTCCAACATCTTTTGAGACTTAAAATATAATTTTTACTAAGAGAAAAATTTAAATAATTTCACAAAATTAAGTTTGCTTCTATACTAACAATAACACTAAGTTAAATATCACTAGTCTTCATCACTACAACTCGTCCTCCAATTATTACTTCAAATTTTCCCTAGTCAAATTTCGATTTTTGAGTATCATAGTCGAAGATAATGTCGCAAGGAATTTGTCGAAATTTTCGGTGTATTTTTCTGATTTTTTAAGTATTTTTTGTGAATTTTTTAAGATAAACTCACAAAAATGAAACATGAATGACACATGGAGCTATGAGATACTGACCCCCGCTGGAAAAGATGACTACGCCCCCATCAGGCGCTGCTATGTGTCATTATCTTCAATTTATTACTATTTTCCAATATTTTGACTTCCAAAATCATAATAAATTCATAATAAATCTGACAATTTCACCAAAAAATACCTCAGACTCCTTGCGACATTTCCAACATCTTTTGAGATTTAAAATATAATTTTGGCACAGAGAAAAATTCAAATAATTTCACAAAATTAAGTTTGTTTCTATACTTACAATAACACTAAGTTAAATATCACTAGTCTTCATCACTACAACTCGTCCTCCAATTATTACTTCAAATTTTCCCTAGTCAAATTTCGATTTTTGAGTATCATAGTCGAAGATAATGTCGCAAGGAATTTGTCGAAATTTTCGGTGTATTTTTCTGATTTTTTAAGTATTTTTTGTGAATTTTTTAAGATAAACTCACAAAAATGAAACATGAATGACACATGGAGCTATGAGATACTGACCCCCGCTGGAAAAGATGACTACGCCCCCATCAGGCGCTGCTATGTGTCATTATCTTCAATTTATTACTATTTTCCAATATTTTGACTTCCAAAATCATAATAAATTCATAATAAATCTGACAATTTCACCAAAAAATACCTCAGACTCCTTGCGACATTTCCAACATCTTTTGAGATTTAAAATATAATTTTGGCACAGAGAAAAATTCAAATAATTTCACAAAATTAAGTTTGTTTCTATACTTACAATAACACTAAGTTAAATATCACTAGTCTTCATCACTACAACTCGTCCTCCAATTATTACTTCAAATTTTCCCTAGTCAAATTTCGATTTTTGAGTATCATAGTCGAAGATAATGTCGCAAGGAATTTGTCGAAATTTTCGGTGTATTTTTCTGATTTTTTAAGTATTTTTTGTGAATTTTTTAAGATAAACTCACAAAAATGAAACATGAATGACACATGGAGCTATGAGATACTGACCCCCGCTGGAAAAGATGACTACGCCCCCATCAGGCGCTGCTATGTGTCATTATCTTCAATTTATTACTATTTTCCAATATTTTGACTTCCAAAATCATAATAAATTCATAATAAATCTGACAATTTCACCAAAAAATACCTCAGACTCCTTGCGACATTTCCAACATCTTTTGAGATTTAAAATATAATTTTGGCACAGAGAAAAATTCAAATAATTTCACAAAATTAAGTTTGTTTCTATACTTACAATAACACTAAGTTAAATATCACTAGTCTTCATCACTACAACTCGTCCTCCAATTATTACTTCAAATTTTCCCTAGTCAAATTTCGATTTTTGAGTATCATAGTCGAAGATAATGTCGCAAGGAATTTGTCGAAATTTTCGGTGTATTTTTCTGATTTTTTAAGTATTTTTTGTGAATTTTTTAAGATAAACTCACAAAAATGAAACATGAATGACACATGGAGCTATGAGATACTGACCCCCGCTGGAAAAGATGACTACGCCCCCATCAGGCGCTGCTATGTGTCATTATCTTCAATTTATTACTATTTTCCAATATTTTGACTTCCAAAATCATAATAAATTCATAATAAATCTGACAATTTCACCAAAAAATACCTCAGACTCCTTGCGACATTTCCAACATCTTTTGAGATTTAAAATATAATTTTGGCACAGAGAAAAATTCAAATAATTTCACAAAATTAAGTTTGTTTCTATACTTACAATAACACTAAGTTAAATATCACTAGTCTTCATCACTACAACTCGTCCTCCAATTATTACTTCAAATTTTCCCTAGTCAAATTTCGATTTTTGAGTATCATAGTCGAAGATAATGTCGCAAGGAATTTGTCGAAATTTTCGGTGTATTTTTCTGATTTTTTAAGTATTTTTTGTGAATTTTTTAAGATAAACTCACAAAAATGAAACATGAATGACACATGGAGCTATGAGATACTGACCCCCGCTGGAAAAGATGACTACGCCCCCATCAGGCGCTGCTATGTGTCATTATCTTCAATTTATTACTATTTTCCAATATTTTGACTTCCAAAATCATAATAAATTCATAATAAATCTGACAATTTCACCAAAAAATACCTCAGACTCCTTGCGACATTTCCAACATCTTTTGAGATTTAAAATATAATTTTGGCACAGAGAAAAATTCAAATAATTTCACAAAATTAAGTTTGTTTCTATACTTACAATAACACTAAGTTAAATATCACTAGTCTTCATCACTACAACTCGTCCTCCAATTATTACTTCAAATTTTCCCTAGTCAAATTTCGATTTTTGAGTATCATAGTCGAAGATAATGTCGCAAGGAATTTGTCGAAATTTTCGGTGTATTTTTCTGATTTTTTAAGTATTTTTTGTGAATTTTTTAAGATAAACTCACAAAAATGAAACATGAATGACACATGGAGCTATGAGATACTGACCCCCGCTGGAAAAGATGACTACGCCCCCATCAGGCGCTGCTATGTGTCATTATCTTCAATTTATTACTATTTTCCAATATTTTGACTTCCAAAATCATAATAAATTCATAATAAATCTGACAATTTCACCAAAAAATACCTCAGACTCCTTGCGACATTTCCAACATCTTTTGAGATTTAAAATATAATTTTGGCACAGAGAAAAATTCAAATAATTTCACAAAATTAAGTTTGTTTCTATACTTACAATAACACTAAGTTAAATATCACTAGTCTTCATCACTACAACTCGTCCTCCAATTATTACTTCAAATTTTCCCTAGTCAAATTTCGATTTTTGAGTATCATAGTCGAAGATAATGTCGCAAGGAATTTGTCGAAATTTTCGGTGTATTTTTCTGATTTTTTAAGTATTTTTTGTGAATTTTTTAAGATAAACTCACAAAAATGAAACATGAATGACACATGGAGCTATGAGATACTGACCCCCGCTGGAAAAGATGACTACGCCCCCATCAGGCGCTGCTATGTGTCATTATCTTCAATTTATTACTATTTTCCAATATTTTGACTTCCAAAATCATAATAAATTCATAATAAATCTGACAATTTCACCAAAAAATACCTCAGACTCCTTGCGACATTTCCAACATCTTTTGAGATTTAAAATATAATTTTGGCACAGAGAAAAATTCAAATAATTTCACAAAATTAAGTTTGTTTCTATACTTACAATAACACTAAGTTAAATATCACTAGTCTTCATCACTACAACTCGTCCTCCAATTATTACTTCAAATTTTCCCTAGTCAAATTTCGATTTTTGAGTATCATAGTCGAAGATAATGTCGCAAGGAATTTGTCGAAATTTTCGGTGTATTTTTCTGATTTTTTAAGTATTTTTTGTGAATTTTTTAAGATAAACTCACAAAAATGAAACATGAATGACACATGGAGCTATGAGATACTGACCCCCGCTGGAAAAGATGACTACGCCCCCATCAGGCGCTGCTATGTGTCATTATCTTCAATTTATTACTATTTTCCAATATTTTGACTTCCAAAATCATAATAAATTCATAATAAATCTGACAATTTCACCAAAAAATACCTCAGACTCCTTGCGACATTTCCAACATCTTTTGAGATTTAAAATATAATTTTGGCACAGAGAAAAATTCAAATAATTTCACAAAATTAAGTTTGTTTCTATACTTACAATAACACTAAGTTAAATATCACTAGTCTTCATCACTACAACTCGTCCTCCAATTATTACTTCAAATTTTCCCTAGTCAAATTTCGATTTTTGAGTATCATAGTCGAAGATAATGTCGCAAGGAATTTGTAGAAATTTTCGGTGTATTTTTCTGATTTTTAAATTATTTTTTGTGAATTTTTTAAGATCAACTCACAAAAATGAAACATGAATGACACATGGAGCTATGAGATACTGACACCTGCTGGAAAAGCTGACTACGCGTCCATCAGGCGCTGCCAGGTGTCATTATCTTCAATTTGTTACTATTTTCCAATATTTTGACTTCCAAAAATCATAATAAATTCATAATAAATCTGAAAATTCACCCAAAAATACCCCAGACTCCTTGCAACATTTCCAACATCTTTTGAGACTTAAAATATAATTTTTACTAAGAGAAAAATTCAAATAATTTCACAACATCAAGTTTGCTTCCATACTAACAATGACACTAAGTTAAAGATCACTAGTCTTCATCACTACAACTCTTCCTCCAATTATTCCTTCAAATGTCTCAAAGTTAAATTTTGATTTTCTAATATCATAGTCAAAGATAATGTCGCAAGGAATTTGTAGAAATTTTCGGCGTATTTTTTTGATTTTTTAATGATTTTTTGTGAGTTTTTAAATATAAACTCACAAAAATGAAACATGAATGACACATGGAGCTATGAGATATTGACACCCGTTGGAAAAGCTTACTACGCACCCATCAGGCACTGCCATGTGTCATTATCTTCCATTTATGTGAATTTTACAATATTTTGACTTCCGAAAATCATAATAAATCCGAAAAATTCACTAAAAAATACCCTAAACTCCTTGCGACATTTCCAACATCTTTTGAGATTTAAAATATAATTTTGACACAGAGAAAAATTCAAATAATTTCACAAAGTCAAGTTTGCTTTCATACTAACAATAATACTAAGTTAAAGATCACTAATCTTCATCACTACAACTCTTCCTCTAATTATTACTTCAAATTTCTCAAAGTCAAATTTTGATTTTTGAGTATCATAGTCAAAGATAATGTTGCAAGGAATTTGTAAAAAATTTCGGTGTATTTGTCTAATTTTTTTTCTTCTGTTTTTTCATGAATTTTTTAAGAAAAATTCACAAAAATGAAATATTAATGACACATGGCGCTATGAGATACTGACACCCATCAAAAAAGCTGACGACACACTCATAAGTCGCTGCCATGTGTCATTCTTTTCCATTTATTACTATATTCCAATATTTTAACTTCCAAAAATCATAATAAATCTGAAAAATACATCAGACTCTGTACAACATATTCTACACTTTTAAGATTTAAAATATAATTTTGCCTAAGAAAAAGAATCAAATAATTTCTCAAAGTCAAGTTTGCTTCTATAACAACAATAACTCTAAGTTTAAGATCATTACTGGTCCTCCAATTATTACTTCAAAATTTTCATAGTCAAATTTGGATTTTCGAATAGTCGACATTATAACTCTTAAGTTTAAGATCATTACTGGTCCTCCAATTATTACTTCAAAATTTTCATAGTCAAATTTGAATTTTCGAATAGTAGACAATACTGTCGTAAGGAGTTTGTAGAAATTTTTGATTTTTTTTTAATGATTTTTTATTTATTTTTTGTGAATTGTTTAAGGTAAAGACACAAAAATGAACCTTTGATGACACGTAGTGCTACGCGAGAATGACACTCGTCATAAGCACTGATGACACACCCATCAAGTGTTGCCACTTGTCATTCTCTTCCATTTAATACTATTTTCCAATTCTATAACTTCCAAAAATCAAAAAAATACACTAAAACTTCTTGTGACACTTTCTGCATCTTTTGAGTTTATTTGAAAAAATTCATAAAAAAACATATTTATGAAGCTTTAGTTAATAATAAATCAAGTGTTGTTGAAGCCTTAATGAATCCTTTTGAAGCCTTTACAAAACATATTTTGGTGGCAAACAAGTGATGCTGCAACATTGCAATTATGACTTATGTCATTTCTCTATTGTTTTATTGCATTACTTTTGAAATTATAAAAATATACAAAAGCTTTAAACAAGTTCCTCGCAACGACTCTTCGTATTTGAAGTGTCAAGGCCACCAAAGCTTTAAACAAGGCCTGCAGAAATTAAATGAACACACTAAAAATCAAACCAAGATGCTAAAATTCCAATATTGAACCCAAAAAAAAAATAATCCCAATTTAACATTCAGAGGAATACTCAACAGAAAATGCTGCAGTACCAAACACGTTTAAGCAATTTCTTTCATTTTTTTTCCTATATTTGATTACCGTCATAGCAATCATGAAAGCCATCCTTGTCCAATCTCAAAGGCAACCAAAGCTTTAAACAAGGGCTGTTAAGTTTCTTTGTTTGAGGCAACTTGAGGACTCCATATTGTGGTGGCTGCTTCAGCAAAGATTTTACTGTTTTTCAATATTCTTCATTTTAGATTTCTAATTTTCTGCTTTCAACTAACAAAATATGGTTCTTGTTATCCTATATTGATAAAATTATATGTGTATTTATTTATTTCTTTATTTTGGTAAGATAATCTAATTAGTTATTGTTCATTGAATTGAATTGAAATGAAATAGTTGCAAGAATAGAAGGAAACACATAGAGCCATTAGAATACGAAAGACTATCAATATGTAAGTAGCTTTAGAAAGGTTTAACACTGAAGAGGTTTGTACCTCTTGAGCTAATGGCTGGCACCCTAGCCAATCAAAAAGCTTTATACAATCTCAATTGACAAACAAAAGAATGGCAATCCTCAGAGAGGATCCTAAGGAAATTTGACAAGCATTCAACTTTAAGTGTAAAAGGTCCCAATTTGATCAAAATTTGGTCCACAAAATGGAACTTCAAGGGAATTTGACAGTCATAAATTGCAATTCCATGAGGCAACACAACGCCAAACCTTGAAGAAACGCTAAACTCAGTAAAAAAAAATGGCAATTTCTTTCACAAATTGAAAGCTTCAAATAAAAAATAAGATAGAATACCTCAAACAAGTAAGGATCAATTGACCTCAACCTTGGGACCTGAAATTCACAAAAGGAAAAAAGAAAAGGTGAATTAATTAAGAAAAACAGGGGAAATGATATGATAGGAAAGGAGAGGATACGGTAGGGTAGGGTAGGAAGGCAGACCATGGAACTCATGAGGACGATGGTCCTTGTACCTTACCGATGCCACGAGTGGACTTAAGGTACTGGTGGACGAGGTGGCAATACTTCTGGAGGTGGTTGACGCCCTCGATGCGGTAGCACTAGCACCAGCCGCGCTTTTCTCTGATGATCTTGGCCTTCTCGATGGCGATCCACTTCTCTCGCACTATGTGCTCCCTCATCTCCAGCACCAACACCGGGTCCTTGTACGGATTCGCCGGATCGAAGTCATCTAGCGGCGACTCGTCTATGTCCACAACTCCCTTCCTCCTCCTCTTTTTTACACTTCACTCACTCTCTCTCTGTGTCTCTCTCTCAAACCATAAAAAAAAATAATTGTGTTCTTCAAGAAAGAGAACAGCTGTTTTGGAAAAAAAGAAAAGACAGAGAACAGCTGTTTTGGAGGGAGGAGAGAACACGTGCAAGTTTTGGGCCTCATTCCAGTGCCACAGTTACACTTACAATTTCTTTTCGCGCAGCCGTTAGATTAGATCCAATGGTGTTCTCATATAATGTTCTCATATAGTTGTTCTCACTAGATCCTGACCCTAATTAATGGGCTTTTGAGCCCCATTGCAACTTACAACGAAAACGCAATGGACTCACTTTTTAATTTGTGTTAGAAAAACTTTTGTAATATGGAGTATGGGCCAACTACTTTTAGACCCACAGCGATGCTTTGTAATATGGAGTATCATAGCTTAAGATTCAGAAGCTATAAAAGGAATTTCATATAATTGGTGACTGTCATGCAATGCAATTATGCAATCACCAAAATTACTAATTTATGGGTTATTCATTCAGTTTTTATGGTTATTTTTCTAAGAAATACGAGCTAAAAGGGCCCCATAGATATTTTATTAAGATATTTAGTCATATACCCATTCTTAGCACAAAAAATATAAATAAATCCTACACCGTTTAATTTCTATAAACAAACCCAAAAAATAACAGTTGGCTTTATTTTATTTAATTTTGATTATTAAATTACTTTGATGCCCTATTGAATGTTTTGGGTTTGTTTATGAGGTTTTGGGGTTGGGCTTGTTTTAAGAAATCAATGGCAATTTTGCAATTTATAAGAAGTTAAAAGCCTTTTTGTTATGTTGTAAATGAGTTTTGGGTGTGTTTCTAAAGTCCATTTCATATAGGGTATTTTTATAATTTGGGCACCTATATTGGGTATAATAGTGAATCTCCCCAAATTGATTACCAACCCGAAAAACCAAACAAGTGTAAAATTTGAAATGAAATTTAGGGAGATTCACTATTATAATGCTAGCACAAACTAGCCCCAAAAAAAAAAACGTACACAAGCTTTCTTCAAGCTCTCTTGGGTCAACTCGGTAAAACAAAATACCCAAAATACAAGTACCCAAGTCACAAGCTCGCAAAAATTGCACTTTCAGTGGATATAAATCATGTTTATGCTTCAATGGAAAAAATGTAAAATCAAACATGTAAATTTGATTTTCTTATATTAACTTTTTACTTGGCATGGGTCTTTATTAGGGGTGGACACGGTCCGGATTGGTTCGGTTTTATTCTCAAATTACAGCTGAACCAATAAGAAAATAACAGTCCGATTTGGTTCAGATTAGCCTAAAACCATAATGAAAACCGAACCAATCCAAACCACTTGTAATCGGTTTGGTTCAGATTGATTCAGCCAGTTTGTGCCTAACACAAAACCATGCATTTTTCAACCTGCTCTTACATTATAATGCTAACATTTTGCCATTATATCATTCCATTCCATCAAAGGCTGACACAACAACATTCCATTTAATCAAAAGCTGTCTGATTTCCAGCATGCATCTAAGTTCACAATTTCCATCAAAACAAACATTCTAAAGTTCATAAGAAATGAATACAAGATGATAAACGAAGAAATGAAAGGCTGCCCAAAATACAAGTTCATAATTTCCATTTAATTAAAGGCTGCCCAGTTTCCAGCGTGTCCCCATATTGCACATAAAAGTAGTTTCAATCAACACAAATTTTAGGATACAAGATGAGCAAAATAAGAAATGAATAAGAAAATTACCATAACTGCAAGGTTGTGCATCAATAAAGAATCAATTAGTGAAAATGTGCTCATGCGCATTAGCATTTGATCTCTGCATTTCTATATAAGAAATATACATAATCATATATTTAGCTTCAGCACAATAAAACTCACACGTTATAAGCAATTAATCGAGAAAAATAGATATACATGACTTAATGATTTCATAAAACTCCATCTCCTCAATGGTGGGCTCAACTTTTAAAGATATTGAAGTGGACTTTGTTGAGGCCTAAAAAATCCATGGTTGGGCCCGAATAAATTCCAGGCCCAAGATGACATATTATTGAAAAAAGACTCGATTTGAAGTGCACAAAAGTCCGCCATGCACGAGCCATATCCTACATGCCACGCCAAAATAGAAATCTATCATGATAGATGCTGAGATTAAAATTATAAGGATGCATTTAGCACTGCAAATTCGTGCCAATCATCCTATCAAGCGTCATACTTAAAAAAAAACACGCCAAGCGACATGCCATGCCAAGCGAGAAATTATTATCCCGCAACAAGCTTAAGTGGGCCCAAGCCACTCGAATGCCCGGGGCTTGCTTGAGTGGGTTGTGGTATGGATGGTGACAAGTTATCATGGGGCCCATCGATGGGTCGAGAAATGGAAGTCTCGGGTCGCTTGGGGGCCTCGGGACTCAAGCCCATTTTTTAGGCCCAAACATGGGTAAGCACAAGAGAGAAAATAGCCCCATTACTCCAACTAAAATAGCCCAACCAAAATAGCCCATTGCCCCAATTAGGATAAGCCAACTAAAAGGCCCAACACTTGATCAGATTATCCCATCCATTAGATGAATCATGTGGTGGACTTAAAAAGCCTATGTAATTAGAATAAAAAGGGAGCACAAGTCTTGGCACTCAGTTGGGAGAGAAAATCATGAAGGAGCTTGGAAAGTCCACACGTGATTGGCTGCTGGGAGGCTTGGGAGCAAGTTCCAAGCAAAAATCCTTCAAGGAACCAAGGGATATTAGCACGCAAGGAAGGATGTCATTCCTTAAACCAGCAGGCGCACTCACTTTCTTTCCTTCAGCAGATTTGGCCATGGAAAGAGGAAGAAAGAGGAGAAAGAAGATGGGTGAAAAAGGGAAGCTCCTCTCTGAGGCAGCCGCTGGAAGAAACTTGGAGCACCCAAAATCTCTGATTTTGTGGGATTGGGCAGAGCTGACTTTGCCACCATGAAGTAAGTCAAGAAAGAGGAGAAGAAAGGAAGAGGAAAGCTTAGCTAGATTGGGAAGAAACCATTAGGGTTTCTTGGAGAAGAACAAACCCCAGCAACTATAAATAGGGCCTCTTCTACCCAACACAACCCACAACCTTCAGAGAGCAAGCTTCCTCTCTTGCATGCAAAACCCAGCAATTTTCGTGCTATCCTCGTCCATTTTTCCCTTATTCCCCCTGTTTTGGCAGATTGACAGAAGCTTTGACAGAGTCACCGTCAAGCTGCCGGAAGCTACGAAAATCACCCAAAACTCTCCACCAATCCTCCTTAGAACCTCTCCTCTCTTCCATTAGAACCTCTGACCTTCATAGGAACTCACGTTCTCTCTCCTAAAGTGCTAAACCCATGATAATTCTGCTCTCATGCCACATGCCTCTCACGCCAAGTCCAAAAGTTTATCTGTAAATGTGAAGAAATTATATTAATCTCTGACCTTCATAGGAACCCACGTTCTCTCTCCTAAAGTGCTAAACCCATGATAATTCTGCTCTCATGCCACATGCCTTTCATGCCAAGCCCAGAAGTTTATCTGTAAATGTGAAAAAATTATCTGCAAGCTGCTGCTATTTTAGTTGGTGAAGATAACCAAAATACTTCCTAAGGCCTCGCTGCCCTTTCGAAGCATTTTTGGGTTTAATTTTCGAACTCAGACAAATGGGACAATTTCATCAGCCCAGCTCACTTGCTGCCGGAAGAAAAAGACCCTTACAGACTTCAACCAATTTTGTGGACAAATTAAAGCCTCAACCATAGCAGGACTCAAAGAACTACAAAATGAGTCAATACCTTGTTCTGCAGACTCTTTATAATGCTTTTTTTTATTTAAATAAAAAAATCATAAATTGATATTTAAGAGTGTTGCTTACGTGGATATGGTTTGCCGCCTGTCAACCCATGCCAAAGAACCCTCTCTCTCCTCCTTTTGCACTAGTGGATCCCACATATGGAGATGTAAAAATGAATGCAAATGTAGCATTTTATTTACATTTGCCGGTGATGTTCTACTTTTACATCTCTTTGCATCCCTCCATTGAAGCCATTTTCGACAACACAAGATATAAAAGAGCTTGTCATCCCCCTTTACACCTTCCCATTGGTGATGCTGTAAGTAAAGGCAGTTTAAATTTTCTTCATGAGCTTTTGAGCCCCGTTGCAACTTACAACCAAAATGCTACATTTGTAATATGGAGTATGGTATGGGCCAACCACTTTTAGACCCACAACGTGCATTGTAAGCCAGCCAACCCAACCCCCAGTTAAAGACAATAAACAGTTAAAAAATCTTCAAATGGATTCCTATATTTAAATCATATACTATATAGGCATAAAAAATTCTTATAATCTTAATTATTTACTTAAAATATGCCATGTCTTCAGATTGAGAAGAATTGCCACGATAATATTTGAGATCATAGCTTAAGATTTGGAAGGCATAAAAGGAATTTCATATAATTGCAATTATAATTGGTGACTGCCATGCAATGCAATTATGCAATCACCAAAATTACTGATTTATGGGTTAATGATGAACCCATTCATTCAGATACAAAGTTTTTATGGTTTTTTTTCTAAGAAATATGAGCTAAAAGGGTCCCATAGATATTTTATTTGATTTCAAATTTTACACTTGTTTGGTTTTTCGGGTTGGTAATCAATTTCTGGTTTCTTCCAACCACTACATACAAGCAGTTAAAGACAATTTTTTTATTTGGTGAGCCACTTTTCTCCAAATCGTAGGCCAAATCCATTGAGGTCATCATCAACCTACATTTGATTTCTTCCCCTTCAATATGAAACGGGGTCGTTGACCAATTATTACGTCTTTGGCTTCAATTGGTTTCCAACGCGTGAACGGCCAACCCTTTCTCAACTGGTAAAAATTATAATTATTAAGGCCCTGAAATTAAGGTGATGAGGAAGTCTTCCCTCTTCTGACTTTCAAAATTTGTTCATTCATTTACCATTTACAGGACTCTCTCTCTCTCTCTCTCTCTCTCTCTCTCTAAATTCCATTATTATATCAACAACAAAAAATTCGGTGATTTACCACTTCAACAAAACGTCCACAATTTTGTGTTTGAAATAGTAAACCTACCACCCTCCAATTTTTTTTTTTTAATCATTTATTTAATTAATTATATGAATTAAAAATCCAATATTTGTGTTAACAAAGCGTTTGATTGTAGTTAGTGGGATATGAACTCAATCCAATTAGAAGGGTCTTATGAGTGGTTGAATTTATAAAAGCCTGGGAAGGTAAAAATTGGAGACAACCAACTAACAACTATTTTTGAAGCTTTCAGCAACCAAACCCCAAAAAGCACACGACAAATCCAAAGCCATAGACTTAGACAACTTCCATTCATTCGATGTCAACAAAAACAATACAGAAGCTTCCAACGGATTCAGTTTCAATAATCCCATCTCTTCAAACCCACCAAAAGCTTCATGGCTGTGATGATTCAGCAGCCATGGCAGCTGCTGCTTCTCAATCTCAACTTGTTCTTTGTTTTTTGCTTTTATGGTATTTTTGTCCTTCCTCTCTGTCATGGCCAAAATATTGAAACTTTCTATCCATTTACAGCTCTAACTCCAGCTCCAGCTCCAGCTCCAATCTCTCCTTCATTGCCTCCGAAAGGCCCCCCGCCAACACAACCAAAAGCGCAGCCACAGCCAGTGCTGCCAGCTGCGCCACAAAAGTCGTCATCCAATAAGAGTTTGATTGCAAAGGCAGTGGGTGCAACTGCAGCTTGCACTCTGGTGGTTTCTGGGTTGGTTTTCTTTTTAGTCCAACGGTTCGTGGTTGCAAAGCGGAGAAGAAAGATTAATGGTGGTGGCAGTGGTACTAGTAGCACAGGTTCCCAAGGAGGCCGGCCTCAGCCTCCTGTGGTGGATCGCAATGAGTTTGCAAGATATGATGGAAATCTTAAGGGGTTCATTGTTGATGAGAATGGCCTGGATGTGCTTTACTGGAGAAAGCTTGAAGAGAGAAACTCAAAGAAGAGTTTCAATAAGGAGGTTTTGCGCAATCCCAAGAATGGAGAAGAAATTAATAGTGATGATGATGATGATGATGACGCTGAAGGGATTAGAAGGAGAAAGCATGAGCCTATACAAGAAGTTCCTCTGCTCAGAGGAAAGTCTTCATCATCCCACATCAATGATGTATCAGAAGTAAGTGATCCGAATCGAATTAGATCAATGGCTCTCAAGGCTGTTGAGAAATCAGAGCCAGAAGTTGAGCTAACTATTCGATCATCGAGTCCTCCGCCTCCCCCTTCTCCACCACCAACACCGCCACTACCACCTCTGCTGCCTCCTTTGCCAATTTCAAATAAGAAAAGCCCCGTGGCACCTCCACCTCCTCCACCACCATCAACAATTGCAGCTAAGAATAGTTCTGCACCGCCGCCTCCTCCACCACCAAAGCCTGAAGCACGTAGTTTGAACGCCTTGTCAAAACAGTCTACGGGGCCACAAGGGATGGAGGGTGATAGTAAACCAGCAGAGTCTTCATCAGGAGCAGGAAATGGTCAGGTAAAACTGAAGCCACTGCATTGGGACAAAGTGAATACTAATAATACTCAGCATTCCATGGTCTGGGACAAGATTGATGGTTCATTTAGGTAATGATAAAAGTTTAATTTTACCAAGATTTATATGCAACACTTACCCCAATTGTATTTGTTTTTGAATATTCTGAAACTAACAATCTTGCTACTTTCAGATTTGATGGTGACCTTATGGAAGCTCTTTTTGGATATGTTGCCACCAACCGGTTATCCCCCAAAAGAGACAGCAACCAAGTGAACCCAAGAGGCACCAACGTCGGTCCATCATCACAGATTTGTATCCTAGATGCCAGGAAGTCCCAGAACATTGCAATTGTTATAAAGTCATTGACCATTTCTCGCAAGGAAATCCTTGATGTGCTCATGGAGGGTAGAGGTCTAAATGCAGAGACTCTTGAAAAGCTTGCTAGAATTGCCCCAACTGAAGAAGAACAATCGCAAATCCTTGAGTACAGTGGAGATCCCACAAGGCTTGCCGATGCCGAATGCTTCCTTTACCACATTCTGAAAGCTGTCCCAACCGCTTTTACTCGACTTAATGCCATGCTCTTCAGATACAACTATGACTTGGAGATTCTGAACCTCAAGGAGTCTTTACAAACACTTGAACCAGGATGCAAGGAACTTCGAACACGAGGACTGTTTATGAAACTGCTAGAGGCAATTCTCAAGGCTGGAAATCGCATGAATGCAGGAACTTCAAGAGGAAATGCACAAGCTTTCAACCTCAGTTCTCTTCGAAAGCTATCCGACGTTAGGAGCAGTGATGGGAAAACTACTCTTCTTCATTTTGTTGTGGAAGAAGTAGTTCGGTCTGAGGGGAAACGGTGTGTTATCAACACAAATCATAGCTTGAGTCGGAGCAGCAGCCAGAGCCATAACAGAAACTTAAGTTCTGAGAATCTAAAACCAAAAGAGGACAGAGAGAAAGAGTATATGATGTTAGGATTGCCTATGGTTGGAGGAATCAGTGCTGAGTTCTCTAATGTGAGGAAGGCAGCTGCTACAGATTATGACAGCTTTGCAGGGACATGCTCAGCTCTCACAACCCGTGTGGCAGAAATTAGAGAACTTGTAATCCAATGTGAGAACAATGGTGGTGGAAGATTTGTAAGAGAAATGAAGGCTTTTCTTCAAGCAGCCGAAGAAGAGCTAACGGTGGTGAGAGAACAGCAGAAAAGTGTGATGGAGTTAGTAAAGAAAACAACAGAATATTATCAATCAGGGGCTTCTAAGGATAAAGGGGCACACTCATTTCAACTATTTGTCATAGTTAAAGATTTTCTAGGCATGGTGGATCAAGCATGTGTCGAAATTTCTCGAAATATACAGAAGAGGAAGACGGTGACAACAAGTTTAGGAACATCATCAGCAAACTCACCACCAAGGAACCCCGTAAGGTTCCCAATCTTGCCTAAAAATTTCATGTCAGGAAATTCTAGGAGCACTAACAGTGACTCAGATAATGATTTCTGAATTGGATTTTAAAATGTATATAGATTTCAAAAGGCACAATTACAATCAGTATATAGCTGAGTGATTTTTCAAAGTTTCAAGTGTATTCAAAACCTTTACAAACTTTCAGTCAATAGCTCGTAGTGTTGGTCTTCTTCTGTCTTTCCCAGTAATGCCTACACGCGTTTGATCCACAAATATTTATTCTTTCAATTATTCTTTGGTCTGAGATTATGTTGTAATCATATACTGTCCAGATTTCTCTAACCAACTATAAGATCTCCATGTAATTTTAATATTTCCCACAGTAACATCTTTTCATAGGCAATAAGTACAACGATGTGTACATAACATATTCTAATTCTGATAACTATTTGGGATAAGTAGAGTAAGAAGACTAATTTGGCAACGAATGGCAGCAAAGGTAGGTCTACTAGGTCTTGTCTAGCCATCGAGATATACAGTTTTTCACTCATCATGATCATGTTGTCATCAGCTAAGCAATAATATTGCATGTACCCTTGATGAGAACCAATTCCTTACACATATTTTCTCTAGGCTAGCCTCTGAAGATGTGTTTCACTGTAGATGATGTGTAACGTTTCAGCCTAGCAGATTCGGTCACCGATGGGTTTCATTCTTGGAACTTTCCTACATATACCATAATCACAGTTCACATTAATTATGGAAAGAAAAAACCTCAAAATGAATTAACTACACAAATAGCTCCAGAAATGCAGTAACTCATTATACAGATTGAAAAGCTTGTGTTAAGGCATACATGCATCTTTCCTTCTTGCACACATGCATTGAATGTGTTAAACTTATTATATTCTTGCATATGCATAACAACCTTTAGTTTTTATACTTGTTCTGAAGGGCTCAACAAATGGGAGGCTTTATACTTTAATGCAAAGCAAGCCCCTAAACCTAGCTTAAGTTAGACATGAAAGCTCATTTGTGACACGAGGAACTTTGCGAAAGAATGATTTCTAAGTATAGATGGATTGCATATCATGGATCTACTCAAAATTTACAAAATGGAACAAATTATCTTATGCCATAAGATAAAACCACAATTACGCTATACCTTTTCTGAAGTACTTTTTGACATTTTTTGTCCGCGGTAAGAACCTGGCGTGGGAGTAGTCTTAAAATTAAGACTATGTCTCAGCTTTTTTATCTCTGCTTCGTTTTGACCCTGTGGCAAGCATACAGTTCTTAGAAATAACATTTTCAACTTTTGTAGTACTTATGATATAATTGTATTTCTGATGAGTTATATAGCAACAGTCATAGGCTAATATGCTCCTCAAAAGAATAGTTATTTGTAAGATATACCTTTGACTTTGGTTGGAAGTGCAATCTCTCTGCCTCTTTGGGATTGGATTTTGCCTCCTTTCTTTTATCTGCTCTTTCATCATTTCTCAAACCAAAAGATGATGGAGCAGCCTTAGGCGTTCCTTTTCCTAGAGACCTATGACGGAAAAATTTAATGCAAATAAAGTAATTCAGACACCAAATAAAGTTTAAATCCACAATGTGAAATAAGATAGCGTATAACATGCAAAGAGTGATATTATGCAAGTATCAGATGCACAGAGGATGTATATTATAAATACATCTGATGGCAGTCAAATGTGAGTATAAGACATTACCCTCCATTCTCTTTTGGCAGGAGCACTGAAGTGGAAACCCTTGATTCTTTCCCCTTCGTAGAGAGCTGCTTGATAATGAAATTTCCACAAATAAAACTTTGATGTTAGACACGCTAATGCAAAACCTATATATAAAATAAAAAGAAAAACACTAAGGTAGCTGGTCATTTCTTCAAACAATAAAACGTACTTAAATGACAAACCTGCGTTGGTGTTGAAGATTTCTCTTCACTGGAGGATTTCGGTTGGTTGTAATTGTTTTGAAATGTCCTAAATGCTCGTCTGACAATGTCCTTATCTCCCATATTCTCCATAATGAAAGATTTTCTGGTGGTTGTCGGTGAAGCTGAATCAGACTTTGCCGGATCCAAACTAAGTGACATGTGCAAAGACTTAGGAGGAACTTTCTTGGTGTCCTCACTGGAAGGATTTTTGCTCCTAGTTAAAGATGAAGTGTTGCCCTTTTTTACTGAGGATCGTGGTGCAGGTGTTGCAATAGAAGTTGATAAAGACTTTGACGCTCTGGGGGTGGAAGAATATGTAGGCTTTGACACTCTAGGAGTGGAAGTTGATATAGGCTTTGACACTCTAGGGGTGGAAGTTGATATAGGCTTTGACACTCTAGGGGTGGAAGTTGATATAGGCTTTGACACTTTAGGGGTGGAAGTTGATATAGGCTTTGACACTCTAGGGGTGGATTTCTGTGGTGTTTTAGTTATTTGTGGAATTGGTTTCTTCTTAACATTTGCCACATTTCTCTCCTTGCTCACTCCAGTAGTAACCTATAAAACAGAAAAATGCAAAAGATATAAGACATCAGACTTCAACCAAACAAGTTTTGAGATTATGAGATATAGAACACGGTATCTGCAGATAAGTTTTCCTAAATAGATTAAAGAAATAATTACTTCACCTTCTGAGATCCCTTCTGAAGATGCAATCTTGGTTTTTCCTCTTTTTCCTCTTTAACTTCTGGAGCCTTTCCCATTTCATTGTCCAAACTCTTTGGAATTTCCTGTATCCCTTGAGACTCAGCAGGGACATTCTCTGCTTCTTTCTCCAAAACAAGTTCCTCCGGATTTTTCAAGTTGGGACTTGCCGTAACGCTATCAGTTTCTTCTTTCTCTCCCTCAGTCAATGAGCTTTGACATTCTATGGTGATAACATCATCCTCCTTGAGATCATCCACATGAGTACTAATTGTCTCATTGTCAAAATTGGCTTCTTGATAATTTGCTTGGGCAGTACTTTGACTGTTAGTTAAATCAATTTCAAAATGTGTCCCGCAATCGATCTGATCTCCACCCTTCTGATCATCTGACATAAAGGGATCATCTTGCATTTGCTTCTCTTGCTCCAGAAGCTCCTCAGCTTTCCTAGCAGCTATCTTCTTGTAATGGGCTTCAAAATAGGCCCTTTTCTGAGCCACTGAACCAGGTGTAGCACACTTCTCAACTTCTTCCAAGTACTTGTTTGGTGAGAATGTTGACCATTTCTCCCAAGACAGTGAATCATTCTCGAACCTACCGAACGAAACCGACACTTCCAGATCAGGATTTGAAGAATTTGAAGCAGCTGCCTCTCCCACCTGTTTTATTCAACAGAAAAAACCAAAAATCCAAAAGCATATTCTGAAGCAAGAACAGAGTGACAACGAACTAGCAAATCTAGCAATCATATATTTTGAATCAATCAGCAACCCACAAAACATAGGGCTCAAAAGACAATAATTGCAAACAAATTATACAGATGGGTCGCTTTTTTTATCAAATCTAGGGACAAAAAAGTGTACCTCATCAGCATCATTTGCGAAATCTACTATTGATTCACCCATTAGCTCTGCAAGGAAGGGGTTCAAATGTTGAGCTACCAGAGAGCTACACAGCAGGACACAAACTGTGGGGCTTTGACTAGCATGGGGGCATATCACCAATCTATTGGATCACGCAAGAAAAATATACCAAGAGTAAGAAAAACCAGAATGGGGACAAAAAGAAAAAGACTTTAAAATTGCAAGAAGAAAAGAATTTTATAAATAAATAAAAAAACAAAAAAACATGTCCATGTGTTCTCCTCTGCTCCTTTTCTAGAGTAGCATTATCACTTCACCTTTTCCACTGTTTCTAGCACTTCTGGGAACTCCTACAATGATAAAGCCAATCAATCATCAAAACAAGACAATTGTATGAGAGAAAATTAAAAAAGAAAGCTAAAAGCTCAAAGCTGGAGATGACCCACAATATGTTTCCAAAAAAGATTTGGCTTTCACTTGCACCATTCTGAAATGAAAAGGTTAAACGGTTAAGGACTTTCTCTTTCTCAGTCTCAAGTACATGATGAATTGATGACTGGAAATTTGGAAATCAAAAACACACAGCACATAATGTCAAAATGGAAGTATAATTAATAGGAAAATAGAGATTAGTTGGGTTATTATGAGGGTTCAACAACAAATTAGAGTGGCCATATTGAATAAACAAAGATTAATACTGATAATATTTTTTTGGTGGGAAAAAAGTACTAATGATGATACCTGTGGAAATTTCTCCTTTCAGGGCTTCAGAGAGACACCAAGAAGTTGAAGACAGTGATCAGATCAGTCATGAAAATATGGTAGATGGACCACTTTAGAGTGCACTGCAGTAAACAAAGACATGATAGTGAAAGTTACATGTGACAGGTTTCCAAGCCTCTAATCTAAAGATCTAAAATTAATAATTATCTTAGCTACATGGGCTGCACGTGGTCCCTACCCCCATTCAATTTTCAATTGGTTGAACCAAACTATACAAAGAGGACAATGCACAAAACAAGAGTAAAACGACGTCGTTTGAAGAGACAACTGGTGAACAAATGGGGCCAAGTGGCAAGCCCAACGAACCTACTGACAGCAAAATCACAACAATCTGCATGATTGAGCCTTTCTGGGCTTTATCTCTTCTTTAACTTGCCTTGTATTTTCCTCCTCTATTGCCCTCTAAGCTACTCAATCATCTTCCCCCCAATTAACCACTAATTTTGCTAAGCATCATTGTCCGCACATTTTCTCTATATATATTGCTCCAAACTGTTCTTACTGGAAACCACACAGCCAAAATGAGAATCAATTCTTCCTTTGTCCAATTATTTCTCACCCTAGCTCTTCTATTGGGCCAGGGCAAACCCGACCCGGATCCGCTTCAGGATTACTGCGTAGCAGATACAAAAATTCCCCAGTCATTTTACCTCAATGGTGCACCCTGCATTAATCCAGAGCTAGCAGCCTCATCCCATTTCACCACATCTGCCCTATCCAAGCCAGGCAACCCAAAAGCAAACCCTTTCGGGTTCAACGCCACCCTAACAAACACGCTTAACCTACCCGGGGTCAACACATTGGGCCTGACCCTGGCCCGGGTTGACATAGCGGCTAATGGGATGGTGCCTCCACATTTGCACCCAAGGGCTTCAGAAGTCGCAATCTGCCTCAAAGGGCTCCTTCTTGTGGGCTTTGTGGACAGCTCCAACCGTGTGTTTACCCAGCAACTAAAGCCTGGTGAGTCATATGTGTTCCCAAAGGGCCTCATTCATTTTGTGTACAACTACGACTCCGTGAACCGAGCACTGGTCTTGGCCGGGTTCAGTAGCCAGAACCCTGGTGTACAGATTGTTTCACTTGCCACCTTCACTTCAAAGCCTTCAATCCCAGTTGAGATATTGAAGAAAGCTTTTCAAATTAGTGACCTGGATGTTGACAGGATTCGAAGGAACTTGGGAGGTTGAATTATTATATATTGTACATGTTGCGTTTGCATATATGGCTGCGAGGAAAGTGGAAAGTGGAAAGTGGAAAGTTTAGCTTAGGTTTTCACATAAATACACATGCCAACGGTCACATATATGCCTACTATATAATATATTGTAATTGTTTGAAGAAACAATACATAAGCATTGTTTTTCAGTCCACATATATATATATATATATAATTGATGGAAAATATGAAGCATGTGTAGAAATTGAAAGAATAAAGTGATTGGATCCCAGCTCATTTACTCAGTGCAAGTTGCAATTGCAGTGAAAACAAAACAATTGGTTTTATTGTGCACCTCTTCGCTGGCACGAAAACAAGAAAGAGCTTCTTTTCCCCTATGTTTGGTACCCATCATCACAAAGCAACTACATTTTTGTCAGCACTTGTCAGTCAGTCAGTCAGTCACTTGCAAAATTAACTTGGGTAAAAAGAAACTTTCTGGTAATAACATGATTCTTAGCAGTAAAAAGGTCAATCTTTCTTTATGAACCAAGTTTGATTTTTTATTTTTATTTAAATAAGTTATAGTCTAAAGTATAAAAGGAGGGAGGAATTTCTCAAACATACTAAAAGGTCGTTTTTATTTAAATGAGCTAGACCTCGTTGACAAAACCCTAAACCTTGAAGCAAGTTTGATTTTGTAAAGCTAAAAGAGTTGGATGGAAAAAGTCCAATTTGAAGAATAGAAGCCTCAACTAACGATGTTCCTAGGAAATTTAGGGAATTTGGCAGTAGCTTATTGGCGTCTCTCTCTCTCGGCATCATGATCTGAATACGTGGTACACAAATTTGCAAAAGCCTCCCAAACCACCCATTTTAATATCTTTTGTTGACGCACATCTTCCACCAGAAAACCGAATGAGTTTAAAAGCTCCTCCTCCTCTCCTACTCCCAGGTCCCATATATCATCTTTAAATTAAAATTATGAGTTGTACAAATACAAACTATATAAAAATTGGAATTATAATTGGGTTGAAAATAACAGAGTTTTGTGTTGTGTCAGGCTGTGACGCTCCCAGCCAAGAAAGGTCCGTGAACCCATTCACAGTCCACATTTTTACTATCTTCTTCATTGTCATTCATTTTCTTGGGGTCACTTTCAAATTTGCAATAATGGCGAGTCAGTGAAAGGGAAGAAGAGCATACACCAAAACACACAGCCTGTAAATAATTAAGATGAACAAAAATAAAATAATGGAACTTGACATGAAAGAAGCAAGAACAAGTGTATGATATTCCTCCCTCTTGAGACCCAGATTACATACAAAGAAATCATTCAATCGCCAAAATGGTTCCAAAGAATTGGAACCTTCAAAATAGGAATTGAATTGAATCTGTCTCATACCCAGTGAAGAAGAAGACCCATGAATTTTCTCCAACAATTTCACCTAAAATTCAACCAATCTGTACATGGCTGGCCCTATGGCTATCAAAAGAATAGAATCTCTGAACAATGTATGAAAGAATCATAACCCCGCCTCATGACAAATAGCTGGAAAACCCAATCAATGTAGAACCAGAAATCGACGATAAAGCTTGGAACTTTGCTGCGTTGTAATGACGGAGTGGCTTGTAAAGATCATAAGGCTCCCAAAGATGGTCAAGCGGACAAGGGTTCTTGGATTCAAGCCTAACCCAAGGCTTGCCTTTGCCACTCCAATGTAGCAAACTCACTGGACCAGGGTGAAGAGACCTGCAGCTCCCTCTGACATTGTCGCCACCAAGCCCGTGCTGGTTCCACCTGTGGTCTATGGCCTCCACGTTCCCGGCAAAAACCAGCAAAAATGGTGGCAAAGAACCCAAATCGTAAATCCTTCTCTTTCTCTGCAACTCCATCCAGTTCTCAATCCTCTTTCTGTAATTTCCCTGTCTCCACCTCACCAAGTCCATCACCATCACCCCAGTGTTGAAGTAGCAGGGCTTTCTTGAGGAAAAGACCCGGGAAAGAACCGGGTCGGACCAGAACCCGTCGGTGAAATACTTAGTGAAGTTGGCGTGGCAGTACTCCGGGGCTCCGATGACCCGCGACCCGGAGAGCGAAATGTTCCAGAGCTTGTGAATGTCGTCGACCACCAGCACATCCGAGTCCAAGTAAATGACCCGGTCCACGCACCGTCCCAAAATATCGCCCAGGTAATTTCTGGCGTAGTTGAGCGGGTTCTCGAGCGCCTGCCGAATCGAAGACGAGATGAGATTAATGACGGTGTCTTCCCGGAAGATGTAGACCTTGAAATTGAGGGAGGGGAAGGTGGATCGGACGAGTTGGGTCAGGACCCGTGGACTCGCCGGGTCGAACTCGGCGGCGATGAAGTGGAAGAAGACGTTCTCGGGGCAAGAAGCGTGCTTGAGAACCGAGTGTACGGCAGCTACGGAGCCTCTGAGATACTCAGAATCGAGAGTCATGGCGATGTGGACCAGGGAAGGGTCGCAGGAGGACACCATTTCCTTGTTCATCGAAACGGCGCAGTCTGCTCCGTTACGGTAGTCCGGCGCCTCAGAGAATCGCGCCCAGGCGGCGGAGGCGAGTTCGAAGGCATCTCCGCCGTCGATCGCCCTGGTCGGGAAGGAGCGAATCCCGATGCAGAACGGAGGGAAGAGGAGGGAGATACTGAGGACGAACAAAACGGCGGCGTATAGCCGGAATGGGAGCATTGCTCGCCGCTTTGGGAGGAGAAATGGGATTTGTTTGTTGTGTTTTCTTCTTCTTCTTCTTTTTCCTTTTTCTTTTTCTTTTTTCTTTTTTGGGTGGAGAAAATGAATGTTGTAACAGCAATGGTGGGGTGGGTGGGTGTGTGTGTGTGTCTGGGTGTCTGGGTGTGGAGATAGTTATTATAGAGAGAGAGGAAAGAGACGGTTGTGGAGATTTGCCATTTGTACATTAACTAATTAAGCAAAGCAAATAATAAATAAGAAAGGTCAAATGCAATCAAATCATAATGTGGAAAATAAGGAAAAAAAACAAACAAAAAAGGAAAGAAAAAAGCCAGACACGCTTTTTGTTGCAAAAATGCGTTTCGAAAGAAAAAAACGAAACGCGGAAACAGAGACAGAAGAACGGGTTCGAGAAGGAGGAAGGAAGCATCTCCTCCTCTCTCCGTTTTTCTCTCTGTGTGTTTTTTTTTCCCATGATTGGACTCTCAAACCGCTGCTATACCTATATAATATAGATTTCTGGTTTTAAAAAAACGACGTCGAAACTCTATATTAATGATGCTAAAGATTATCCATTATTTAAAAAATTCATAATTACAATTTTATTTAATATTATTATTATTCAATCTTTATACAATTCTATCCTTGAATCAAAAATCAAAAAATAATTTTTAAAAATGGTTATGAGATCAAAGCTATCCACTAAATAAAAGGTATTCTGGGAATATTTGTAACTGGGTTAAATTAGGTAACAATAGCACCGTACGTACATGGAAATTATTTGGAAAAGTGTGTGCATAAATGATGAAAGTAAACTTCCAAATTAGGATTAGGGTTGCCCTAATGAAATTAATTTGCATTTATGTCTAACAACGCTCAGTTTTGTTCCAATTTACAGAAGAAGAACAAGGGGTTGGGGTTTTGATTTAATATTAATGGGGATGCTAAATATAAATAAATAAAAACTAAATTTAACAAATAAAGGGATACAGATTGATTTCATTAATGCATTACTGAAAACTTCAATGTCAAAATTAATACTCATTTAACTCTCTCTCTCTCTCTCTCTCTCCTACCGCATCTCCGGAATCACAAGTGTTTTCCTTGTCACCACCAAACAAGCCTTAATTCTCATTCATTTACAGATTGATCGTGTGGACAACTGTACATTAATTTTAAAGATTATTCTTCTTTTTTTAAATAAATTCATACACTCACAATAAGACTAGCAAAAACCAACTTGCCATTAAAGTCATTACGAATGTGTACCGTTATTGATATTTATGTGAGTTGAATATGAGACTTCGTCCAACTAAATGTAAAGAAATACCACTATACGAAAGACTAGTTGATATTATATTATATTTATTTACTTGACAACTAAGCGAAGGAGAAAATACCTTGTAAACAAAAAAAGTACGAAAAGAAAGATAGAAACGAAGTGCCAGGTCAGAGAAAGCAGCAAAAGACAGCTCAGCAACATGGGCGAGGCAATCACGTCCCTTTTTTTGTTGTGGCAAATTTGGGACAAAGCTTTATATTCTTCGCCTCCACTAACCAAATGCCAGCTGTTTACTGATGCTGTTGGCGGCTGGCAATAAGCATCTCTTCTCTGCCTCTGCTCTTTCGCTTATGCCCCACGTGCCCCCACGTGCTCCCAAGTTCTCCACTGCCTAATAATAAGTAACAACTACAAGTGCAGTTTCTGTTTCTCCGTTTTTTCGTTTTATTAAACGCACGCAAATATATATATATATATATATATATAGTCAAATTATATTTAATTTTCAAACGGTATTGTGATTAAAATAAAATTTCCCTAACGATATGGTATGTTATATTTTTTCACATTAGAGCATACACAATTATGCTCTCTATTTTTTAGTTAAATTTTAGCTAAAAACATATAAAAGTTATTTTAGAAGCTCTTTATAAAATTTAAACTTCAGTCATGCTCTCTAATTTAGGGAGTCATAAATGCTATAACTCTTTTTTTATTAGTCTATCTCTATTAAAAAATAAAATAAAAAATGGTTAGCATTAAATAAAGGTTTGAAATACTCATTAAATAAAGCAACATTAAATTATAGAAAGCCACTATGAGTCCTTTATCTCTCCTCAAATTTAGGAACTCCTAGAGGTCTCCCTATTTTAGGAGGTAAATATGGAGCATGGTTAGAGTTGTATTTTTACAATTCCTCTCTAAAATTTGTGAAGGATAATTCACGTCTAACGTGTTATGTTGGTCGATTATATATTTCACGTAATAAATAATTAATATTATAATTTGACAATGTCTAGCATCTCTGCACTAAAACCTGTACCCTTTGTTTTATTCATGAACCTAAGGTGTGATTAATAATTTCCACCTACCATTATCAATGACCTGCATTTTTACCTAGTCAACAGAAGACCACATCAAACATCATTTTCATGCATCCTACATATTCTTTAACTTATTTATTTATTTATTTTTCGATGGCAACAGATCGCTAACATTGGTCTATATATTTTAATTTATTTATTTATTTATATAGACGACAGATTCTATAGAGTATAAATTATACCTCAATCAAATACATATGATATAGTGACAAATGAATGCATGCCAAGTATGATGTGACATTTCCAAGTACAAATTTCCTCTTTAATATTTAATACTTTTTAAATAGTTAGCTGGAATGAGATGATTTGTTAGCCTTTATGACTGCTTATCACTAAATTGACAGATATTAATTATATGTTATGAATTACCGACACATGACAAATACATTTTTTCTATAAGAGGGTGTGACATGCCATTCGAGAAAAAGCAATATATTAATCACTTTTATGTACAAAATTAAGACAGAAATGACATGATTTAGAAGAGAGAAAATTGGTCTAATTGGACCAATTCAGATATGCTAATTATTAGAAACACCAAAGTCGACGGCCAAAATAAGTAACTTCTTTACTTAGTTGAGTGGACGCCAAGAATTAGACAATTCTTTGCTTGTGTTGCTCTAGAAGATTCCGTCTCCAACAATTATTGTATCAATTCTTTACTTTTATTTCACTTTCAATTTCAACCCAAATAATTATTTATTTCCATGGATTTGTTCTTTATTCGTGTCAAAAAGCATTGCTTGTGCTGCTCAAAGAAGAAACCAGGAAATTCAATCAAAAAAGATGATGCCATGCTTAAAAGTTAAAACCATACTTAACGACTAAGCATTTGGTTCAAACTGACGTAATACTGCCCTACTATACAAGCAAGAAACACAATCAATTGATTCATATTTTGTAATATGTATGGCGCCGGCTCGTCCAATATTATAACTTGCTTTGTAAACAGAACGATACTTGGATTTCTATATGTTCGTACAAATTAAGTCTTTTTGTATCTTCAAAGTCGTTGCCCTAATACTATCGTATCATACAGTTTGACATATCGCTTACAATCAAGCACTTCACCTATAACGTCAAAAATGAAAAAATATTTTTAACGTGGTAACGTCTTAATTGTATAAATTTATATCAAAATATAAAATACAAAAACGCCTTTGGTGCATTTTTGCTCACCACTTTAACTATAAGTGTACCCTCACCACCATCCTCAATACTTGACACGTATTCATAGACATAACCATAGTTAACTTTTGCTTTGTATTTATGGAATCATGATTATACCTATGGACACGTGTCAAGCATTGAGGATGGTGATGAGGGTATACCTATAGTTAAAGTGGTGAGCAAAAATACTCCCAAAGCCTTAGGGTGGTATGAAGTCATATTCATAATCCATTGAATCGCAAGTTCGTTATGTATATATATAATTGTCCGTGAACTCTTCAATCATAAAGCTGTCCATCAAAATTTAAATAATAATAAAAAGGAGAATAATATGGCCTACCCAATCAACACTTTCTGATGGGAGTCATACTATTTTATCATGCACGACAACAGGTATTTGTAATTTAAATATGGAGTCGGGTGGTTAAAAAAAGGATTAAGAATTTAAATATTGGAATTAGGTTGATTGAGATTCCGGGAACCATCCAACTTGTTTTAATTAAATTCATTTAAACCCACACAAGTTTACAAACTCCTCCTCCTGTCCTGGCTAATTAATAACTTATCAAAAGCTAATTTGTTTTCTAGAAAAACAGTATTTTTTATTTTTTGGTTTGGTTTGTGTTTTGAGGGTTTTAGTACGAGTAACAGTTTTAACTGTCATTTTAACAAAACAAATCCAGAAAGCTTTTGAAAATATGCTTTTACCTAATAAAGGTTTGCCTAAAGTGATGAGGTTGTGGTTTTGGAATGGGATTCTCCTCTCTCTCTCTCAACTCAAGATAAAACAAAAATTAGTGTCATAACAAATCACAATTAGCTGCTGCTGCTGGACCCTGCAAACTCCAATATTATCCAGAAGGGGAATGTCTGCTTTGGTTACACGATTGATGATCTAGAAAGCCAAATCAGACGGTCAGGATTGGTGTACTACAGTAGAGTGGATGAAATGAAAGGATAATGGAGTGCACGTGCGGGAGGTAGGTTTTTAAGTGAATTAATTAAAGATTAAAGAAAAATGGAAGGTGGGGAAGTTTGGTGGCAAAAGTGGGGGATTGCATTGGATACTCTGAGCCTCTGACGGTGGCCACAGCACTCAACCACAATTGAATGATGCAACAACCACACACCACCAGGAGTTGGAACTTGGACAGACGAACGGTGCCGTTTGTATACATTCACATCACATGTGACTTTTTCAATCTACCACGTGGATATATGCAATGCAAACAAAGCCATCGTCATTCCTCACCAGACAAAGAAAGAATAAAAAATATTTGTAAATGTTTTTTTCTTGCTCGCCCGTGAAACAAGCGTGTTTCATGCTCTGCTCTTTCTTTCCTTCTTTCTTTCTTTCTTTCTTGAGAGAGAGAGAGAGAGAGAGATTGAGTTCACAGATTTCATTCATATCGGGGGATCCATTTGTTTGTTGTTACGTAAAGGACTTGAGATCTTTCAATTTGGCATGAACAAGTGGCAACCGCTGCAAAAATGGTGTTACTTTCGTTTCTGGTGCACGGCAGTGGTCTTCTTCTTGTGATTTCAATTCGGTGTGGCCTTATTGTTGTGTGCTGGTGCCTTTTGGACCACCGTCGATATAATACGCACAACACAAGAGAGAGGGTATGTATCTCAATGCACGTGTAAGGTTCGACTGCCCAAGATCATTTATCAAATCCTCAACCCAAAATAATAATAATAATAATAACAAAGATCTCAAGAAAATAAACTGGGAATTAATTGGATGATCAAGCATCACGTAGGCGACTTTTAAAAAGTTTTAAAAAAAAAACGAAATGACCAATATAATCAGATATTACTTAGCAAACCATCTTCTTACGAACAATTTGTTGTGATTTTAGATTTAAGAAAATAATTTTGAACTTTTTTAGTCCACTCCAACCATAAGCAATGTAGTTGTAACTCAAGAGCAGGTGGAAATGAGATGAACAAAACTTTGAAAGTAAACAAAACTGCCCTGCAAAAACCTAATCCAATAATTGTACGGCATGTAACGCCAGTTAATAAGCTTCAATTACAACTGGGAGAAACAAGAAATCAAATGTCAAAAAGACATCCAACAACCAACGGCATTGAGCAGAAACATAACTGTGGGAAAACATGCAGATTTCCCATGAGCAACTGGGTAATATTTTCATAAACCTCAAAAGTCTCGAGATCAACTACATTGCTTGCACGCAACGAGTCAGCCTCTGAATACTTGTGAGAAGAATCAAAATCCTATACAAAAAAGAAGGTGAACATCAAAATATATAGCCGGGAAGGGATGGCCATCTTAAATCGAACCATTTATTGTTTTTTTTTCTTTTCCAGGAAATTGGAAGGTGTGGTTCATTTATGAGAACAAGGGGACCTTCAGGTTTGAGGGAGGGAACAGTCATTGGTCATCGGCAACTTTCCACTCTAGATTCATGGAAGCACAGTTCTGACTTCTTTCCTATCTGCTCCAAATGACTGCAATAAAACATTTATCAGTGAGAAAGAAAAAAGTAGTTGAGTAAGCAATACATCCAAGTGACCGCATTACATGTGAGAATTTAGCTGCAACTGCGGTAAGGAAGAAAGTAAGAAAATCTTCCAGTGGGAAAGAAAGAATTAGTAGAGTAAGCAATACATCATGCACCCTAATCAAGTGATACCAATCAGCTACCAAGCCAAGGAAATTTTAAATCTGCCGTAAAAATACTAATCTTGACCTGACCCACCATTCAATAAACTTGAAGTCACCCAAAAGAATAGCAATTATCTTTGTTATGTCTATTTTCTTTATTGTAGAGTCATTTGATCAGTCTTTCAAAGCATACCCTCAACTTCTTGAAAATTTGTTGGGGAGGGTGAGAGAGAGGGATCACAGAGAGAACGGTTCTTGAGAAAACAGGGGTAAATAAAGGGACAAGCCAGAATTTATCCTTTCAAAACCATGTCCATGTGGACAGATGACTATTTTACAATACATATGTGGGTGGGGTTAGTTTTGTCAGGTTTTCACAACCAAAAACCGGCACACAACTTGACCTATTATATGTATTTCTTTTTAGCACGTCAACCATAACATTTGCAGAATCTAAACAGAGGAAGCAAATGCAGGCTAGATCCGATGAAGTTATCTTTACTCTCACCAAGTACATCATCTAAGATATGGTTACAATTTCAATGCATAACTTCTGGATGAAAACTTTTCTCAAGTTTTTTACCAGTTACAAAAAGGAGAACAAATTGCAAAAGCTTTTTAAGTTTCTTATGTTACGATTCCAATTTCTATAATTTGCAGGAATGTAATCTATACTGCTCCAATGATCATGATCTCGCTTTCACCTAATAGATGTTGGACATAGATGATCAAAATTCTTTTATACCCAGGCCCAGGGAAAACTAATACCAGACTTTTAAGATATGATTTATAAATATAAGTAACACATCATCACACTTGTATTGGTTAGCATCAGATACCCATCCAAAGCAGTAGTCTCTACAGGCAGTAACTAAAGAAGACAGAAGCTTCTGTTTACTGCCCATAGTGATACAACATAGATAATGAACATCGTGTGCGTGTCTGTGTTGCTGTACACAAGGGAGCAAATATTACCTCAGCCCCATAGCCTTTCACATAGATATTTGTGAAGAGTTCGGAGGGTTCTGGCATTGGGCTTTCCTGGAAACAGGAACAACAAATATCAAAAACAGGGTCACTGAACAATATCCAGTCACAATACCTATTGTAAAAGCTAAAGAGGGGTTAGATGGCTACATGCATTCAGTTAAAATTTACAAAAATAAAAAGAGAGTTTATGAAATCAAATGACCACCACATAAAGCTTCTTACTTTGGCTTTAGCAATGGCTTCATCGACTTCTTTCCTCACTTCCTTCTCAATATCCTGAAAGAAAAGAAAAGAAAAGAAAAGGATAAATACATATCAGTTTTCTCAGACCCCCACAGCATCAATAAGAGAGACAGGAATGAGACCATATTCTAAAATTTTCCCTCAGTTATGAAAATAATTATTCAACAAAATAGAAATGACAGTAGATAGATACAATACAGAAACCACCCTAGTTGAAGAATATACCTTTAGCTCCTTCTCAGTTGCTAGATCGTGAGCAAATATCAGCTTCCTTATTCTTTCAATTGGGTCACGCTCCTAAATCATATAACCAAGTAAAATTATAAAAAGAGACCTTTATGAAATTGTGGCATAATCTCCAAAATAAGGAAAGGGAACAAGGTTTGGAACACATAACAAACCTGTCTCACGCCAGAAATCTCATCACGTGTACGGTAGGTGCTCCCAGGATCAGACATGGAGTGCCCATGGTACCTATAAGTGTCCATTTCAAGAATCTGACCACCAGAAGCAAGAAGACTTGTCAGGCAATAAGTATCATGTAGAGCGACAACAAATTACACAATTATAACAAGTCTGCAAGTCAGAGCCAGAAAAGTTGGAAAAATCTCGCATGACTTCACATATCACACATAACCAGACCATTTCAAAGGGCCCAAGTAATCCTGAAGGGCTAAAAACTTGATCTAACCTACAGCCTGGGTCTGAACGAAGGTATTCATCAATGAACCACATCGTGCTTCTCTTAACTACCGCAATGATGTTGAATTGAAAAAAGGGAATTTTTTTATTCCATTTAGTCTAATACTTGGACCAAAATTTCACATCCTTTGTCATTTGCAAAGCATTCTATTTCTCTTTCCTTTCACAGATGGCATACAAATGCTGCAAAGGCAACTCTTGAAATAGCAACTGCATTGCTTACCCAACAAACTACTAGGGTCCATACAACTGTATACCCAAGTTTATACTAGAATTCTAAAGGATCATGTATCAAATTCCTGAAGGGGTGCTATTAGAGTTGCAATTCCTAGAACTAAGAGAATAGCTCAAACAATTACTGTCAGAACTGCCCCTGGAATAGAGCTAAGAGAATTTCCCTAGGGACATGATTAATTCATAGACCACACGCTTGATCTCTCATTGTAGCTTCAATCTACTATACTAATAGCATACTCTAGCAGCTATAGCATAAACTGCATACAATTGCAATCACAATGCAATTAGTAGATCGCCTGCAAAAATTCATTTGGCCTACCTATCAACAATCATGTTTTTCTTTTATATGTGGAACTGTGAGCCAAATCGACAGAAGATTTGTTAAGGCAATCCTTGTTGCTATAATTTGCTATTAGTAACAAATGGAGAAATAACTCACAATGGGTCCATTCTTCAAAGCATGCTCCTTAGCAAATTTGCATGCCTGCTTTACGGCAAATACATCCATGCCATCTACCTGAAGATTGATCACAAACCATTAGCCAAATGAAAACAAATTAATACTAGAAATTATCACCTATAATGTTTCTACCATTATAATTCGAGCGATAGAATCGATTCAGTGGATACAGCTACCATGTTTTTACCAATCACACAACCGTCATTTCTTAACGTAGCTAAACTTCAAAGCAAATACATAAGCGGTAACCAATGAAATGCAACAAACAAGATTGTACCCGACCTTCAAGCCAGGAACATAATCTCCACGCTTGTAGTATGATGGACTCTTCGCGGCTCTCCACTCTGCCGTACCCATTCCATCTGTGTCAAACGCACGCCCAAATCATTCAAAATGTGTAATTAATTTTGTTTCTTATCATTAAAAAGCCCAAGAAGAAACAATTCTTCCACTACTTACAGTGATTATTCTCACAGACCAAAATGGCAGGCAGATCCCAAAGCGCAGAAATATTAAGCGCCTCGAACAACTGGCCCTGATTGGCCGCACCGTCGCCATACAGAGCAAACGTCACCGTTTCATCCTTGGAGTATTTCTGCCCAAAAGCCAAGCCACATCCCAGCGGAACCTGAGCCCCAACAATACCGTGACCGCCATAGAACCCAGCGTCCTTCTTGTAAAAATGCATGGATCCACCTTTCCCCTTGGAGCAGCCACCCTGGCGGCCCATGAGCTCGGAGAAAATCTGCAGAAGGGTCCCGCCGCGGCCGAGGAAGGTGCAATGGTCGCGGTACGCGGTTATGATGCAGTCCTTTTTGGTAATTGCGGCCTCCATGCCGATGGCGACGGCCTCCTGGCCGTCGTACAGATGGCAAAACCCTCGGATGAGCTTGGCCTTGTAGAGCGAGTCGGCCGCGATCTCCATCCGGCGCATCAACGCCATGTCGCGAAAGAACGTCATGAGCTCTTTGGGCGTGGTCTCGACGGTGCGGGAAGGCACGTCGCACCTGTGGGAGGTGAAGGGGACAGATGTCTCGATCGTGAGGGTGGTGGAGTCATCAGCGGCGGATGAGATCGGACGGCGGAGAGATGGGGTGAAGGATAGGGCGGAGGTGAGGGGTTTGAGGAGATTAGAGCCGGAGGTTGAGGAGGAGGCGAGGCGGGATAGAGCCATCTCTGACCGTTGGATCGATTTCCGGCTGTGTGGGATGGGAGCTGAGACTGGTGAAAGGAGGGTTTGCGGAAGAGCGGGGTGGGGGGGTTTGGTAGGAAAGTAGTAGAAAGGAATCGAAAATGTTTTAATTATTAAATAATTAAAAAATTGTCTTAGTTGGGTATTGTCGTTATTTTGTGGCGGAGTGATATCTTTGACTTAATAATAATTTTTATTTCCTTTCCCCTTTGTTTTTTTTCCCCCAAAATTTGTGTTCCCTTCCTACTTGTGCAGGTGTCCTCTCTCTAATTATTATTTTTTCAAGATTTTCATGTTTTTTTTCTTAATTTTACTTAAACACAAAAATAAATTTGTGTATGTTTGACTCTAAATTTCCGTACTAACGCTAGAAATGCCATTTTGGGGTTTGGTGGAAGTAAGCAAGGATGTGCTGCATGTTGTTTGGTGGGTGCACAATTATATGCCTACAAATTTTGGTGGCTGGGTGGGTGCGTTCCCTTTTCTTGTTCTTTTCGCCAATATCTTACACCAAGTTTTTAAAATACAAATGAATCATGATGGCCTTCTTAGCTCAAAAAGTATTTCAGATTTAATATACATACATATGATATGATGCACAATAAGCTCGAAAGTAAACAAATAAAATTGCATAGATAAAAAGGGTAAAGGTCTATGAATTTATACCCGAGTTTATTTTGATTATCCAACTAATTTTCGTACTGTTTTAATTATTCTCATTTGTGTCAATTTAGTCCTTTCGTCTCATTATGTAAATGTGGGCACAAACATCTTCTAAAACGGCCTACCTCTCTATCTATCCCATTTCCTTTAAATTGAAACCCTAAGTCACTAAAATCCTCAAAAGGCCCACATTCGAAACCTAACACAACAATAAAACCTAATTTTGCCTCTAATTGCTTAGAATGAACTCAAAAGTTGAATTTACCTCTAAAAGGCACGTCACATGATTAAATTTGATGGAATGATTGAATTGAGTGACCAAAATAGATAGCACCCGAATATTAGTTAAAAAATTAAAATGACAATCAGATATAACAAAAGTTGAAACCCAAAACTCAAAAATTGCTTTCATCCTTATTTTTCTTACAAATTTGAATGAGACCCCAATAGAGGCCCAGGTCATCGATTATTGGGCCCAACTTGTGTGCCTACTTAACTAGTTTGAGAAATCTACACGTCAACGGCACCTACTTTGACTAGAGGCCCAGGTCATCGATTATTGGGCCCAACTTGTGTACCTTCTTAACTAGTTTGAGAAATCTACACGTCAACGGCACCTACTTTGTCCAAATCAACAGTAACGAACAAATGGTTCAATTCAAATCAACGGTACTTTAATCGAAAACAGTTACGCAACGGAAGCGACGTCGCATCGTCACTGTCCTGTCCACTCTCAAAATATCAAAATAAAAAACGATAAGCCCACAACTGAGCTGGAGCTGGGGTGCCCAAAAATCTCTCCCGCCATGGACACTCTCTCTATCCTCACACCTCCTCATACCTTCACGCGCCTCCTTTCTCTCAAACGCTCTTCTTATACCCTGCTTCACCATCTCCCCCAAACCACCCAAGCCCTAGGGTTTTGTTCCCCCAAATCACCTCCTACATATTCTCCAAGCTCACTGCGTTTTCGAGTCACTTTCCAATCCCCAAGCTCAGCCTTCCCTGCAAAATCTCAACTCTCCGATGCCGACGAAGAAGAAGACGAAGACGAGTACGAAGAGGACGACGACGACGAAGACGTGGCGGCGGATGAGTATGACGACGTTCCCGACGATATTATGTCGGACGGACTCGAACAGAGCGACGATGAAATCGATACTTCAATGGCGGCCGCAGAGCCGTCTACTCGGCCCGAGGAGTTCAAGTGGCAGAGAGTAGAGAAGCTGTGCGGCGAAGTTAAAGTGTTCGGCGAGGAAATGATAGATGACGAAGAGCTCGCTTCTATCTACGATTTCCGAATCGATAAATTTCAGGTGAGTTTCAATTTCGAATACACCATTGAAGATTTTATGAATCGTATGAATTCTGAATTACATTTTCTTTGATTAATTTTGGATAGAGATTAGCGATACAAGCATTCTTGAGAGGTTCGTCCGTGGTGGTATCGGCACCCACGAGCAGTGGAAAGACTCTGATAGCAGAAGCTGCTGCCATTGCAACCGTAGCCAGAGGAAGGAGATTGTTTTACACAACTCCGCTGAAGGCCTTGTCCAATCAGAAGTTTCGAGAATTTCGGTATGCGAGTCATATTACTCTGACAAGAAAAGAATATATACATTTCTTGGTGAAGTTTATGTAAAATGCTGAAGTAATTGATCCTTGAAAATAGCAATGTAGGTGATGTACTTGTAAGTCATGATATGTTGAATTGAATTAGCTGATGCGTTGTTGTAATTTCAGTGAGACTTTTGGCGACGACAATGTCGGCCTTCTTACTGGAGATTCGGCAGTGAACAAAGATGCTCAGGTTTTAATTATGACCACAGAGATCTTGCGCAACATGTTGTATCAGAGGTATAAACAACTTATTTAATCAGTCCTAGTAGCAGTAGTTTATAGATTTATGTTCTTAGTTTTTCAGTTCAACTTCTGAGTTTATTCTTGGAATAAGGAATGGTATTTCACTTTAGCTTCTTAATGCAGTGTGGGAATGGCTTCTTCTGGGGATGGACTTTTTCATGTGGATGTTATTGTCCTGGATGAAGTTCATTATCTAAGTGACATGTACCGGGGTACTGTGTGGGAAGAAATCGTAAGTGCAATTTGTTTCCAGGAAACTGCTTCAATGCCAATGATATTGTCATAGTGTTTCGTTATATAATCTATGAAATATTTCAGGTTATTTATTGCCCCAAAAAAGTTCAACTCATATGTTTGTCAGCAACAGTTGCAAATCCAGACGAATTGGCTGGTTGGATTGGTCAGGTATTTTGCTCCTTTGATGATTTAATGCTCTACATTCACTGAAGATATATTACATTTTGACACACAGTATTTCGCTCCTTTCATCCTGTTTCCAGATTCATGGTAAAACTGAATTGGTAACTTCATCAAGGCGTCCAGTACCATTGACTTGGCATTTCTCAACGAAGACTTCTTTGTTACCACTTCTTGATAAGACAGGAAAGCACATGAATAGGTACTTTGCTTCTCATTATGATTAGTTTTTGTTATTTTTATTGTATACTTAACTCTTAGTTTTTACCCAATCAAAATATCTTGGAGATTCTCTTCAGCTTTATCTGATTTACATGGTTAAGCTTCATCAGAGTTATTCTGCCAAACATTCTGTTGGTGGAAATTTAAGGTTTATCTTGCAATTACCATGAAGATTTCTTAGAGGCTCTGCCAATATAGGACCATCTATTAATATTTAAAGTTTATGTTTTCTTTGAATGGAACAGGAGGTTGTCAGTCAATTATCTTCAACTTAATGCTTCAGGAACAAAATCTTACAAAGATGATGGGTCTAGAAGGAGGAGTTCAAGAAGACGTGCAAGTGAGATGAGCTATGATGACAGTACTGGTAACATGTCTAGACGACCACTTTCAAAGAATGACATCAACTTAATACACCGTTCGCAAGTAATGATTCATGCATTAATCTTGTGAGACAAATACAAAAGCAAGCCTTGTTTTCGTTTTTGTTTTGGTTTTGCTAGGGACACACTGATTGATTAAGGATGTTATGTACCTGACCTGTGAGATCAGTGTTCCATAAACGATTGGCCAATAAATTTGACCATTTGAATTTTTTTTCCGTTTCTTTTTGCTCTTTAGGTACCTCAAATTACTGATACATTATGGCACCTTAAGTCTCGAGATATGCTGCCAGCAATATGGTTTATTTTTAGCAGAAAAGGATGTGATGCCGCTGTTCAGTATGTTCAAGATAACAATCTCTTGGATGACTGTGAGATGAGTGAGGTTCAACTAGCCTTGAAGAGGTTCCGCATTAAGTATCCTGATGCTATCAGGGAGACTGCTGTGAAGGGTTTACTGCAAGGGGTTGCTGCACATCATGCTGGCTGTCTACCTTTATGGAAATCATTCATAGAAGAGCTGTTTCAGCGAGGACTTGTTAAGGTTGTCTTTGCTACAGAAACACTTGCTGCAGGAATCAACATGCCTGCTAGGACAGCCATTATTGCATCCCTCAGCAAAAGAAGCGACAGTGGACGTACCCAATTAAGCCCAAATGAACTGTTTCAAATGGCTGGGCGTGCTGGACGTAGAGGGATTGATGAAAGGGGTCACGTAGTGCTTGTTCAAAGTCCTTATGAAGGTGCTGAAGCCTGTTGCAAGATTGTTTTTGCTGGACTTGAACCTTTGGTGTCCCAGTTTACAGCTTCATATGGAATGGTGCTAAATCTTCTTGCCGGTGCAAAAGTTACCCATAGATCAAAGGAATCAGATGATGCGGAAGATTCCCAATCAGGTCGAACTTTGGAAGAAGCTAGAAAGTTAGTCGAGCAAAGTTTTGGAAACTATGTTGGCAGCAATGTTATGCTTGCTGCAAAAGAGGAGCTTACTAGAATTCAGAAAGAAATTGAGATACTGACTTTAGAAATTAGCGATGATGCCATCGATAGAAAGAGCAGGAAGCTTCTATCTGGACCAGCATATAAAGAGATTGCAGATCTACAGGAAGAATTAAGAGCAGAGAAACGTCTAAGAACTGAACTTAGAAGAAGAATGGAATCTCAGAAACTATCTTCACTGAGACCCTTGTTAGAGGAGTTTGAAAATGGACACTTGCCCTTTTTGTGCCTGCAGTACAAGGATTCTGAAGGAGTTCAACACTCTATCCCGGCTGTTTATCTGGGGAAGGTTGACTCATTCAGTGGTTCAAAGCTTAAGCACATGGTTTGTGCTGATGACGCTTTTGCACTAAATGCAGTAACCTCAGAGTTTGAATCAAATTTAGTTTTTGAACCATCATATTATGTGGCTCTTGGTTCAGATAATTCTTGGTATCTATTTACAGAAAAGTGGATTAAAACAGTTTATAAGACGGGCTTCCCAAATGTTGCTTTAGCTCTAGGAGATGCTTTGCCTCGGGAAATTATGAGTATGCTTCTGGATAAGATGGAACTGAAGTGGGAGAAGCTTGCTGAGTCTGAACTTGGTGGTTTTTGGAATATGGAAGGATCTCTCGAGACATGGTCTTGGAGTTTGAATGTTCCTGTCTTGAATAGTCTCTCTGAACATGATGAGCTTTTGCATAAGTCAGAAGCATACCATAACGCTGTAGAGCGTTACAAAGATCAAAGAAATAAAGTTTCACGTCTGAAGAAGAAGATATCACGTACACAAGGCTTTAGAGAATACAAGAAAATTGTTGACATGGCCAAGTTTACAGAGGAAAAGATTAAACGCTTAAAGGGTAGATCAAGACGTTTGACTAATCGAATTGAGCAAATTGAACCCTCTGGTTGGAAGGAGTTCTTGCAGATCAGCAATGTCATACATGAGACTCGAGCATTGGATATTAATACTCATGTCATGTTTCCACTTGGTGTAACTGCAGCTGCCATTCGAGGAGAAAATGAACTCTGGCTTGCCATGGTTCTTCGAAATAAAATCCTAATAGATTTGAAGCCTCCGGAACTTGCTGCTGTCTGTGCAAGTTTAGTATCTGAAGGAATCAAAGTTCGACCTTGGAAAAACAACAGCTACATATACGAACCTTCTAGTACAGTAGTCGACGTGGTCAACTTCTTGGATGAGCAGAGAAGCTCTTTTTTGCAGCTTCAAGAGAAGCATGGTGTGAACAAGCCTTGCTATTTGGACACCCAGTTTTCAGGTATGGTTGAAGCCTGGGTTTCTGGGTTGACCTGGAGGGAAATCATGATGGACTGCGCGATGGATGAGGGTGACTTAGCGCGGCTCCTACGACGAACAATCGATCTGCTAGTGCAAATTCCTAAGTTGCCTGACATTGACCCACTACTGCAAAGCAATGCGAAGACGGCGTCAAATATTATGGACCGTCCTCCCATAAGTGAGCTGGCTGGATGAATGACATTATATTCTAACAATATGAAATTTGTAGACCAACAATTTCATAACATCATGTACTGTGCCGATTGGCCGTCCCAGAGCCAATCAAGCTCTCTCATTCTTTTTTCATCTCTGAAGAAAACAAGTTCAAAGTCGATATCTAAAACAAACAATAGGTAAAGTCTCCCAGAATGTGATCTTTTATCAGCTGTAATTGTATCAGTAAAATTATCTTGTACAATCAATTCAGTTTCTACTGCTCATCATGTGGGGAGTATCCTTTATATATAATAAATAAATAAATAAGTTTTTGGTTATATTTTTTAAGAATTTCATTGCTATTGTTCGAGGAAAAATAGGTGGTAAGAAAGTAATTGTACAAATGATTAGTCTATTCTGAAGAATGCCCAAGTGAGTCTTATTTTTCGGATTCATGTGTCGATATGGCTGTGTAGCAAAGCCAACCTAAACACGATGTTTTTATTTTTATATGTTTTTGTTATTTTAAAACACAATTGTTTCAAGCTTTAAGCTTATCATTGGTTCCAGCAAAACTGTTCATTGTCATCCAAATTTTACTGCATTATTATGGATTTCCTCGACGGAGGGCTTAAAAGAATCAAACACTGCAAGGGACCTTAGAATGGAAACCGCTCTCTGGCGAGCATTCAGTAGGACTAATTTCGGAATTTATAAAATAGTGTAGAGCCATACAAGTTTGAGATAATTAACAATCTCAATCCACGCATTGCAAATACTACACAAAAATTACAGGATGTACAACTCGACAAAAAGTACGATTATGCACGATCTATACACAAATATCTCAAGCATATTTCAAGAATTTTTCTTCTTCTTTGAAGCCTCATTTCTCATTGACATTGACATACCTACGGACCAACAATTAGCATGGTGCAAAATAAAGGTAAAAGTCAATATTTAACAATTGACGTTCATACGAACAGCAAGTAAAATCAGTCAGGCTATTTTAATGACCGAAACATATAAGAGAAGTGTCCACTAAAAAATTAATACGCCAGAAATAAAATAAATTATAAAAGATTAACAAAAATTATCGATGAATAAATTGAAAATGTATCTCGAGTTTACAACACAAATTACCTATATTTACATGAATGCGGCTCAAAGTGCCAACTCAAAGTATACATTTCGAGCCGTATCCTCCTCAATGCTTTATTTGGTCGGAGAGAGAACTACGAGAATACAAGGTAATCCCACAAAAGCTTTTTTCGCTCACGGCGCCTCAAATTTTTCGAATTTCCAGCGCCAGGGTATGTAATGTGTGCAAAATGCTACTGCAGAACCGAAAGACAAATGTATTACAAAATAGTTATAAGGCTTCTCCCTTCATCTCAACATGTGAAGAAATTAAGTTTTGGCATTTAAAAGAAAAGCAATGAAATATTCTTTTTCCAATTGCATGGATGAAATGTCAAGTTCCGAGATTAAGAAGCGAGACATTCATTTTTCCATTAAATACCAACATCTTATATGCGTCTACTGCAAGCATGTGAGTGGAAGAAAATTGGCATTAAAAACATGCAAGCAAAAAGCAAAAACCAGATAGTACATACCATATTTACTTGATGGTCAAAATAGGGCATATCATGAGCCAGAAAGCAACTGGTGAAACCGCTCTACTCTACTCGAACCATTGGAAGACCTGGCCAGCTTTTGGCATGAACTGTCCCGATGCAAAGTTTTCCTTTTCCTTTTTGTCCGAAACAGGAAGTCTTCTGTATCTAAAACGTATGAGACCTACCACATACAAAACTCTAATTGATTAACAGAAGCAGAAAACCAGATAAACAAACCGAATAATAGAAAGACAATACCCATAATGCCACAATTTAATGCAAAACATATCATCATAATGCACCTAAATATAACTAGCTATTATAGCAGAGTATTAAATGAAGTACCTTGGATGAATGGCAAGCTATCTTACACTCCAAACCATTGGTGACTTTAAGTCCTTCCATGGCCTCACAGATAGCAGACAATTCATCACTACTACCATACGCACATTTGTTCCTGCAAACATCACCAAAGCATTGTTAGTCATGACACTCAGCTTCCTAACCTTCACACTCTTAATTATAGCCAACATACCTCTTCAAGAAGATCCCAGACTTCTCTTTTTTGTCAGGAAGAACTGAGAGGAATTCATTGTGCAGATAAGCGGAAAAATTAGGGTCCATGGAAACAGCAGTCATTTCAGGCTTATCATGCCCAAAATCCATAAGCTGAATAGACACCCGGGTTGGTAAGGATGACTGCAAAGAAACAAATCATGATAATAAATTTAGAGAGCTGAAATTCTATAATCCTATAAAGTACTACAACTTATAATACCACATAAAGGGCCTACACATTCAATGCGATAAATGTTCTCATCATGAAGAAGAACACGAGCATTTTCATGATAAACCACATCTACAAATCTTCCTGGCTTTCTTGATTTTTCAAATGCATAAAGTTGGACAAGTTTATTGTCCATCTCATCACTGGCGACTGTTTGGAGCTGAAAAAAGTACATGAAGCAGAATATTTGTGGTCAACAAAGGAGAAGGGAAAGAAACTTGAAGAAAGGGGAAAAAAAGAAAAGAAAATTAAAGGGCAACGAACCTGTTTAACAAGCTTGTAGATCAGCTTGTCTAATGTGAATAGAACATATGATTGTGTCCCAATGATGGCTCGACAATCATCCTCAAATTTTGTATTGTCAGAAGAACCGTCAAGCAAATTGTAAAGTGCATTCATGAATCTGTACCATATAACAAGGAGTTAGGAAGTATGTTCACTTCAAAGTTGCGAACAAAACAAGGAGACCAAAGCAAAGGTACCTAGCATAAGAATCCGAAGGGCTCATATCATTTGAAGCCCGCCACTTCCTCTCAGCAGATGATGAATTAGTCTTTGCCGATTGTATTCTCTCATATAGTGTCTGTCAAATTAGTGAAAGGGTTGGGATACAAGTATATCTAAACCAACATCCACTAAATTCAAAAGAATACAGACACACACACACACACACAAAGGACAATCTATTGGTCAAAGTTAAGTACTTGCATAAAAGCCATTAGATTAGATATGGACGGTTGAGATACAACTAACCCACTTTGATCCACTATGTATCTAGGAAGTTCATATATGATCTAATCGCTGAAATGCAGTTACTTAAGTATGTAAGAAATACACATACACACTGGTGTGGTAGAAGAAACCTTACTTGGTGAAGCCTAAAAAGCACATAGAACGAATCATTTCCATAGAAAACCCTAGAGTCCTTCTCCTTGTCATGTAAAGCTGGAGGAACATGCTTTGCAAGAGGCTTCACAGTCAGGAGAAAACGTTCTGAAAACGGTAAAGATATTCCATCTCCTTCAACATCATGGGCATCAGCCATCCCTTCAGCTTCACCTTCACTCTCTGCCTTAGTATCATGCTCATCATTGTCCCCATCTTCCTCACGCTCTTCACGAGAACATTCCTCTCCATCACCAGACTCACTACCAGAAACATCACCATTCTCGGAAGCATTTTCACTATCCTCTGATGACCTCTGAGCGCTTTCCTCACCTTCATCGTCAGCATCAGCATCATTTTCTCCCCCTGTCTCTCCACCGCACATTTCTTCTTCCGCATGTCTGGCTTGATATTGCCTGCCAACAACACCATCCTTTGGTTTTTTGACAGCCTCCAAACCAGCTTCTCTGTAATTTGCAAAATTATCCTCCTCAAAATCTCCATTTGGAGATATTTCACCTTCCTCTCTTTCAATCTTGAAGTGTCTAGCAGACTCTTCAAGATATCTGAGACCTTTGGTGCCTTCTCCAATTGCTCCATTTGAGGATATAACAGGTCTTGTAGAATCACCACCCTGTGATGTCAAAAGGAACATAAAAATCTTAAGCAGATATTTACCATGACAATACATAGATCAATATCCAAGACCTACCATCAGCTATAGTCAATCCAAACGCCAGATTCATGGGTAGTAAGGAATACAATCAATGGATTGACTTCTTAAAAGCTGGCATAAGACTTTATTTTATGATATACAAGTAAACCACAGATTTATTTAACCATCTAATTTCAATGCATCAAGATTCTAAACTATACCTTCAAGATGGTAACTTTAAATATCAAGTTTACGATCTCAATAAAATCTAAACAAGAAGGCTACAGAATTTGCCAGCAAAGCCAACAATTTATATAGACTCTAATTTTAGCTCATTTGATAGGTATGTTGTTAGAAATCTTTCAGCTTTTACCAAACAAACTCACGAGAAGATTCAACATGCCATGCACAGTATTCCACAAATCAGTAGAAAAGTCTGCCACAACATACTGTAAAAAATCCTGTGTACAAAATCAAAAATTATACTATATGAAACTCTCTTTGTTCCCATCTTAACTAAAATGTTCAATATACATAAGAACCAAAATTAAAACCATTCACACATTGCAGAGTTAAATATTCTCTTACTAAACCTTCAACCATGAGTAATGAAACTATTAACTAAAATTAGTTTCACCATAAATGTATCACCGCACAGTTAACCTTACCTCTGATGAAGGTAACTCAAGCCCACCGTCAACAGTGCCATTACCTGGTCTGGATGGAGTAGGACTAAGTCCTTTCAGAAAGAAAAAAGGGTGGGGTATTTCAGAAATCTAGTCATAGTTTTGAAAATAATAGTAAGAAAACAAAAGAAGCAATATGTCCAAATAGTACAGACAAAAACTTTCAGTGGTATCATTCTGCAAACCTGATGAGTTTTCTTGATTAGTTCTTCCATTACTTTGCTCCAACCCAGGGGGTGATAAATTAGAATTGACTAATCTTTCATTGGAATTGTCTTGTTTGCTAACTCCAGACGTTTCATCGGCTGTAGATGCATTACTCTGCAATTTACCTTGTTGAGAGGTATTGCAGAAAGTATCACCTTTACACGCAGCACGATCAATGTCAAGGGAACTTTCATCTTTAACCCCATTAGCCCCATTTACTGCCCAAGTCCTGCAAGAGCTTGACTGTTCAGGTTGAATGCTTTCGTCTCCATTTCTTGACGAATTTAACTGTTTGGAATTCGTTGCAGTAGCACCACCACCAGGACTGCCATCAGTGTCTCCCGCACTCACAGTACCATTTTTGCCAGTATGATTTTTCGCCTTCACTACATCTTCAGTATCTTCTGCACCTTGAGGCCGAGTAGGAACACCAAGCATTGGTTCAAGGAAGGTTGTCCATATCTTCATAACTTTATCCAATTGCTCGGTAGTGCAAACTTCTCCACAAGAATATTTGATGAGTTGATACAGATCTTCATGGATTTCAGGATCAGGGTACTCAAATTCCAAATTGGGAATAATAGGTCGTCTATTTCCAGCAGCGACTGAGAGAAGAACGTCATCTTCCTTCCGCTTCTTCTCACTGATCTCTTTAATCTCCGCCAGCAAGGCTGCAAAAATTTGTTCACATCCACGAGAGGAAAGTGGAAACAATCAATAATTCCCATAGTAAAAAAGAGTGATTGCAAAAAATGGAAGAATATAGATTCTTAATAAATTAAAAGGAAACGAACGAAAAAAGCCTGCTTTAATCAATAAAAAGAAAAGCATGGCCTGCCCAAAAAGGAAGATTAACAGTGTAGGATATGATCTCATTGATCTTTTACTTCAAGTAGCATACATAATTATAGTGGAAACTGCGATATGAAGTTTTTGGATTACCTTTTGTGCTTAAGCTCTTTGTGTCCTGTTGCTTGAAGTAGAAGCTACGATGATCAAGTGACTTGTGATAGTTCTTGGCATATATATCAGCCCAAACTTTATTAAAATCAGAACGACACCTTGCCCACTCTTCTTGCTTTTGCTTCAAACGGGTTAATATAACAGGCAACGCTAATGGACCATTTTTTCTCAACACATCCATCACATCAAGCCCATGGTCACCATATAATCGCTCAATGCACCTCAGATTCAGAGCTAGAAAAGAAGAGAGGAGAAGAGTCCCGTCAAATATATATATATATATATATAAAGAAAAAAGAAAATCAACAGCTGAGCTCAGATTACATAAACAGGCATTCCTCTATTCAGTCATTAAAAAGAATATAACCTGTGAAATGTTCTTCAATACGGATTGGACTGTCCATCTTGATCGTATTGTTATTGATCTTTTCTAATAGTTCTTCAACACGCTTGGTTGTTACATTCACGGACTCTAACAACATATCCAGTTCAAACCTAAGAAAAACAATAAGAAAAATTACCCAGTGACAAAGTCAATATAGCCAAAAACTGGAAATCCTTTCAAATAATTGGTAGTGCAATAAAGGGTAAAATATCGATGCAAACAACATGCACAAGTTTCTCTATTTTTTCGATATTTACCTACCAGAAAACAAATGTCAGAAACAAAACACAGGTTTCATCATTTATAAGTCAGTATGCAATTTAAGTGCAAGAATGACAACATAAAACCTATATGCCAATGACAATGAAGACAATTGGGGAGCAAAAAAAGAAAAACAGAGAACAGCCACATTCAGTTGATGCCTCTTGGAAACAAATAAATAAAGAGAAAATCAACGTAGATACTGAAAATCTAAGGCCAACCTATCATCCTCACAACGAAACAGGCTTTCTTCATACTGGTTTTTGCGCATGTGTTTAAAAGAGTAATCCTCACTTCCAGAAGTGACGGATACCCAATGATCATTCAATACTTCAGACGCAAGCTCCGTTCTTTGGCTAGCAGAAGGTATTGGATACTGCAAGACATATATAAATACAAATTCTGTAAAAGCATCAAACCTCCTTAAAAGTAAACATAGATGATTATCTAAGAAAGCATCACATACATTCTTTGGAAGGAGACGATAGCTTGGAGTGCAGCGCTCACAGTTAGAGAGGTCAAGCTCATTAATAGGTTTTGCCAAGTATTTATCCTTACTGGAAAATATAGAAATCTTCTGGCCTCCGACTTCTTTATTTCCAGAGGCGCCATTTTTCTCAAGTCGATCCCTTTCTCGAGTTTCACGCTCTCTATCTTTAACCCCATCATCCCTTTCACGATCTCTATCCCTATCCCTATCCTCTACCTTCACTGATCTGGGTAAATGTCCTTCATTCCACAAGGACTCTGTGATGAATCAAGAATTAAGAGTTGATTTTCAGGTCTATGGACAAAGTACAAAACTCAAAATGCATGTAAACCTCAAATTGAATTAAGAAAAAAAAAAAAGGAAGCCCGTGCCAGTGCCCGAGCTCTTAAGATAAACTAAGAGGAGGATCTAACTTATTGGAACAAAAAGGGAACAAATTATGTTACGTACTTTTACTCATGACACCAGCAAGGAACCCATCTGCAGGACAGGACTCAATTAGATATAGTGTTAATCACAGTACATAGAGCAGGTAAAAAAAATTAGACTAAACCATTACCTTTCTTCTCACAACATGCCAAAAATTCATCAAACCCATCCATAAGATCCGGATACCTTCCAAGTAAATCACCCACCTACAAAAGCAGAAATCTACAAATTAGAGATTGTATTCTGATTAATGTCCTTAAACGAGTAAGGAGATGATAAAAGTTTATATCTATATAACATGCACGTCTTACCAGAGACTGCAATTCGGATCTTGTAATAATTTCCTTGCTAAAAATATGGAGGCACTTCAGAAATTCCTGGTAATCATCAGGATTTCGTAACTTCTCCTTCACCTTATCACAGTAAGCAAACTCCTGGCCATACATACCTGCCATGAGATGCAATGAGTAAAAGAAGCTACTGAAGGAACAAGAACAAACAGGCAGATGAAGTGCTCAACAAAAAAAGAAAGAATGTAGAAACAATGCTATACTTGATACTCACACTAAACTTATGCCTGTGCAATGACCTTGGCTATCCAAGGTCTGCCAGTACTTACTTCCCCCCACCCCCTCCCCCTTTCTCACACACACACACACACAAATACATATAGGAATAAAGAAAATTTCTTACTAGATGGACAGCTTTTCTTTACTAAGTAGTTGATCTCAATAAGTTTTGGTTATTACGTAAATTAGTTCAAAAACATCATAATCCTCACTTTTGGCAGAATTTTTATCATCATAAGAGGATGAAATGAGATGTTCTGCAAAGTTTTCATCGCCTTCCCCACCTGGATGCAATTGTTCAGTAGCCAAGTCTTCAGTCCTACGAGCAGATTTCCGTTTGTGGGGAAAATGTTGCATGTTGAAGTCCCTACTGCCATCATGGTCGAAATCTCTATCATCCCGGTCACGTTCTCGTCTTTCTCTATCTTCTCTCCTCTCCTTCTCCTTCTCACCACGCCTCCTTTGCTCTTTGTCCACTTTCATCAGAGCTCTATCGTGGTCAGGATCAGGACGGTCAACACTGAGATCGTGGTCAGCATAAGAACCCATGGTCCTTTCTTTCTGGCAACATTGCACATGTACCAGATGTTAGCTTCAACAATGAGATATTAATATGAAAAATAAAACATGAAAAGTTGACACAAGGCTGAGAGGCTGAGAATGAAATAAACCTTGTCAACATGCATTTGCCGCATAGGGGGCATAGCAGAGCTCCTATCACGGAGCATTGAGTTTCTATGAGATGGAGCAAAGTGAATGGAGGCTGTTCCTGAAGTATCAGGTAAAAAGTGAGTAAACTCCACAAGTAAGTCTGAGTGTTCTTGGAAAAGTGCTGCAACCTGCAAAAGGTCAAATTGAATTTCTGAAACATGAGATGAATGAACATAACCAAATGAAGGGATAAGGTATGCGAAGGATGCAACAACACACCTCCTGGTAAACCTCTGTGATGGACTTGTTTTCCTTTCTGTACATATTCAGAATGTCTAAAAAAGATTTATAAACACGGTCATCGCCTTGAAATCGGGTCTGCAGGTAGAGAATTCATTAAGTTAGAAAACTTTATAGAAAACCCGTGACCTCAGATTAAGCTATGAAGTGATGTTCCCACCTTAATCTTGTTCACGAAATTGATAGCTTCTTCAAATTCAACAGGCTTCTTTTGAGGAGGCTGTTGCTCGTCCTCAAGTGGGAGGGTGATTTCATATCCCTTCGGCAAGAAGGTATTGAAACCTAATATTAGCTCTCGATGCCCTTTAAATAAATCCTTCACCCTCTCTATCACACCCGCAGTGTCAATTCTACAATCAACACAGTACACACAAACTCAAGTCAACAACACGAGCTCATATAAGCAAATGTCCACCCAACCCTCCATCAAGTAAAATAAGTTTATAAAGTCAAGCAAAGCATGTGTCATAATCGAACCTTTGGGCCTTAAAGTCTTTCATCACTTCAAGAAATTCTTCGTATTTATCCCTGTTGTCTTGAAATATATCCTTCACCGCCTTTAGATATGCTAAGGCATCACTTGTTGTCAGTTTCTGGGCAGCTGCTCCGCCCATCATCTGGGGTTGCCCCGAACTTCATTGCACAGAAAGAAACTTACAAATTAGTTAACGTGCATCATTTCCAAACTCTTCCAGCAGATCAATAGCCCGGAAAACATATTTTTCACACAAAATTAAACATCATCTTAATTTTTATTCCACAAAAAGGAGAGATAAGAAAAGCCTGCACACATGACAAGGATAATAATTTCTATTTTTGGTGTCTCCTCTATCCACACCCGAGGAAGATTGAAACTTCTGAAAGAATTGGTCCAGAGACCTAAACAAAAATCTGATCTTTTGTCAGCAAGCCAAACAAAAACGTTTAATTTCAAAGCTTTTTACTGTGAAATTACCATCTGATTTTAATATAAAAATCAAAAGTGCACGCACAAACAGTAAATCAACAAGCAGGGACTCGTCAAATTCAAACATCATCATCAAGCAGAAAATACATGGATAATCAACCACAAACATTAACATAAAGCAAAACCAAAGCAAACAAAAAAATATTAAGAAAAAATAAATAGAGAAGGAGATGAAGAACTTACGGCTCTCCTCGAGAGGAAACCATGGGCCGCTTGAGTTGCGAGGTCATAAAAACGTCTTCTCTGGACCTCTTCATCTCCGTCACAAACTCTTTCCCTCTTCAACCACAAATCATGCTTCAAACTGCGATTCAAAGCCCAAGGTAATCCTACAAAAACCAACTCGCTCATTCAAACACAAGCAACAAGCACAGAGCAGATCTAAAACCAAACAACAAAAATTGCAACACAAAAGGTGAGCAAAAGTGACATACAAACAAGAATTCTAATCCCAAGCTCTGAACAGATCACCTTTCGTCAGCCAAATTCCTAACCACAAGAGAAAATTAGAGAGTAATTAACATTTACTTGAAGATAACGCAATGCTTAGAGAAAATTTTCCGGGAAAAATACTGGACAATCTGGAAACGAAGATTACAAAGAGATCGTTAAGTCGTCGAATAGCCACCAAAGTCCTCCGGAACAAGCTTTTTTGGAAGCCAAACTCAAAAGAGCACACAAGGAGAAAGTTATATTGCGAAAATTATCGTGATTCTCTTAGCAACCCAAGGTGGGAGGGAATACGATATTAAGAAGCCAAATTATAAACTTTTCACCTTACGTTTTTTCTTTTTTATCTTTCTCGGAAGACAAACAGAAAACCAGAGAGAGAGAGAGAGAGAGGGAGAGAGAGTTTAGAAAATGTGGTATATATAATATGGGGATATAAATATAAGGTAACACTACTCTCCTACAGCGAGAAGGAAAAAAATTGGGGTGCGGAGAGAGAGGAAGGAAGTCATTATTTCGTTTATTTTTTTCCCGGTCACATTAGAATTGTTTCCCGGTCGCATTAGGATGTGTTTACCGGTTATAGGCGGTTAAGGTCCTCCCACGTAATGAAAATTAGGGCTTTTGTCTCTATTAGGAGGTACTTAACTCCTCGGCACGAGTTAATTACAAAGGGGGCAGTGGCGAATTTTGGTGATTAAGTTGATGTGTTAGGGGTATATGAGTCACATTGTTAAACTTGTGGCTTTTCAGCAGGGTCAGGTGAGAGTGGTGGATGTGTCAAAATTTTGGGCACGCCGTGCTTTTGGCGATTTAGGGTTAGGGCAAAGGCAAAAGGGGGGGGAGGAAGGAAGCCCGTAGATGTTATCTGTTAATGTTGTTGGTGTTTTTTTTTTATGGGTGCTGCTGGTTTGGTATGAGTCTGTGAGTGGTTGTGGTAAATGGAGGTGGGTTTTGTAGATCATGATTTTTGATGATGAAATTGCGTCTAACAAAGCACTTGTCAAAGAGTAATTTAGCTTTGTAATCAATTTTCAGATTTGGGGTTTTTTTTTCTTCTTTTGCTTAGCCTTTAAATATGAGTTTCCTATCGAAAAATAAATGTTTTGTGCATGATTATCTGAGAATGTGGCTACAATTTCGATGTGAAAACAGTGATGGGCTGGGTCTCTGGTTAATGAAGGCCTTCTGGGTTTGGGGAGCTCACTTAAGTCGTGCTGTGATTTAGATTTAGAATGCTTTGCTTTTAAGCAGAGCTAGGGCAAACTTCAAAAGCCGAAAAGGTCCTAGAATCCAACCTCAACTATGTAGTTCAACAAACATGCATTTCAGCAAGATCTGTTTTCCTCATCCAGTTTTAGTGTCAAAATATTTAAACTGAAAACATGGCCCTATTTATGTGGGCAGTTAGATAAAAGCCCAAAAGGATAATAATGGATCAACACTCAAGGAGAGCCCCAATGCCTCATAAATTTTTGTTTTATTTTTTAAAAAGGGAGGCCCAATGTGCCTTACATGTCTGAGAGCCTGCATTTTGAATCCCTATGAGATTCTCCCATCCCTTGGATCTTGTGAACAGGAGTGGAGAGAACTACTAAGCTCTGTGGACAATTCCGATTTGGTATCATGTGGTTTCACTTATAAGGCATGTTAGTTCATATCTTCTGAATTTTTACAATTAGATACCTCAACCTTTCTAATTTATTGCATATGATTTTGCTATTAGAGTTTCCATCAAATCTCATGTTCGTTGCATACGTGGCATTTATGGGTCTCACATTTTTGTTTAAGTGTAATAAAATATTCATAGAATATTTAAAAATCAATTTTAAAATAAGAAGAAGAAAAAACTCCATCATCCCCAAACCACCCCCTTCCCCAACTCCAATCCCTAAACCCACGCCACTGCCCAAATTAATCCCAACTCAAAGCCTCAACACCACCGTCCCATCCACCTCCACCTCCACCACTGCCCAGATTCATCCCCAAAAATCCCAAGTAACCCAAGACCAAAACCCAATCTCCAATCTCCAAACCCCAATATGCTAGGGAGCTTTTATAGCCACTCGAAAAAACCTATTATGCACTTCTTCTTATAAAAAGAAAGAGTGCAATATAAGGAATATAAAATTAAATCAGTAATTAAATACTATCAAAATCATGAATGGGGCGTAGTTGATTCAATTCCATAATTTCTATACCTAGGTTCCCCAATTCATTGATTTCCCTCATTCCTTATAAGCAAACATGACATTAGGGAATTGTTATTGTCATGCCAAAACAGTTATTATGCACTAATTATTATCTATATATATAAAGCAAAAGGCAGAGGATTGTAAAACATTCAAAATACCATAAAATGCTTTTAGTTAATGCAAACATTAAGAATTGAAATTATTAATTAAATGAGGATAATATGGTAAATTTACACTTTTTCATATTAAAAAATTTTAAAATTAAAAATAAAATCAGATAATGAGTTATATTTTTATGAAACACAACTACCCATTATCTTTTTTTAATTCTAAAATAAAAATTTTAAATTTTAAAAAAACCAATTGGCATTGTGGTCTTTGGGCTTTCCTAGCTACTAGCGAACCTAGTTGGGGAATTAGGTCCGTTCCAGGGTCCCGCTGAGGCCCATGGGTAACTGGCATATAAGCCATGATCACTGGCTGGGTAAGAAGACCCCCTGAGCCTGCCTTCATATAGTTAAGAGGCCTACCCTATCTTTATGAGACCCATCCCCTTCACCAAGTGAGAAGGCCCATTCTAGCATATGCAGCCAAAACCAAAACCAGAAGCAGTAGATGATTGTCTTGTCTTGTCTTTGCTGCAGTTGATTGAAGTTGCAGCCTCCTTCTCCTCCTCCCTCCATGTGGAATTATTAAATATTCCAATGATGCATATATTCCGAACATTGTGCGTACCACGTAAACAGTAGAATTATTACCCATCTCTGGTCCCATTTCCAGTGGCAGTGCCCTACAACTCTAGGACAGATCCCCAATCAATCATGCATCTTATTAGATTCTTAATCATAAGGCAGAGAAAGAAAGGGTTGATGTATTTAATTCCATTTAAGTCTCACTAGTGTACGTTTCATAGCTTTCACCTACATCAAGTCATAAATTTATTTGCACCACAATTATTTGACGAATTATATATGCTATATATTATGTGAAACCACACCGGCCTGGAGTTATTATATTGATTCAGCTCAGTTCCTCCTTTTAAGCTGAGTATAGGTTGTGTATTATACTTGCTCATAACATTGCTGCTTAAATCTCATAAATAGACTTCACAATGACTCGAGTGTCAACTTTAAACTCTATGATACATATGCATGTTTAATCTCATTTACTTTCGAGCATCGAACATAAAATTTAATTAAGCTGATTAACTCGCAAAAAAGACTTACATATAACGAAAACATCACTATTTTGCTATTTCGGACAAATAACACAATGACACATGGGAAAATTATCATACTTATCATTGCGTTATTGATTGTGAATAGCAAAAAATGATATCCCCGTTACATGAGAGTTTCTCTCAATCAACTCATTCTACTTATCTTGACCACCAATTAAGCCCGTAGGGTATGGCAATCCTCAAACTTCTCCAACATATACAGTGAATATATATACTTGATATGCGTTGAGCACATAAATGTAATATTGTCACACGCATAAAAAGGGTACTATATAGTTGGAGAATGGAGACGTGGTCAAATGCTGCATGCTAACATACTAACAGGGTTAAGCGAAGAAGTGGAGAATGTTTTTGTGGGGATGCATTGCCTCATTATCATATATGCCTCCTGAATCTCATCTGAATATACTAACTTATGATGAATTAAGTTTTGGTAATAACCAAGCAGATAAATAAGTATATTTGTCCATATCGACTTGGCCATATCATTCAAATTTATACGAAACACACAAGCTGCATGTGAGAGTGTCGAGTGAGAGGGAAAACACACATGGAAATGGAAAGAGAAGCCAAAAGACGTAGGGGATATCCATATTCACTTGAAGGAATTCGATGGTTTTGGTCTACATTTCGGCCTCCCCCATGTGAAAGGCCTAGCAGCAATCCAACGACAAAATCTTATCAGATGGGGTCTGCTTCTCAGTCAAACAACATGGACCACTGGCAGGCCAGGCGCCTAATCCTATATATCCACATAATTTAGAGCCATCTCCCTATTTCCTTCAAAGGGTAAGAATTTAAGCTAATGATTAATTACATACTTCTAATCTCAATTGTTGAATTGCATTTCAAATGTAATTCAATAATCAAAATTAGAAATATATAACAAATTCTTAAAATAAGATACTTATTAACGATCTAATTATCTTAAATTTGGAGGTCTGAGTCCGAGAGCTCAAATTATTATTTTAGCCAAGCGGTCTTTTAGTTAAGTTATGAGTTTCCATAATTTTAATTTGATTTGACAAGGAGCAATGGACAAAGTTTGTGTCGGTTTGTTATCAAAAGATTGCACCCTCAGAACAGAATTGTGTGTTTGTTTTCATTATTAATCAGTCCAAAGGCAGCGCTTGTAGGCCATCTAAAAGGAAACATTTATTATTTGACACTATTATATTATGGCATAAAAGTCCAGACGACAACAACACTTAAAATGACAAACATGAGATCAGGAGGACCAATCGACCCAACTCAAGTTATATCTTCGTGTGTACTGTTTTTTATATAGCTGCGTTAAACAAGTCTCCGGGCACATTAAGATCACCTACCATGCAATGCGTTCAAATATATCAGTTTTTGGTTCAAATTTTTTATTATACATACGAACGATATTAAAGGAAGGAATTCAAACACATGACCTTAAATGCAAGAATAACTGCTCTTAACCACTTAAACTATAAGTCTCTTACAACTACGATTTTTTTTATAATCATGAAGTGAGAAGTCAAAACTTGTTAAAAGTGAGGAGGGATGAGAAAAGAGAGAAGGGATCTTCCTCCTTTTCCCGTGAATTTGCCTTTCATATCTCAAGAGAGAGACTCAAATTCAAACTCACATGCATGTTCATCTTCAGTTTTCTCTCTTCTGAAGAAACATGCCCCTCACTCATGATTAGGTTCCCGTGCTAATAACGATATCGAATATGTGTTGTAGTGGACGTACGAAGTTGACAAATGAAAAGATCGACTTGCTGATTCTTCTCACCCATATCTATCATGATTCATGAACGCTGGTTTCAGCTTTGAAGGCAAGTATGCAAGGGTTATGGATATACTTCAATATTTTAGTTGAGATAACGTAAGGCTTATGGATGTTTAAATAATATTTTAATTTGCATTTCAGTATCTTTCTCGTAATCAATCATTCAACATAATATTTAATTAATACATTAGATTACTATTCAACGTGTTCATTTTAATGATTATATGTTGTGTTAAGTATGAGGCATGCATCTTTGTTAAGCTAATTGTGCTTATTGGGTGTTTAGTTCTCTCTCTCTCTCTCTCTCTCTCTCTCTCCCTACATGTCTACCACTTTCTACGCAATCAAATGGGGCATAATTAAATAATTAAAGCAATTACATTCCAAAAGTTCGTTGCAGTACTAACTCTACTTTTGCTAACTACTATTTTATGCAAAAGCAGCACAAACAAAAACTGATATATTCCAAACACCATGCTCAGTTGTTGCTTGCTTTAGTATTTTTAATTCATCTTTTTACCATTCAAAATTCCTCGGAGTCTCAAGCTACCTAATCTAACCTCCATAATGCATATCATTTTTCATGACCAATATTACTTACAAGTTTACAACTACTGGCAAATTCAAGAATTTTCATTCCGGAGGTCCACGTGTAGAAGGTTAAAAAAATTTCCTATCCAAAATAGACCCATCAAAATGAAATGATAGGATTCTAATTCATAGTTAATAGATAAAACTATACAAAATACTCATGTTCATTATCAAAGAGAACTGCATCAACTTCAAAAACTAAACACACACTGTAATAAACCAAAAATATCTCTAAGAATGTGATAATAAACCAAAAAAATTTGCGCAATACTCTTTGTCTCCCAAGGCGTCTCGTCTTATTCGACCTAAGAACTGGCATATATTAGTTCAATCCTACTCATTTTAAGGCATTTACGTTATTTTTCAGGTACGTCGTCGTTTTAATTTTTGGCTTTATTTGCATTTCTTTTAGGCTCTAGCTCTCAAACTTTGGACCCTTATGAGTACTGTCTTAGGAGGAGCTTTTTCAAGCAAATATTTCTTAAATACGTAAGAGTTAGGTTATTCGTGTAAAACTCTTTGTAGATTGAACATCTAAGGCTTTTTACCTAGATTGACCTTAGGTCCCTTCATGCATTCATATCATACATAAAAAATTATTTTATGTACAAATATTGGCTAAGTATGAAAAATGATTTTTTGGAATAATCATTTTCTCAAGATAATTTTTGGCGGCCATTATTCCTTACACATCAAATAAGAAATTGATTTTATGGGATTTTAGTATGAAGTATATATTGACTTAGTATGAAGTATATATAGCCTAAATCGTATTTTGCACTAAAATCGATTTTTCATATTTTGATTTAGTGGGAATTTGATTTTCTAGTATTTTTATTTGAATCCAAATGGGGGGTAATTCCTTATTTACATTGTAAACTAAAGTAAATAGAGTAATATAAAAATAAATGAAAGTAAAATGATAAAGACCTGCATGTTGTCCTGGTGTGCTGTGCCATCTGGAGCATTTCATTAAGCAGTTTGTGGGCAATTTGCAGAGATCAACATCTTCTCCTCCAATGGTGAATTCCGAGCTTGCAGAAGTCAATTAACCCCTCTTACCCCTATGTGGATCCGTCCCTGTTTACAACTACATCTAGTTAAAAAGAAGGGTTAATTTGAATATGCTCAATCAATAGTATTAGTACCCAAATATGCCTTTTTTTTCGATCGAAATATAGTACGCGAAAGCAACAGAAGAGGACTGGAAACTGCCAAACCGTTTTGCATCAAAAAACAAAAGAATCACAGAGAGGTCACATGAATTCTAACTTATTTAGCGTCACCATACACATTCCCATAAAATTAGGGCTACCCTTATGATGCATGCCAGTTGCAGTTTAGCATTTTCTCTCTTAGCTTCCTTGATGATCTTTTTCTTTTTCGCAATCTGATTCATTCGAACTTAAATCACGGGGGCTCTTTATTTATCTTTTGCACCAACTTGGGGCTCTTTCAGTTAAAAAGCATAAAATATGCTGTAATTGCGATATGGCTATATTGCAGGTTTTGTATTAGCATATAGAGCTAGCTATTAGGTTTGGTAGGTAAAGATGGATAAAGGGTCGTCTTTCAACGACCCCGTTTTAAGCCCCACAGCCGAATCTCTAGGGTTAGGTCCCAGCTAAATGAAACACACTAAACATCGTGATTAGCATAACATGAGTTTATTCTTTCACAAAGGAGCAAATTAATTAGCAGACCCCATAACTTAAAATTTAAAAATTCAAAGAAAAGATGAACCAAAACCAGGTAGTGGGTCCTAATCAACTAGAGTCTACATCAAGTAAAATTGAAGTCAGAAACAGAAGGCATCTTTTTCGCACCACACCCCAACTTTTTTTTTTTTTTTT
>NW_018921288.1:171374-197023 GCF_002207925.1 Prunus avium
CCCCAACTTTTTTTTTTTTTTTTTGGGTTGCTTTTGCTAGAAGAGAAGAGACACACTTGCTAGATTTAGTTCATTGAATATTCAAGATTTAGGTGTCACGTGACTTCCCGGTTCTAGATCACTTTAACAAGGTTGTGCCTCCCTTATCTTCTCCCTCTCGATCACATGCTCCCCAGTACCTAATTTTGTTATTCACTCTTTTTGGCTTTAGCCTTTATGAATTTTTTTAAAAAAAACCGCAAGGAGATTATATTCATAATTTACGCCACAAGGACAATACAAATTCATTAGCCATAAAAGGTCAGTACAACGACCCACAAAGGGATTACAACTAAAATAGAGGGATTTATTGACAACATCAAACTCATACAATATACCTCCACTCAAAGCCACAAATTGATTTTACCGTTTTTCAATTTTTTTTACCCTCAGAGGTAAGCCACAGAAAGATGCTCAAATTCATGGCCTGCAATCACATGTGGAATATATGTGTGATGCGTGTGTTTATTCCCTAGCTTCATGCATAGCACATTGGCTAACATGTTGTCGTATAAGTTTTGGATAAGATTTACTTAATCAATAATTAGGGGATTGCCAAACCCCTTAATTAAGTTGGAAACCCTGCCAATCATTATAAGCTCATTGGCTCTTGGCAACGTGGCCTGCTTATTTCTTTCGTTCTTATATTAGCTTCTTCCCATGTGGCATCTGAAATATATATTTCCATGCATGTGCTTGCCCAAAAATAAACTCCAATAATTCAACTGCCATATATTTAGATTTTGGATACTATTGATTGTTTTCAGTTTTATTTTTTGTACATTCCAATGGTGCTTATTATTTTTTAATAAAATATCTATCCCAACAAAGAAAAACCTTAAATTTTTTATTTTTATTTTATATTAATAAATGTATACTATGTTAGTTCGTCAAAATAATGTGTTCTTTTGCACTCGGGTTCAACTAAATTATACATGTAGCAGTCTAAAACCCTAAATTTCAAAGCTGCTATTATTAGTAGATGCGATTTGGTCAGAATAATGTATTTGTCCTTTTACACTTGGGTTTGATTTTACCCCGTATTAAAAACCAGTAAAAAGAAAAATGAAGTTGGCCCATTGGTTTGCACACTGGGTGGTTATTTTCCCCGCGTAAAAATTAATAAATAAAAATTTACTGAAATGTTGAGTCTTCCTCTACCAAGTCCACTCAGCACTCCTCCCTCTCAAACATTTAAAACCCCCACAAAGACCAGTCCAACTGACACACCCATCACTCCTCCAAACTCTGCCGCCAAATCACTCTCCACACCCCCACCACCGCCTCAACCCAATTCCAATGCCAACAAACAACCCTACCTCCTCATCCCTCAATTAAAATCAACCCTTCAACTTCATTGCAGCATATCATCAACCACCTAACCACACAAACAATGGCGTCTTCTCTCTCAAGAAGATTCTCACTCGGCAGCCCGCCCCAACCAGCCGCCACGTCGTCTTCCCCGGATCTGAAGCAGCGAGTCATAACCTGCCTCAACAAGCTCGCGGACCGTGACACTCTGGCCATGGCCACCGCCGAGCTCGACGCCATTGCCAGAAACCTCTCCCACGACTCCTTCGCTACCTTCCTCATCTGCATTCACAACACCGACTCTTCCTCCAAGCCACCCGTCCGCAAGCACTGCGTTTCTCTCCTCGCTCTACTGTCCAACTCCCACGGAGACGTTCTGGCTCCCTTTTTGTCCAAGATGATCTCTACCGTTCAGCGCCGCCTCCGCGACCCCGACTCCGCCGTCCGATCCGCTTGCGTCGACGCCGTCGCCGCGATGTCGTCTCAGATCACGACTCCGTCGTTTTCTTCGGCGTTTTTAAAGCCATTGATGGACACGCTGGCGATGGAGCAGGACTCTAATTCTCAGATCGGCTCCGCGCTGTGCCTGGCCGCCGCGATCGACGCCGCGCCCGACCCTGACCCGGCGCAGCTGAAGAGGAGCTTGGCGCGGCTGGGGGAGCTGGCGAAGAGCGAGAGTTTCAAGGCGAAGGCAGCGCTTCTGGTGCTTGTTGGGAGCATTGTCGGCGCCGGCGGCGCGTCGAACCGCGGCGTGTTGGACTGGCTTGTGCCGTGCGTAGTTGAGTTTTTGAGTAGTGAGGACTGGGCCGTGAGGAAGGCCGCGGCTGAGGCGCTTGGGAAGGTGGCCTCGGTGGAGAGAGATTTGACGGCGATGTATAAAGCTTCGTGTTTGAATGTCCTGGAAAGTCGGAGATTTGATAAGGTATATTGTCTTCCCTCCTCCCCAATCGGTTGTTTGGTTGCTGAGAAAGGGTAGGAGAAGAGGAGAAAATATTGTGACTTCAATCATTTCGGTAATTGTTTTTCTTTTTCGAATTTACTTTTTTCCTGATTTTTACTAATTTCATTCTTTAACAGGTGAAGGTAGTCCGGGAGACTATGAACCATACATTGGAGTTGTGGAAGGTTCTTATTGCAGGAGATTCCGAAGAGAATTCTGCTCCAATTCAATCCAGATCTTCAACTGGTAAGGCATTTTCTTTGTTTGAGAAACATCAAGTTATAAACGACAGAGATGCCTGCAAGTTCATTACTTGTTCATAAAATTGGTCAAACAGTTTTATCACATGAGAAAGCAAACAAAAGAGAAAATGTGATTTGTTTCCAATGAATCTGAATTCTAAAGCTGTTGTTTTAGTCATGAAATTATTTCCGTATGGTGTTAATTTGCCCAATTTCAGTAAGTCCTGTTGTGCTCTTCATTCTGCTATTACCTTTGAAGTTAAACACCTTTTGAACCTGTCTAATGTCATCTAATCTTCTGTCTGCCTCTCTTCTGTTTTCTTTTGGACTTTTTCCCATGGGGCCAGATAATGGGTTTGGTCGATGCTTTCCTCCCATTTCCAAAAGTTCCGATGATTCCAGTTTTAGGACTCCTCAACCAAAGAAAACAGTCCCCACCACAAACAGGTCCCCTCCATCCGATGGTTCTTTGGTGACCACAGCTAAAAAAGGAAACGAGAGAAAATCAGAAACATCCTTGTTCTCTAAGCAGGACCACAAGAAACCCTCTGATTGGAAAATAGAAATCGCAATGCCCAACTCTCCCTCTTCAAAGCTGGCCCATATGGATGATATTCTAAGGAGTGACTCTGGAGATCCGGAAGCAGGAAAGAATGAGCACATTGGAAATAACATGCCAGAAACTAAACGCGTTCTCTTCAGTAAGATCCATGATGAAAAAGTACACAAATTTGGTGGTTTAAAATCTGGGTCTCGTGTGGTTCCATTTAATGAGGATGAGAACTTTGACTCAGATGTTGTAGTCAGCAATGCTGCAGAAGAAGTTTATGAGAGCCAAAAGGATGCTGAAGATCTCAATTTGATCCGTGAACAACTTATTCAGATTGAAAACCAGCAGTCCAGTCTATTAAACCTTCTCCAGGTATGTTCCTGATACTTGTTTACCTTTTCTCTTAACCAGAACTGTTAGTTGCACCAGAGGATTTTAGCACAACCTGAGGCATTATAAGTATTTTTCTTTTATTTTTTTGTTCAACTTTATTTTAAGGTGGTATTATTATTGTTAATTGAAGTTAGTCTGCTTTGATTTACATACTTGAGGCTCTCATAGCTCATTGTTGCTGCTCTCCGCAAAGTTAAAAACTTGATAATGGGAATGAGATAAAACATGCCTACAGGCGTTGTTAGTTGGTCTTAAGATTTTATGTCTTTGGATGAAAGTTAGTCTTACCATTTTTCTCTTAGTCTCTGCTTGCTGGATTTATTAGTCAATTTTGCCATTTCAAAGTTTTATTCTTAAAAATCATATCCTGTTACCTACTTAAAGGCTTCAGGAGAATATTTCATTATTCATAGTGATGCACAATTCTTAGAAAGCTTCTGGTCTGCTGACCTAATCCCCTGTTAAAAATGTGTACAGAGATTTATTGGGAGCTCTCAGAGTGGGTTGAACTCTCTTGAGACACGTGTGCATGGCCTTGAGATGGCACTGGATGAAATATCATACGATTTGGCCATAACAAGTGGAAGGATTCCAAACACTGAATCTGCAGATAACACATGCTGCAAGCTGCCTGGTGCAGAATTCTTGAGTTCCAAGTTCTGGCGTAGAACTGATGGGCGGTGTTCTACTGCAAGGCTCTCTTCTGGAACCATGCCCTCACTCAATGCTATTCCTAACATACCTAATAGAGATAACAGTGCTGAATCATGTGCGTTTGACAGTGAAAGATTTCAGCACCAAAGTAGGGGTGCATTTACCGTTAACTCAGTGGCAGAAATTCATGATGCCCAAAGGTTGAATACAAGGCACTATCCAGACAAAACACCAAAGACCATAGTCCGAGATGCTGAGAGGGTTCAAGCTTGCAATGCCAGTCGGCTTGGGATTTCACCAATTACGTCTATAGCATCAAGGAACCCGAGTAGAAGGTAAGGATAACTGATATCAGAACTTAGCAATGTATTTTATACTGCTAATTCTGTTGCTTCATTAAATTTCTTGTCTGCCTATTAACACATTGCTGGATTCACTATTTGTTGCATTTATACGTAGCTGTAGTTTTACTCAAAATAATTCCTATGCGGAATTTCTTAGTGGATCTTCTGCAACAATGTAGTGATAATATTTTTGCATTGAAATTATAATTGTTGGCACAAGATCACCACTGTTAATAGAATTTTGTGAAGCAGATTAAATATCTCTTTAGCTATCACAGTTTCACTGCTTTCGTGACATTTTCCTGATTGGCTCTGAAATTAGAACATTTTCTGTTAACAAAACACCCAGTGCCAAGACATTGTGAAGTTTTCAGTTGTGGGGTTGTCGAGTATGTATGCAAAACATTAACAATCTTATTAGGATTTTAAACCCTGCAACTATTTGAGTGCAATATTTTTTTGTTTCCGTTATATTAAGGTTGCCGTTCCACAGAAATTGGTTAGTGGAGCTGTCATCATATCATATACAACGCAGCTTCTCACTGAAGTTCTCATTTCAATGATCTTGAGTAGTTGAATCGTAAATCAACTTCCCACTATGTTGGAAACTCTGATTGCTTGATTTGTGCTTTTCTGTGTTTTCTTTTCCATGATCATTTTCTCCCTATAGCATATAATTCTGTACTTTGCACGCTATCCTCAATGATATGATTTTAAAGCAACTCTGTGTTTTTGTTTCTCAGATCATCCGCCTAAGATAGAAGAATCATAGAATTGTTTGAAGTGGAAAATGTTTGATGATTGATGGATCAATTTCTCAGTAGAGAGAGACAAGCATCATGGGGGCATGGAAAGACCTGAAGACATTAAATTGAATGCCGATCAAGTGTTTATATATGTAGGTGCGCATAATTTATGAAATTTCTAATTCAATGTGGCATATTGATGCACAGGACAGGGGAAGCAAAGGGGGCTCCATTTATAATTACATGTGCCCTCCTCTTCCTCCTAAAAGCAGCTTTCGGATTTAATTGCAATAGACCAGAGTAGAGTCTTTGTAGCATGTGTTATATTTATTACTTACCTGCACCAAGCCGGTAAAGGGAGGGAAACTAAATCTGTACAAACTCATCTTTTCTTGGATTGTTGTTACCTTACTTGCTGTATATATGATGAGATCAGTAAATGAGTTTTCATATTTCTGCGAATATAAACGCGTCCGTAGACTGTCTGGTTCATACAATACACCTATTAGAACGTGGGCTGCTATATTAAAAAATAAGCTTGCCACACCGGCATGGTGGTTTTTCAGCAACAATTTGTTTGTAGCAAGTGACAACTGTGTGTAACTTATGTCGGAGTACAGCTGGCTTTAGCTTCAAGCGATCCCAAGTGCCATCACCACCTAAATAATTCCATAACTAAACCCCTTAACCTTGAACTTAGTTTAAAAGTCTATAACCATAACAATTCATGGCTTTCAACGTTAATCTAATTTCCCGCCCATTCCACCACTAAACAAGAAAAAGCATTTCGGCTTAAAAACAACGCAAACTGTTAAAATCCAAACAAAGCCCATGCATGATTAAACATATGCTCTCACCTTGGAAATGGCCCGAATGGGCACCAGGTTGGGCCGGACGGAAAACAAACTCTCAAACTGATGTTCTTGGGCTCCCTTTTTCTACAAGCCGGAGCCAGTTATGCAAATGCAAGTTTAAAAAAATAAAAAATAGAATGGACAGTCTAAATTACTCTAAAAAATTACTTTAATCTATGAAAGGAGGATTGAACTCGAGTGCAAAGTAGTGCCATTGGCTGGCAGAGCCGCTTTAAGGCTAAGGGTAGCCTTGGACCCCCCAATTTTCTAAATTCCTATCTATATTTACACATTGTTTTGGATAAATAGTAAGTGGATAAAAAAGGGAAAATGATTTAGCTTTAATATGTAAGTTTTGAATACATGTGTATTTTTCAAACTAATATTTACAATTCTAACTTCGCCTCTGCACATTGCTTGCCAATTAGCCTAACTTTATCTGCATGCAAATGCAAAAGTTATAAAGTAGGCTAATGTGCACCCCGCCCAACCAAGGGTATTATGGAAAACTTGGAATTTTGTTCGGATGCTGCACTTTGTCAAATGTTTGAGTGCATTTAGAACCCTTTTTATCTTTAGGTCAGAAAATGACAAATGACCTAATTCTCGGGGACAACAAGTTTGGGCTCTGGAGAAGGCAAGCAGGATAGAAACTTGGCCATTTTTGACCTGCAACTTGGAAAGGTTCCATTTGGGGCTGGACCATGCCAGACAGGCTTATCAGTTTACATTATTCCCTTGTCCTCCTAACTTATAATAATGTACAAATATTCTAATCTTTTGATATTAATTTAAGAACTAGTGGACCGAATTTGAAATATAATTTCCCCTTCAACTGGACTTATGCAGTACGGCAGTGGTATATGCTATATGGTGTACCTAAACAATATGCTCAAACGCCAAATGTATTCATCTCTGTCATTACAGTCTTTCCCATAAATTTATTATACGAGAAAAATACTCACATTTTCCGTCGTTTTCTAAACTGTCCAAGTCTGTCAAGCACCCCAAGCATTTTCCTAATTCGATAATTAAATTTTAAAACTATAGAATTTGACCCCATGCTCTTCAATATTCAGTGTATCTTAAAAAAAAAAAAAAATACAAGCTATATTCAAGGGATTTCTCACACACACTATTAAGGTGTTATTGGGATTCAAACCTGACCACTGATCTGCAAGTCAATGCTCTTTTCCACTAGGTTAGGCCCGTTCAATGTATCGAAAGGGGTTGCCTTTTTCTACCTCTTGATTCTTATTTCTTAAATGCTAATCATAATTCGAAAGAAGAAATAGAGAAAGTTGAGAATATGGAGTTGCATCTTGAATAATATTAATATCCCTTTGAATTATCATAAATTTCAACAAGGCATATGTCATCTTTTACTTTATAAATGCTTTTATTCACTGGCCTCTCTGATTACCATGTTGAATTAGACGACAAACCCTTCAAAATCAAGCTTTAAATGGACGAACCATATTTTTATTGCCCAAATTCAAAGCTACGCCAACATTATTCTTTTTATTTATTTATATATATATATATCAGTTATTCTTTTCTTGTCAACTTCTTTCGGGCAAGAAAACATGCACCCAATAACGCATTTTCCAGTCACTGTCCGTTGCTCTGCTAATTACTATGAGTGCTTGTGCTTCAAGGCTCTTCAATTACCAAAGGTTTTCCTTTTCTTTTATTTTCTTAGAAAAAAAAAAGAAAAAAGAAAACCATTGGCAATTGCTGCGTTGACTCATTCATTTTGCAGAGAATATATATCTTTCCGATTATGCAAGAAATGAATCACAATGATAGAGAGAAAGGTGGTTCGCATTACCGTGGGAAGCACATGTTGAAACCTGGGAAATTATGCGCCTTAATTCGTGCTTCACACGGTCTCCTTATAAGTCCTAAAACCCAACCTTTTGCCAGCTAATAGCTAATAGGCCCCCCTTCTTGACCGAAAAAACAAAACGAGAAAAAAGACTCCTTGCTCCTTATCCATCTTGGTGTTGATAACTTTGTGATTATATGTTACAACATTTGATATTTATAATGTCTTTACAAACTGATGAGCACTTAATTATTACATTTTTATCCATAAATTATATTTGTTAATTATTACATCTTTAGAAAAAAATAAGCACATTTCCCAGATTCTGAGCCACCTAAACGTAAAAATGCATACATAAATTTAAAAATCACATGTTTCTTTCCAGATTCTGAGCCACTTGAGGCATCATGCTAATTGCCTCTATTTTCTCTTATTTGTAGAATCTGCAATAGCTCTGCATGATCATTGTTTCTCTTCCACAGTGCTTCTACATGCTGGTTGGCACAGTAGAGCCGCCTTTGCAAATCCGCCACCTGAGCCTTCAAGGAGGCTACTTCCTCGGTCAGAGCTCCACACTCTCGCGTCCTTGCCAGTAATCTTATGCCCAAATTTGTAGCGGAGACTGCTTGGAGAACAGTTAAATCATGAGACTCCTCCACCGCGGCCTTGTCTGACCTCTGTGCCACGTGCAGATGATCTGCCGGTGTGAGTCTACTAACAGTTATGCCTCCTGGCAGCACTACTCTTTTTGGCATTGCCTCAGCAAAGTTTGAGGCTGAGCCATGATGAAAGGAGGAGTTTGGGAAGATAGGGTTTGGAGGAGCGCCTACCTGAACATTCGGTGGTGCAAGTGATAACTCAATGTTGAGATCATCAATGAGCTTAGATGAGGATGCCATTGTTTTGTTTCTGGATTTTTTTTTTATGGTTTTCCTTGAGTTTTCAAGAAGAAATGAGGGGTAATCCTACACTTCACTGATGAATGGTTTAAATAGACATCTACTAATGAGTGAGCCGACATCCATTTCGGATCCCCAGATTGCTATCCAACCGTTTGCCCTCTTTTTTTCCTCGGATCCCTTCCCTTTCTACTTTCACCTTACTTTTCTTGATTTACCTCCGCATTTTCTGGTGTTTTATGTTTTTACCCGTTACTTTCATTTTCTGGTGCTTTGTGTTTTACGTATCCTTTCCAGTTTTTGTTTTTTTAATTATTTTATTTTAAGTTTGGGAAATGTGCTTATTTTTTCTAAAGATGTAATAATTAACAAATATAATTTATGGATAAAAATGTAATAATTAAGTGCTCATCAGTTTGTAAAGACATTATAAATATCAAATGTTGTAACATATAATCACAAAGTTATCAACACCAAGATGGATAAGGAGCAAGGAGATGGGTGAAATTGGCTGGGGTTCGAAACCCATTGGGTGTGATGAAGGTTCATTTTCTCTAATTTTTTTCGCGGGTTGGCAGGTAGTAAACGGGTTGACACGACCCATGACACGACCCGTTTAATAAACGGGTTAAACAGGTATTTAAATGGGTTGACGGGTTGACCCGAAACCCACCCGTTTATAAATGGGTCAGTGGTGGGTTGACCCGAAAATTACCCATTTATTAATGGGTCGTGTTTGGGTCGTGTTTTTCCCGTGCGGGTTTCGAGTCGTGTAACGGGTCGAGTCGGAAATTGCCACCCCTAGCTTCAAGGCTCTTCAATTACCAAAGGTTTTCCTTTTCTTTTATTTTCTTAGAAAAAAAAAAGAAAAAAGAAAACCATTGGCAATTGCTGCGTTGACTCATTCATTTTGCAGAGAATATATATCTTTCCGATTATGCAAGAAATGAATCACAATGATAGAGAGAAAGGTGGTTCGCATTACCGTGGGAAGCACATGTTGAAACCTGGGAAATTATGCGCCTTAATTCGTGCTTCACACGGTCTCCTTATAAGTCCTAAAACCCAACCTTTTGCCAGCTAATAGCTAATAGGCCCCCCTTCTTGACCGAAAAAACAAAACGAGAAAAAAGAAGAAAAGAAAAAGCTACATGCTCTTGTGGAATGAATGTCTACCAATACCAGCTCATTAGACAACACATGGATACCCAATTGTCAATGTGGAAACAACTCCAAGTTGCAATATGATATAAACTATTTTTTTCATTGAGTAAATATTAAAATGCTTGTGAAAATTTTGGGATTGTATATGTCATATTTGGTTTTGGACATTAAAAGAGGCTATAGAAACTTTACGAAGTTTAAAAGAACGAGAAATTAGCAGATGTGAGTAAGATCAGATTGGGGCAGTGCGGACACATGAACTACGAACATCTTGCAAATGGTCTTAACTGCTTGAGCTACAAATATTTTGCAAATCCGCTTTATATTAGGATAGTTTAGAATATAACTTTCCCAAATTTAAAACAAACTAGAAATTAAAGCAACACTAGCACTAAAGTTCACAAATGTCTTTCATTAAATAAAATCTCTCATGATTTCCAAATCACACTTTAGATATGAAATTGTATTGTTAAAAGACAGACGTGTACCCTAAAGCTATGCAATACACGTTTTATTTTATTGAGCTTTTGCGAAATACCTTCACCTTAACAGGAGCATTCGTAGAAGAATCATCAAACTTTCAAGTAATATACCACTGGCTGCTTTCAAGTAGGGGAATAAATGGGTCAGCGACGTGTGAATAAAACTTATGGTTGTCACCATTGAAGAATAAATATAAGATAAAACTAAATTCATGACCAAGGGCCCTTATCTTCCCATATTTTTATATTTTGTACACTAGTTATGACATAATCAAATTACAAATTATGGAGGTGGGTGTTGTGTCAATTGCCATTGACTAATTTCGATTAAAATTAAGTTGCATTCGTATCATTTGACAGAAAAATTTAAAAGTAATTTTTACATTAAAAAAATTTAAACATGTTTCTAATAAAAAAAAACCCTTACATAAACAATATAGCTATCACTATTACAACTTAACTATTCAGGTATTACTATTTTTCTTATCAATGTTTTTGATGTTGGAATTGTAGTTTTAGTTCACGAAAAGTGCATAAAGTAAATAGGCTCACAATGAAGCATCCATTTGCATGGAAAAGGAAGAGCAGAGCAGTAACAACAATCAAACAACAAAAGTAATAAAAAAGTGTAGTTTCTGAGCAACCTCTTTCGCTAAATCATGTATGGTGTCTTCTAGTTCAAGCCTTATTGTACAAATAATATGGTCAGAAAAATGAAGCCCCGAAAAAAGCGTCCACCTCAAATCCCAATTATTTCGGTCGGTCAGCCATTTTTATTCTCTTCTTCTTGGCTCATAGTCCCATCCCAATTCAGCAAAAATACTTTTAACTAATAATCAAGACTGATTAGCATTAACTAATCACCGGTTCATCTCCCCCACCACCCTCTGCCCCTTACCCAATCAACACTACTTTCTTCTTCTTCACCACACACCAGCAGCCCCCTTTTATACTCTCTCTCTCTCTCTCTTCCTCAAATGGTCGGAGACGCCAGACCCATTTCTCAAAACCCCGAAAGTTTTCAACTTTCATAAAAACCCACTTGTCGGCAGCAGCAGCAGATCTATTCCAAACCCACCCCAATCCCCTACCCATTCTAATTATTCTCAGAAAAACTCCCACTTTTTTGGCAACAAATGTCAGGTATGGACTCATCAGAGCAACGCCGCAAGCGGAAGCGCATGCTTCGGTCCTACTCACAAGCAAAGCACTACTTGTCCCTGAGAAGGCCTCTCATTCTCTGCTTCTCCTTCTTCATCTTCCTCTTGCTCCTCTCCTCCGAACGCTTCCGTCCGGCGTCATTTCGGCCGGTCCTCACCGCCTCCACCACCACCCTCTCCCTCCTATCCTCCACCGCAAGCAATTCGATTCTCGAGTCTTTCACTAACAGAAACAGCAACAGCAACACCAGAGACTCGTCCCCTCTTCGAGTTCAAGATCGAATCTTGTTTCCCGATCACGTTCTTCTCATTGTGCCCAATAGGTTTCGCCAAAACGACCAATTGGAGTGCGTTTACCATAGATTATCCAACGGTTCAGATGAGCTTCAAGATGGAGAAAAGAATCCGCACCTGGATTTTGCTATTCGACCGGTTTTGTCCACCGACGTCTACGACGAGCTCCGTTCCATTGCCAGGTGTCCGCTGCCGTCGAATAATTACTCGGTGGCCGTCGATTTGCGGAGGCGTGGCGGCGGTTACGATTGGACGGCTGGGATTAACGGGACGGCTTATCCTTGGGACAGAGTAGTTTACGAGGCGGTTATTGATGGAGACACGGCGGTTGTGTTCGTTAAGGGGTTGAACCTCAGGCCCCACAAGAAATCGGATCCGACCCGACTCACTTGCCATTTCGGGTTGGCCAACAATGGCAATTGGGAAAAAGACCAGGGCTTTGTGCTCACCACTGAAGCTGTCACGGCGGCTCAGGAAGTTGTCCGGTGCTTGCTGCCCCGGACTATCCGAAACAACCCGGATAAGACCCATGGAGTTCGGGTCACGATTGGTTACAACACTGGCAGCGCCAGAGCTCCAGTTCATGTCACTCTGCCTTCTGTGGCCACAATTTACAGTTCTAAATCCACTGTGAGAAACGAAAAGCAGAAGAAAAAGCACGAGCTTTGTGCTTGCACCATGTTGTGGAACCAAGCACCAGCGCTAAAAGAGTGGGTTATGTACCACGCTTGGCTTGGAGTTGAGCGCTGGTTCATTTACGACAACAACAGTGACGACGGGATTGAAGATGTGGTTCGGGAACTTGAGTTGCAGGCCTACAATGTCAGCAGGCAGAGCTGGCCATGGATCAAAACCCAAGAAGCAGGCTTTTCGCGTTGTGCTTTGAGAGCAAGAGACGAGTGCCATTGGGTTGGCTTCTTTGATGTCGACGAGTTCTTCTACTTCCCTAGGGCGTTTCGGCACCACAGAGGAGACGGTGTTCCTGGTGAAAACTCGCTTCGAAACCTTGTTTCGAATTATTCGTATTCGCCGACGATTGGGGAGATCAGAACAGATTGCCATAGCTTTGGGCCATCTGGGCTGAGTTCACATCCATCGCAGGGTGTCACTGTTGGGTACACTTGCAGGCTGCAAAGCCCTGAGAGGCACAAGTCTATAGTAAGGGCAGATTTGCTTGATGTTACTCTGCTCAATGTGGTTCACCATTTTAGGCTGGGACAAGGTTTCAGGCACCTGAATGTGCCTGAAAATGTTGCTGTCATAAACCATTACAAATACCAGGTTTGGGAGACTTTTAAGGCCAAGTTTTTCAGAAGGGTAGCAACCTATGTTGTTGATTGGCAGGAGGATCAAAACCAGGGGTCAAAAGATAGGGCACCTGGGCTAGGAACTGAGGCCATTGAGCCACCCAATTGGCGGTTGAGGTTCTGCGAGGTTTGGGACACTGGCCTTAAAGACTATGTTTTGGGTTACTTTGCTGATCCTGCAACTGGGTCACTGCCATGGGAGAAGTCTCTTCTGTGACAAATACAAATTGCAGAGCTGGGTGCTTTCAGATTGGCGCCCATGTATAACACAGAGTAAATCACACACAGAACAGAAGCCATTCTTTTCATTGTAATTTTTTCCTTTTTTGTATCTGATTATTCTTTTTCTTTTTTTCATACACATGCAATGAATTAATTACAGAATTCTTCTTATACGGTGTAAATTTTGTGACAATATGAAATGAAAATTTTCCTTTTTTCCATATTGTTCCTTGCTTGTAGAATGAATACAAATTCATTTTCTTAATTAAAATAAATGAATTATGGATTCTTTTCTCCCTGTTTTCTGGGTGTTATTTTAGTCATCATGCTCTTGAAGTGATTTAACGAAATCAAATTGGAGGTAACATTAAGTACGTTCAGTGATAACCAAATGAACCGAAGTTCATTAAAGCGGGAAAAAAGAACGTTGGAAACTTGGAATGACCAAATGATTTTAGGGACGGTAATTAATGGTAAAGAGATTATTCAATAATTTACATCACAAATAACACATTGATTAGGAAGACAGGCTTTGCAGCGAACATGATCGATGCAACGCATGCGAATTTGTTCTTTACGTCTAATCTATTTCTATTGAAGCTAGGTGGTAAAACCGCAATCAAAGCACAACTTGGCTAATTCAACATTCTTCTTACTAGAGAAATTGAACAAAATTACGTGCATTTACAATCAAAATGTGGTGCTCGAGTATTCTAAGAATTAGAATATCTGAATACCAATGCTTCCCTTAGTATGGAATTCCCAGTAAGCAGCTCTGAAGAATCCGTTTTATGCGCAAGATCCATGATATTTAACTGACTGAGAGTACAAGAAACATATTATGTGCATACATTATATATCTAAACACAACAGTGCTATCAATCGGGTATTGCAGCAGAATTTCCTGGCACCAGAATAAGATCGCAATAATTGCCATTCTTCGTTCTCTGTTATGATAAATCTGTTGCTTGAGAATCCTGAGAATGAAAATAAACAAATAAACACCTTATAAATTAGATAGAAGAGAGATATTTTATATATATTCTCTATGCTCAAATTGAAAACTTGACTGCAAATATGTCACATAAACCTTTTTTCCCATGCAAGTGTAACAATTTGAAATGATTTTACGCTGTGTGATGCAGTCAGTACAAATCAGAAATGAGAAAGTACCTGGCTTAAGGCTACAGCCATTGCATAAAGGGATAATATCAACAAGCTTCATAGTTTAATTACTTGAAAACTGGATCTTGCACAGCTAATGGGGGGTTATCCACATATTTTGCTAGAGTAGAATCCAGCTTCTCTCCAATTAATGAAATCCATGCCTGTAAACATTTCAATTTTTAGTGCAACTACATGAAAAATAGATAAGTGCATATAACAATAAATAAACAGACGGTGCTTAATTAATTGACTATGTCAACGAGTTTGATCAACCAGCCACAAGTTAAATACTTTCATTTTGAAGAACATAGGTTTACTGATATATACACCATAAAAAACACACAACAAGAAAAAAATATGAAGGGATATGATCCTTGTATACAACAGCCCTTTGTCTAACTGTGTCAAACCAATTGATTGAAACTCACACACAATTGCACTCTCTTAATGTATAGATGACAGTTATAAGTATTTTTTTTTTTCAGAGTTCAATATTTTCAAAGTCAAAAAGGACACACACCTGATCGGCGGATGTGAATCCTCTAACCGTGTCACCACCAATTATTGTGATCCCTTTGTCTCCAAGTGGCTGCAATATTACTGCCTGGCAAAGTTGGGAATCATGTTATCAATCGTTAAAAGCAGATATACAAGGTGAGTTCTAATGCACATAATTGAAGAAACTAAGAAAGATGTATCTTTCAGCTGGCTGTGCACATCAGTTACTGTTCAGGTGTGTGTATTCTTGATGAACGAATCACTGGATGAACAAACATATTTACTTGAACAGATACACATGATTGAAAAAAAAAAATTTGAAAATCTAAGAAGAAAACTGAACCTGTGTATTTGAAGGCAGAAATGGCAGCTCAGACTTCCCAGGATAAAGATATAGGTTTGCCAAATAGCTCTCTGAAAAAGCAGGTGGTCTCAAGATTATCAAACATTTGGTGGAAGTCTAGTTCAGATAAGACATGGTAAAATAGTTGAAAAACTTCAACAGATGATATGCAGAGTCCTTGGCAAGTACTTACGAACTCCTGATTTCATAACACCTCGATAGAGTGATCCTTGCATCAGTTTATCAGCATCCACAGACACAGCCTTGCCATCACCATTAGAAGATTCTGCTGCAAAACCAATCTGAAGGATACATTTGCCATCATAAACTATAACAAGAGACCGGCAGCACGTCACATCCAACAGAGATTGCCATGCCCTGAGAACAAGCAATGAAAAGCAACAATTAACCAGCCATGCTCACATATTAAACAAAGTAGTGATTTCTTAATCTTCTAATCCCTACAAACTAGGTATGATTGCATTGCAAAACAGAATGTAATGCTACAGAATGAAAATACAGGAATTTCGTGCCACTACGAAAAAGGTACACATTGCTTAGAAATCACAATTTGATCAAACATTGATACATAACATGTGTAATGTGTTACCACAATAACTCAGAAAGCAGAGTGTTTGGGAGATTAGAATGCATTCTCTCGCATTTGATCCCTTCGGGATTCACCTGAATCAAATAATAAAATACATAAGCAATTAAGTCATTAAAAAAAAAAACAATGAGCTCAATTTCTCACCTTAGATATAGATTTTGGTCTGATTGACAGCCATACCAGACCAGCTAGTATGTTGGTCACAGCCAATCCCAACGTCAACAAATCAGCTCTAGACTGTGAACTACAAGTTAAACATAATTTCATACAAATAATTAGGCTCACAAATCACAAATTCACAATGCCTAATTACCAACTGAAACAGTAATTTTCGAAATGCTGAAAATGATACTAAAACTCAGAAATTAAGCGGAGAGAATTGCGTTGCGTGGTTACCTGCTGGCGTCGGCGACCAGAGCGATGTCCGAAACGGTGCGGTTGAAGAGGACGGCCAAGAGGGAGGCGCCTCCCGCGTAAATCGGCAAGCTCCGAACGGCGTCGTCGTTGTTGGAGACCCAATCGGCCACCCAATTTCTCTGTGGCTTGGGGCCTCTGTAACGACTATCTGAATTCAAAGCCCTAATGGGGCGCGGGAAAGTGGGGCCAAGACGACGTCGGAGAGGGCTTTTTGGGGTCCATGGAATTGGACTACGGAGAAGGCTTCCCGCTTCCATCGAATACTGTAGAATAGGTGACAGGGCCGTTGATATTTTTGATCACTTGCTTGGGATTGGATACGGTCAGTCGTTTCGTTCAATTTGTTGCTTTTTGCATCCAACGGCTCAAGACAAGCCTGATGTTGAAGGCAATGCATTGGGAGAAGTTTTGGACTTGCCGACTTGGTTTCAAACGTCACCTCGTATGGTTTCAAGAAACAGGCTCTAAGCCTTCTCACTAAATCTTTTGGGCTGAGGCCCATAATTCAATCCTTAGGCCCGTTGGCCCATTGGTTGTTTGCATTTTTACCGGACTAAGCGACAAAAATATTTCTTACAGGGTTAATGACCTAAATGGTCCCCCAACTATTGCTCAAGTATTATTTTGGTCCATCAACTAAAATTTGCATTTGAAACGTCCTTAAACTTTTTATTTTTTACCAAGATGGTCTATCCGTCAAAGTCTGTGTATTATTATGTGAAATCGAGGGATAAAACCGTATTTTTAGGTGAGTATTCTCCTATAAAACGACCAAGCCAACTTAGGAATGCATTCCCTCCCATTTATGTTAGAAGCTTCACCAAAACCCCCAAATTAGAACCCTAGGTTTGCAATGTCGGAGATTTCAATGTCAGAGATTTCAACGACCTCAAGTGGGACGAGTCAGTACTGCGCTTGTGGGACGAAGATAATTCGTTGGACTTCATGAATATATTTGAACCCAAGAAGAAGGTTCGATGCTTGTGATAAAAATTGAGTAAGTTATTATTTGGGCTGCAAAAGTTGTTCTTTTCCATTTGTAATTGCTTGATGAGGTCTGAAATTGGGTAAGATTTGATTTGCCAGAATAGCAGAAGAGGTATGCATTTTTTCGAGTGGGTGGATAATGAAACTTGTCCAAGAGGAAAACAAGTGGTCCCTGGTTTGCTTAGAAGACTTAGAGCAATGGAGGAGGAAGGTAGAGTAAAGGAAGAACAATTTAGATCTGTGGAAGCAAAAAAGAGAGAACTGCAGCAGAAATTGAAAGAAATGGTTTAGGAAAAAAAGGTTTTGGAATGGAATCATGGGCAAAGACAATTGATAATGTGGGTTTCCTTGATTTTGTCTTGGGGTTTGTTTATAACATTTGTGATGAGTGGGAAGTTTTAATTGTTATGGGGTTTGTTTCTTTGAATGTAATGGTGAAGACTTCTGTTTCAATTGTAGAATGAATGTGCATTAGTGTTCTCAAATTTTCTTGAATTGGGGTTATTTGAATATCTGGGAGATGCACATAACTTAATATTCCACTTAGTAGAACAAATTAAAAGCCATTCCATTCTTGACCACACAGGCAATTTACAAAATGAACATCCATAAAAACATTCCAATTCCAATTACAGAGTTTGAGCCCTTCAAACTCAAGACCAGTTAGACGAAGGACACAAAATGCACATGCCTAGAAAAGTACATAACCCAAAATAGACAACCAATTACACAGTTTGAGCCGTTCTAGCTCAAAACCAATTAGACAAAGTACACAAAATTCTCATACTCAGAAAAGTACCTAACCCAAAATAGGCAAACAATTACATAGTTTTAGCCCTTCAAACTCAAAACCAATTACACAATCCAATGTCAGAATCAGTCCCTTTTGTCACAAAATCCCTATGGCCAGAAAATTACATATCCCAAAATACACAACATATGACACCCTTGGCAATAATTTCCCTTATTTTGAGGCCATGTTATTATCATGGGAAATGTTGTCCAAATCTGGTCCTCATTGTCCCCTTCCTCTTGCCACCTAAACAATGTAGTAATGTTAGGTGTATAATAGTTGAAAAATTGATAATTAGTGAAATGAGTAAGAATTGAACCAAATGACAAAAACCTACAGTTGGCCGTGAAGATGGTAAGCCTCTTCCTCCACTTCTGCCTCTTCCTGTCATTGCACTTAACTTTGAAGATGGTAAACCTCTTCCTAAGCCAATACGTGAAGATGGTAAGACTCCTTGTCCATTACCTCTTGTCACCTGAAAAAGTTACTGATCTTTATTGTTTTCCAATGACATAAGTAATAACAAATTGAATGGTTGAGAAAATAAAGCTTACACTTTCTTATGAATTTGGGTAAACAGGGGCTTGGGCAACATTGCCTCTTCCTCTACCTATGCCTCTACCTCCTTCTCAATTACCTCTTGCCATCTAAAAAAAATTAATGATTTCAGTTGCCTAATGACTTTTGCAATTTAAAACCACAAGAGCAACCAAAGCTTACACTTTGTTGTGAATTTGGGTAAGCAATAGCTTGAGCAACATTTCCTATTCCTTCACTTACGCCTCTCCCTCTACTTATGCCTCTCCCTCTGCTTATGCCTATCCCTCTTACTGTGCTAGATCCTGGTTGTGAAGAAGGTTGTATTGGTTGTGAAGAAGAACCTTGCTCCATTTGGGCTGAAGATGCATTAACCTGCAAATGTATAACAAAATTATTAATGTAAGTACGCCATAACATAGAACTAAACAAGGTGTCTAACAGTCATACCTGTTGGGTTTCATTGTTTTGTCTGTCACATGTTGCTTTATTATGACATTTTTGACCGCATTCACGACATCTTATTTGAATGAAAACCCTTCTAAGCTTGGCTGGTGGGGCAATATAATTTGGAGGCCTAGGGTTTTTGTGGGATGGTGGCTGGTATTTCAACCTCACCAGGCTTCTTCGTCCTAACTCTTTTCGGCCTACCCAGTTGTTGCTTATAAAGTGGAGGTTTAATTGGAGGAAGGCCACATTTACTCCATTGGTCCATTGAAGGGATGGGATGAATCACTAGTTCATAAGCCTTCATATAAGTCTCGAGCTTATAACAATAATCCAAATAAGCAATTGGGTTTTCACATCTTTGAAATATTGCTGAGATTGCATGGGACATGGTACAGGTGTCTCACACACATCATGTGCTCTGCAGTTGGAAGTACTGTCTCAATGGCAGGTATAAGTCCCTTTTGTTTGTCACTAATCACTACCCAAGCTTTTCTATTTGTAATCCCTAAATCTTCAATAAGAAGATTGAAAAACCAAATCTAAGAGTCTTTACTCTCAATATCAACCACTGCATAAGCTACTGGGAAATAACCATTGTTCCCATCCACCCCAACAACTGTCAAGATCTCTCCAGGATAAGGCCCTTTCAAATGACAGCCATCAACACCAATAACAGGTCTGCAACCTTCTAAAAATCCCTTCTTACAGGCAGCCAAGCACACATATATCCTTTGAAACACTGTCTCAACCTTTACAATATGAGTTTTAATCTTCATTGTACTACCCCTGTTTGCATTTTTCAATTGTTCTGCATAATCCCACAACCTAGCATATTGTTTTTTGAAAGTACCTTCATTTAAATCTCTAGCTAGCCCCTTTGCCCTATAAACTTGAATTTTTTTGACATTTATTTTGTAATCTTCCAACACATCTTCTTGAAATGATTTCAGATCAAACTCTGAGTTGCGTTTCAGCATGTTTGCATATCTGTCACAAAGCCAGTTTGATGTGGTATACCTAAGCTTGTCCACTCTTCCACACTGATGTTCTAGGCTCAAAGTTTTTATTCCAAATGTCCATTCCTCTGTATTAATCTTTGATCCATATACTTGGAAAGGACACCCTTTCACACATTTAGCCTGAACTCGTCTCTTGTCGTTTTTTTTTATCAATTTCACTTCCCTACCATGTATAATTGCATGCTCCTTGATAGCCTCTATCATTAATTTTTTGCTAGCAAACTTCATTCCCAATCTAAACTTAGGATTTTTCAAATCCACATCTCTTCTATACTACTTAAACTTTGGCAGTTTTTTCTTTTTTCTACTGTTACCCTCATCTTCAGTCTCACTTCCAGTGTCAAATTTTGATGTGTTAGCACCATCTGATGACACCTCTCTTGGAGCCCCATGAGTAGTCCCCTCATCTGCTACATTCTCTCCAACAGTTGGCCTGGCCTCTGCCTCATTTTCACTGAACTCATAATCACTGTCTTTAATTTCTGAATCTGCATCTTCATCTTCATTTGGCAATTATGCCTCTTCATTATCTATTGTCACATGTGCCCCTACATCTTCATTTAGTAATTCTGCCCATGCATCTTCATTTGGTACCTCCTTGACCGCATCTTCATTTGCCACTTTTGTCCCAACATTCTCAAAAGTCTCCTCACCTTCAACTTCAATATAAGCCACCTCTTTCACTTGGTAATTCTGAGTCACATCCCCATCACAATTCTATGCATCTACATCATACTCATAGTCTTGAATCTCACTATAGTATAACACAATAACCTTATTAGACAGTACGTGACCAAGCATTTCAACCACTGTAGCATCTGATCTAACAAGCTTCAGTCCACCCTCAACATTTTTACACCTAATTTCCAAATGTTCCACAACTTGAGAAATGTCAACATCATACCCAAGACCTCTCCCAATTTTCAGTAAATCCAATAAGGACAGAAAATCCTCTATAATATTGTCCAAATAACAGACCTTAACCTTTTTTATAAACCCCATTTTCAAACCAGCCCCAATGATGTAATTCTAGAGTGCACATTCCATTGGTAACTGCAAAATTGAAACAACAATATGTTATTCTAAAGTCATAGTTTTGTTGTTAATGCTAACGACAACAATTACTAAGTTGGGTGTGAAGCAGACAACCAAGGGACCACAAACGTTTAAAAAAACCTCACATTCAACATACAAGAACCACAACCAAGGGATCACAGACATAAAGCTTACACTATGCAGTCAATGTAGCAAAAGGAAAATCCACATACAAGAAAACGACTCCTTTATCCTTACTTTAAACATAAAACAACCAAAAAGCCGAACACAAACACAGGAAAAGGAATCTTTTACACATAAAGAAACCACAGTTCCAGACAAGGACAACTCATCCATTTCATTCATTTCCAAACAAAAACAACATAAAATGCATTATAGAAGCCCTTATCGTATTTGGGAGTCTTTCCACCCGAACGGAATTCAAACTCCATTATCAGCAACCAGTGAATTTCCCAACCAAAATCAAACCCTAACCCAAACTCCCAAAATCGAACTCCAAAACTAACACTGAAATTACACACTAACTTCACCAATTCAGCGACTCACACACTACTACAACATCGACCAATTCAACAACTCGCATTAGAATCCCTTTCAGTCGATGGTAATCGCAGGAAATGAGAGAAACACGAACCAAAGTGGAGGTATTTTGGTTTTGAACGATAGAGCTTCTCAAAAAGTCGCATATACCCTTCAAAACTCAGTCACGTGGCCATCGCGTGATCAGAAGTGACGGAATCTGTCACAGATGGACCATCTTGGTACAAAATAAAAAGTTTAAGGACGTTTCAAATGAAAATTTTAGTTGGTGGACCAAAATGATACTGGAGCAATAGTTAGGGGACCATTTAGGTCATTAACCCGAATAAGAAAGGTTAAACAACCAACTAGCACATAGCCTAGTGTTATTTTTTATAAATGTTTGAAGAGGTTTCAAGTTGAGTACTCATAAGATGAAAATGAAATGAAGTACATTAGCATCAAAAAAGTTAAAAGATGAGTGGATCTGAACGCGCCTCACGCACCCCTCCTTTCTCTTTGCTTGTGCGACCTTCCTCCCCGAATCTAGTAGTTCCTACTACGCCTGGATCTCCAGATTTCACATTTTCTACCCGTTGCCCTTTAGTGATTCTGATTACCTTGAAGGATGGACCTTCCAAATGCCATCGTCTTGAAAATTTTGTTTCATCTGAAGCTGATGATAATGCCATAGACCAATTTGCGCCGATTTCTCATATGCTCGTGTTCAACTTCATGACAGGATCCACCCCGAATTCCTCGGAACCCGAGACGAATCGTGTGGAAATTTCGACATCACACCGATGCCGGGCCTACTTATTAAGAATCGAGACCTTCTGCCGAAATTTCGGCAAAGTCTCCCCTGCAAATTTAACTTTTTCCAAAATTTTCAACCTGTTAAAAACACATTTTAAAACACCAACTGGCAGCATGCACAAGTTAACAACATGCAATTGCTTAATAGGCCTTCGGCCTTCAAATAATCCTTAGCAAAACCACTAGAAATGTTCTTAAGTCACAAAATGAAATTAAACGATGCAATTAAATGAACTCCAACTAATTTATGCATGCCCACCGCAATTAACATAAAATAACTTCCCAAATTTCCATCATGTGATGTTTAACAACCAATCACAATCGCAAGTAGATTAAGGATTTGGTCCAAGACGTTTAACAATCCAAAACGGTTCCATACCTATCTTGACCACAACCACCTACACTATTTAATAAAATTCATTCAAGTGATAACTGAGGAACAAACAAGCATTTAATCTCGCTCAAGTTTAAATCATGCGTTAGGCATACCAGGATATTCAAAACCGAACACATCAATAGTATATTTCACGGCTGGACCTAGGTGAGACCCTATGCTACCTACGTACCCTTGGGTGAGGGATCAAGCCACACGTAGTTCTTACCTCAACAGTCACAACTCCGATAATATACAATTATTTAAAACAGAACCAACGATACATTTCACATTTATCACAACTCTAATTCCGACAAAAACACAATGAACACATTCTCAATCTCTTCCTTTATATCAGTTCAACCCCGCAACCATACCCTATCCAATGCGTATGTACATTGAACACATTATCAATTTCTTCCCTTTATGTCAGTTTGATCCCGCAACCATACCCTATCCAAGGCGTATGTTGCCGTACAACACTTTCCAATCCATGACTTAAACATTCATACAAAAACAGGGTACTTACGAAGCACAATCTCACGAATCTCAAACTAGAAACGAATCCACATATACATATATGTAATATGTATGCCTATAAATGGAAAAATATATATAAATATATATAGATCTATAACTGCCCCCACCTCTCACCATCATCATGTACCAGGGGAAAACAATCCAACTGGGGATCGTTTGACTAGCCCACATGAAACCGTCCTCAAATGACCATGTGGCTAGGGACAAGCCGTCCAACTGGGGGACTAACTCTCAGCCAGCACGTACCGACGAAAAATCAAGACCCGTACGCCTGAAATCAGCCTTATGTGCGTAGACTACCCAATTAAGGGTCTACAGCGACACCCCGTTAAGGTATGCCCCAGGTTCCGTCATATCCAAACCATATCCACCATTTCCAGGTATCCCAGTATTCATATCCACTGTTTCCAAGTACCCATTTCCACTGTTTCCAAGTGTCATCATCCAAGGGGAGGTACATATGATGGTGGAGTTCGTAATCCCTTATATAAATATTATAAAAACAATATCCCCTTCCTTAATTAAATTTTCCCATAATACCTATTCGTTGTAGACAAATAAACTCTCAAGCATAATCTATATAGGGAGGTACCCAAGGTAGTGCTAATAGCACTCGAACTGACATTCTAATCTTACATCTTTCCTCATCTCACAACAACATCCCAAGTACCCCGCACATAATCAACCAAGACAGCACTTCCTTAAGTATTTTATATATATATATATATATATATATATATATATATATCTCAAGATACTCGAATATGTCAAAACCATCATATATCACAAATACTTTACAAAAATAATAAATTCAACTATTAAATATAAGGTGCATTTCAATAAACCATTAAATTCATATGCATAAAATTTCCATTGCAAAACCATGCCATTTATTTGACGACAATGTCTACTCACTTCCTAAAAATCATAGTCGAGTTTCATGACTTACTTTCACAACCAATAATTCAAGTATCCCAACACTCATCTATTCCGTAAATTTCAATGATCAAAATAGCATCTAAGAATTCAATAAGATATTATAAACAAGCTCATACTCCCAATATAATAAAAAATAACTCAAATAACGGTTAAGATTCATTCACACGGTCGTGCTAGCACTTCATGAAGGGTGAAACTACCTCGGAAGGCTCACGGTCAATTGAGGGTCAAAACTATGCGAACTTGGTCAACCAGGCCCACAGGGCCCACAACCTCCGTTTTACGATCCGGAAGTTCCTAGGAGTTCCACAAGGTCTAAGATACACGTCTTGAAAGTTTGGTCCAGATCAGATGGTTGGATCGCTCACAGTCGAACGATCGGACGGTTATCGAAAAGCACAAACTTTAAGTTATTGAATCGGAACATCTGGGGCTTCGATTCACGATCCGTGAAATCCTACACAATCCTAGGAATGCCTAGATCAACATATATTAAATTGGAAGCGATCCAATGGTTCTAACGTATCGAACTCGGAAATCGCATAATATGTAAAATCCGTTCGGGGTTCAAACGTTATCCAAATTGAGATCCGGAAATTCCTATGCACTCGTGGCAACTAGGAGATCACTTTAGGACAGAAGGTGGTTCCACCACACTGCCAATGCGCCGCCACACGCGCTGGCAACGCGTGGGAGGCTTGATAAATTTATGGCGGCCGGAAAACTCCAAACTGCTGGTCAAGCTTCCTACCCTAGGTAATACACCTATTTTGGAACCACTTTTGTTCTTGGACCCATCCCAAAAAGTGGCAGGAAGTGGCTGAAATCGGAGGACAAAACTGGCAGATTTTTCAATCACTTAAACGACTACCAACACACAGAAATTTCTCAAAACTAACACAACCAACAAGAAGAACAGCTCGAGAGGTTCAAGATCCATACTTGGATCGCAAGATTTGGTTGCCGAAATCACCTGAACGAGCTCCGTGAAGTTTATGAAAATTCCGGCCGTTTTTCTGAAATTTCCGGCGACTACCGACAATGGTGGTGGCTGAGATGGGGCCTGGCTGGAAGAGGAACTCATGGCGGTCCTTTTGGGACCGGTATTGGCGGCAGTGGCTTTGAAAAGCCACCGGCTGTTTCGAAATTAAAAGAG
>NW_018921288.1:202178-232270 GCF_002207925.1 Prunus avium
CTTATTCCAAATACAAACTCAAAACAAAATTAGAAAGAAGTTACAGATTTTGTGAACATGGGAGCTCAAGGTCTTCAATGGTGGAAATCTCTTCCACTTCTTGCTTTGTTGCCCTTGTCTTCCTCCTTGAGCTCCCTAGCTCCAAGCTTCATCTCCAGCTCCAAAATCTCTGCAAATTGTGGAATTGATTCTGATTGCAATGGCTGATGCTCTTTGCACTCCTTTTGCTTCCCTCTCTCCTCCTTTCCAACTTTTACTTTTAGTATTCTAATGCAAAGTCTTCACCCATTGTCTTCTTGTCCCCTTGCAAATGATGAAGCCTTGTCCTCACAAAGATGCCAAATGCTTCAGAAAATATCTCATCTACTAAGGTAAATTCTTGTTACCAAGTGTTATGGTAACAAGAATAATCAAGATGACACAATGGGGGTAAAAGCTGGCCAATTCCGGATTTCCAGAGCTGTGGTAACATGCTGGATTGGTTGGATAGGCAATACTTGTCCAATGGAGTTCAAATTTGGATATGTTGTAGTTAACATCCATTGGAACAAGTCTCATGAAGATCATGACCTCATCCGAGTACCAGAGCATGTTGATCCCAGGCCAAGAAGTTGACCTACGAAAATGAACAAAAACAAAGTTTATAACCAATAATGCACTTTTAGCTCATTTTCATTCCAACCAAGGTAAAATCTAAGAAAACACAAAAATGAAGTAAAAAGCTATAAAATGTCAAGAACTAACTCAAAATAGTGGGTGAATAACATGAAAAATCATGTGTAAAAATGAACCGAACAATACCCATCAGGAACACGCACCTTCGACAATACTTTACAAAATAACATTTTTTCTTCATTGGTCAAGAAGAAAATTGAAAGAGGTAAATAAGTCCTAACTCCTTCACGAACAGGATGAAGAGCTTTCCTTATTTTCATCTGTTCAAGCTCTACACGAGCTTCAATGCCATCCTTCATTTTTGTTGAGGTCCCCAATAATATCCCCAAAATCTTTTCTGATACGTTCTTCTCAATATGCATTACATCTAGATTATGGCGTATCAAAAGATGTTGCCAATAAGGTAAATTGAAAAATATGCTTTTCTTCTTCCATGGAGTTTTAACACCAATTCTTGGCTCTCTTTTAGTATCATTACTCCTTCTTTGCCTTTGCCTTTTCTGTCCAATAACAGGTTCCACAGTTGGTGTTTTTCCAAAGGTAAAAGACAAATTAGACAATTGTCTTAAACACTCAATTCCAGTTAATGAAATTGGTGCTGGATCTCTCTCACGCTTGCCATCAAATAACATTGCATTAGCTCAAAATCTATGCCTAATAGGTAAAAATCGTCGATGACCCAAATAGCAATGCTTATTACTATTCGATAAGCGCTTTGAACATGTTTTGTGATTATAATGCGGACATGTAAGCTTCCCTTTCGTACTCCATCCTGAGAGGTTGGCATACGCAGGAAAGTCATTAATAGTCCATAACAAGGCAGCCTTCATGTTGAATGTTTGATTGGAAAACACATCATACGTTCTGACACCTACCTCCCATAACTCAATTAACTCATCAACCAAGGGCCTCAAATACACATCAATATCATTTCCAGGCCCACGAGGGCCTGGAATCAACAACGACATAAACAAATTAGGTTGCTTCAGGCACATCCACGGAGGCAAATTATAGACAAAAATTACAACAGGCTAAGTACTATGGGAACTACTCATGTTCCCAAAAGGATTAAACCCATCACTCGCAAGTCCTAAACGTATGTTACGAATTTCCGACTCAAAATCAGGGTATAAAGCATCTAAATGCTTCCAAGCTGGGGAATCTGATGGGTGTCTCATGAATCCATCTTTCGGACATTCAATCGCATGCCATCTCATATATTCTGCAGTATACCTTGACATATATAACCTTTGCAATCTTGGTATTAGTGGAAAATACCGAAGAATCTTAGCTGACACTTGCTTACAAGAACTATCCCCATCTTTATTAACTATATATCTTGAAGCACCACAACGAGAGCACACATTCAAACTCGATGTATCTTTCCAAAATAACATACAGTCATTAGGGCAAGCATCGATCTTCTCGTACTTGAGCCCCAAATAATCAATAATCTTTTTGGCTTGATAAGAGGATTTTGGCAAACACGCTCCATCAGGCAACATATAATTAAACGCCTCTAAAAACATCGAGAAAGCCATATTAGTCACATTTCCTAAACACTTTTTGGTACAACTTCACAACAGCTTCCAAATTTTTGTACTTCTTACATCCAGGTTACAACTCCTTATTAGCATCCTTAAGCAACTTATAAAACCGTTCAGCCTCAGGGGTTCGACCCTCAAAAATAGGTTTATGCCTTGATGAACCCACATTCTCTCCGATCAATGGTTGTACAATTGTGTCATTCAGATCCATTGACCCTCTTTCATCAACTGGACCTATTTGCCTTGCATCAGTGGAATCGATATAAGATTCCCCATGATGCGTCCAGCAAGCCGTCATATAAAGGGGATCCATTCCATGCCAAAGAAGATGCCCTCCAACAATAATCTTATCTTCATAATAACGGTTGCAACATTTCTTACAAGGGCATATGATCTTATATTTATGAGCAGACTTGGACAAGGCTTCATTAAAAAATAATTCCATCTTATCTTTGTATTCTTGTGTGGAACGATGCAAATGTACCCAACTTTTATCCATACCTTACCTATTACACAGACAATCCATCAAATATAATGGATAAAATTAAATGTAACAATCCCTAACACCAACCATCTTTCAATCCCTATCAGGTTGATGTTTCCATATCCCACATGTAGTTCTAACAATATCTTTAAAGATAATTCCATAAAGCATCAGTTGCTATATTCACAGTAAAAAAGAGACTACACATAAATTATAAATTTTTAAAAGCTAATTGGGTGCATCAAACACTCTAATCATATAAACGATGAGAATCCCCCATTCATATATCATATATTTATATATATGACCTATAATAATATATATCAATGAGAATGTAGAATCAGGGAGCACAAAAACATAATTCCAAGTACCAAAAACACAGAGAGTGTGTCATTTCAATAGCCTGTATATAAATAAGAGAAGCACAAAGATAAATTTTCGTACCTTAAAGTGCCCCACAAGTCAATACCAGACAAAGGTTGGCTTTTCAAAGCCAATAAGCCTAAACTATGACCCCAACCCTTAAAAGCCAATACCACACAGCCCCTGCAAATAAAGCCAAAACAAATAGTATAAAGAATAGAAATATGACCTAAAAAAGTAAGAAGAGACAATTAAAAAACGTAGAACTCCCACCTTCAACAGCTAATATCAGACAACCCCTGCAAATAAAAGTGTAACCAACCTTTAACCAAAATTGATAGTATAAACAATAAGAGAGAGGTGTAAAAAATGAAAAATTACTTACCCAATTGATGAACAGAACGAAGAGGGATGAAGAATTCCAGCAATTGGAAGGGTGCTGGGGAGAAGTAGGTGTGGAGTGAAATAATAAGATATTTTGATGAAAAGTAAAGACGGTTGATGCTATAAGAGAGGAAGATAGATAATTCTTAGGTTTTGAGGGATTAAAAGCTTATGTAAAATAAGAAAATAAAAAATTATTAATAATAGGGGCGGAAAGAAAAATTAATAAATATGATATAAATTTTAGGGGCTCTTATTTTATGCCTCTCTTTATTTTAGGTTACGCTTGCTAAAAATTTTGGCGCAGAATTTCCCTCCTTACCCGCCTATTTAATAGGGGCATGTTTATCCGCCCCAAATATCATTAATAGGGGCCAATCGATTTTCTGCCCCTAATTAACAATCAATAGGGGCGTATCATATTTTCTGCCGCTAAAAGGACGCCCCTAATACTTCTTTTTTTGGTAGTGAATGTTTATGAAAAAGTTGTACCATTTGAGTTTTAGATTTCATATGAGCTTAGTTTCATGGTTATAAATGTTATACAATGTTATACAATGTTTTATCTTTCATATTTATTCATTTGTATGGTTGATACTTGGAATTTTGGATGATACATGAAATAAGTTTTTCAAAAATGGCAATAGGAGGTGGCGGCATAGAGGGTGTTTTTGGGTTATGTAATACTCATGTGTATGTAATTAACTTTGTTGTGTTAGTCTTGAAATTCTAAACACAAATATAATTTTTCCAAGATTTTAGGATTTTGTGTGAATTTGTGAAGTGTCATAAGGGAATAAGAATGTTCATGATGTTCTTCATATGTTCATGATATGTTCTTGAGTCTCCCTAGAGATCTTATCTTTTTGATTCATAAAATGATATTTGATGTGATTGTCACATGTAAGTAAAAAATATTTTTATAACATGGACCACCAAATATGATGAGAATTGAAACAAGAATGTTTGCAATCACATCCAAGTGAATCATATAACCTAGAAATGTCGTATTAGGGATTTGACAAGAGTTAACCGTATCCCAACAATACGAGTATTGTGTTAGAGAAAGACTGAATTGCATTGCAATCTCAAACTGACTATGTTCTCTAAATGAATTCTATTTAGTTTGGGTAACCATGACATATTGCTAGGTGTCAACTATGGTTTGTAGAAGCCATGTAAGGACAACCTATAAGATCGCACACCGAAAAGAAGTGGATTGAGAATTGGAAGAGAAGAAAATATTTTGTGGCTTGGTCAAAGTCAAAGTCAAAGTCAAAGTCAAAGTCAAAGTCAAAGTCCAGGTCACAGTCAAAGTCAAAGGTCAACTGTTAACCCAACACTTGACACGGTCAACAAAGGTTGACTGGGATCAATACTTGTTAGACAAGTTAGTGACTTAATTTTTTAAATCATTAAACTAATTAAACTAATTAGAATAGTTTAATTATTCAATTAAAGTTAAAGAACTTTGATTGAGTCCCACATGACTTAAAGAATTAAACAAGTGGACCATATGACTTTAGACATATGTAACACATTATAGGATAAATGTGAAGGACCTAGATAGCCCAAAAATAGGCCACTAAATGGGAGGTGCGGTCCATATGTGTCTCATGTACGGGTCTATATATTGTAAGCCATAGCACCATCTTATTTTAGCGGTTTTCAAGTTGGTAATTTGGAAGAGAGGAAACATCACACCTCTCTCTTAAGACCCCCTTGGACAGCTACTTGGTAGAGTAAGGGCTAGCACTTTCTTCTCTTCCAAGTTTCTTGTTCTCTCATCTCAATCATCCTTGGTGAAGTGCTTTGGAGAGATGTACATCCTTTGTACCTATTATTAGATATATATTCCCTATAAGCCAATATAAAAATGGATAATTCTAAGGAAATAATAAATAATGATCAAAGGGGCAAGAATGTTACTTTAGATACATAACGTACACAAAGTAACAAGTCCATGGATTAAGAAATAAATTGAAAGCTGTCTAAAGAAGTTAGATGCACGAGACCTCTCCATACATATGAATATCATATCCTAAAATGTTCCTGGTCATAAGATCACCAATTGGACAATGGTGACCCACAAAGACTAGTACACATTATGTTTGCTCAATTGGGAGGATAACTAGTGTCAAGTAATTCGTGTAGAGACATTGAGACAGATGTGTAGGTGCTCTATAGAAGAGAGTCCATTGAACGCGATCAACTCTAGAATTCTTATATGGAAGTCTTATTCACAAGTGTCAAACAAAGAATTCTAAGTTTTGATAATGTTAATTAATCCTTAGACCGGAGACATCACAGTTGTCTTGTGTATATGTTGTTTCTCTTTTAGGGCACTATACAGTCGTATCAAAATGATGTGACTTAAAGGTGTTCCTCAGGATCCTCAGCATGTATGCAGAGACAGGTGAATGTACAACAAAGAATCTCTGCTCTTAGTAAGAAGAGAGAGTACTTTAAAGATATGATTCGTGAATCTTTGGCCAAAGTATCGGATGTAAATTGAAACAAGAACGTTTGCAATTTCATCAAATTGAATCATATAATCTAGAGATGTCATATTAGGGATTTTGACACAATTTTACCATATCCCGAGAATATGACATAGAGTATTAAATTAGAGAAGGATCAAATTGCATTGTAATTACAAATTGACTAGGTTCTCTAAATGAATTCTTTTTAGCTTGGGTAGCCATGATATACTGCTAGGTGTCACTCATGGCTTGTGGAAGCTATGTGAAGACTAATTATAATTAACCGTCACCAATAGGGAGAATTGTATGGAGGGATATAATTCACACTTGATTCAGAGTGAATCATTCATACCCACTGCCTTACTAATTAGAACCTATAAGATCGCACACCGAAAAGGAATCGATTGGGAAATTTTGAAGAGAATGAATGATTTTGTGACTTTGTCAAAGTTAATATGAAAGTCAAAGGTCAAAGGTCAAACAATTGACCCGACACATGAGAAGGCCAACTAAGGATGACCGGGACCAACACTCGTTAGACAAGTGAGTGATTGAATTAGTCAAGTCACTAGAGTAATTCAATTAATTAGATTAATTTTATTATTCAATTAAAGTTATGAAACTTTAATTAAAGGTCTCATATGACTTGGAAAATCAAAAGGGATTTGACCATATGGACTTAGGCACATATGTGACACATTATAGGATTAATGTGTTGGACCAAGATAGCAAAAGATGACATACAAAAGAAGGGGGGGCGGCTACACTAGTGCTTGGGGGCAATTTTTTCACTCTTGTGACATTTTTTATCTTATAGGTGTGTAGCTATGGAATCCTATCATCCTAGGGTTTTTCAAGTTGGTGAAATTGGAAGAGAGAAAACATAAAGCTCTCTCTCCCTAACCCCTTGAATCTATCACATCAAGTGAAGGTGCTAGCACCACTCTTCACTTGTTGTCTACTCATTCCCTTATCCCATTCAATCCTTGGTGAAGAGCTTTAGGGAGATGCATATCTTTATACCTATTTGGAGAGCTACAAGGTGGAGAATCAACATTAAAGGGAGAGCCAACAACAAAGGGACCACTCCCTCTACTTGAACACCATTCTTGGTTTCAAGATTCGCTCTAAAGGTATGAACATCTTATCTTTATCTCAAATAGGATTTATAGAGTTTTTGGTGCACACTTTCATAGACTTATAAAGATTGGGACCAAATGAGACTTGCATGAATCCCTAGCTTATTTAATGCTTCCACTCTTACTTTTTCATATTAAATATGGCATGCTAGGTGATTTATACTCTCAAAGTTTGGTTGTATAGTTTTTAGAAATCTATACACAACACCATCCCCACAATATTCCTTTCACATATTTCAATAGCCATAGTGAGCAAGAGATCAAGTCCATTACTTGAACACCTTAATAGGTTTCAAGATTCGCTCCAAGGGTAACCATCTTTCATCCTTTAAAAGTAGATTAAAAAGTCAAATGTGCAATTTTCCTAAAATGATTGGGACTAATAGGACTTATATGAGTTTCTAGTTTTTTGATTTTGTTTCCGCTAATTTAATATGAGATATGTTAATACTAGATAATTCATTTTTCCTATACATAATGAGTTTTGAGAAATACCCAACACATAATTTTTCCTTCAGTTGACCACTCATCCTATGTATGTTATGCTATTTAGATGTAGAGAGCTATGGAAGAGACTATGGGATTGCATTATTACTCATGCTTATAGAGAGACCAATTGTGTTGCTGATTTTTTAGCTATGTTGGGGCACCAGAAGGATTTGGGCTACCATGAGTTTTCTGCTCCTCCTGATCAGATGAAGAGTATTCTTGATGAAGATAAGAGTGACCTTTTAGTGTTGTTTTGGGCTCTAGCCCCACTGAACCCAAAAAATGAATTGAAGTGAATATGCTTCATTAAATAGACATATGCGAATTAGGTTAGTTGGCTAAGATAGTATACCCATTTATTTGCGTCAATCTCTCTTCCTATACATTAGAGTAGAATATCGTTTTGTAAAAAAAGAAAGAAAAAAAAGAACGCTTCATTAGATATAAGATAGCCCAAAAAGACTACGTACGATAACTAGGATATCTCGTCATTACCATATTAACTCTTCATTTTACAGATGCCATCTCTTTATACATCAATGCATGACCCTAGTTGTTATCTTGTAATTGGCCTATTATATCCTCGTAATTGCAAATTCAGAGCCCATAGACACTCCAAGTGGATCAAAGTTTTTGGTCAAGTTTAAATATCAAAGGTCGGTTCCGGAGACATAAGAAGAAGAAAACAAAAGACATGGTCCTATAATCAAATCTGTTTATATATTATATTCATAACTTTGTAGGGTCTACATCCAACATGATGTTGCAGACTGCCGGGCATCAACCCTGCCCATTAGTACTATCACTTGAATGAACGGCAATGGTTCCAATGATGCATGTAATAACATATTTGATGAGGAATTTTAAGGCTAAATTAGAATGAAATTTGTATGTTTTGAGTTCATAAATTGATAGTCACTGCTTAAGTGAGGGGAATTAACATCTTAATTATTTGAGCTACAAGTCTTTTTGCAACTCGCCTCTCCCGATTACATGAATAATAAAAAAAGCGTTGTTTGACCGTTGATCCAATCTTGTTTTTGGTCAAACTAATACATCGCTGCCGTTGATTGTCCTAATCCTCTCTCAGATGGACGATACCAAACGCACCAATGAATTTGATTGAATGGCCAGTGAAGGTCAGAAACTTATCCCGACGTGGATATGACTTTGTGTGATAATGACCATTGCTTTGCTTACCCTACAGCCTAAAACAGTACGCATATATCATACTTTGCTCTGAGAAAAACTTACCCTAACTAAGGTTGTCCCATGTTGAATTATGTGTAATTGATTTGAAATACCATTATAAATATATCAAAATCCTTTAAATTTCGTCTCCCTTTCCTCCCCACGTCACCGTCTAAATAAATCCAAGAGTCTAGATTAGATATTATAGCTGCATGTTTCTTGCCTAGTGTTTTGCTATGCTTCTCAATGTTGGAAGCTCCAATATTATTTCTGCCTATTTTTATTTCATCATGTGATATACGTGAGAACAAAAGGCTCGTCATGTGAAAAACAAAAATTTTATATGTCGATAACGTACATGGAGTCAACAGATTAGACGGTCAAACACTTTTTTAAATAATAGTCTTCATATAATAATTATGTATCTTCCTTCTTCTTTCATGATGCTTTGAATTGTGTACCTCTCTCCTCGGATTATGATAAACTCATTTTGAATAATTTTATAAACCTACCATTATAGCCAGTACTTATTTTCCAAACCAGATATAATTTTATAACCCTACTGATTTCGTAGAGTAAATCGCATATATATATATATATATATATAGTCTTTTTCTATGATTTAATAATCGAGGCTAAACTTATAAAACATTAGATTAGTCAAATAATTTAATGGAGTTTGTAGTTTAGGGGAAAATGAATAATTAAAGAGGAAGAAGAAGGCCGGACAATAGGTTAACAGTTGGAGAAACTGGGAGTTGAAAAATGAAAGTCAGATTAGCAGCCACGATTCCATTAACTGCATGGGAAGTCACTACAGAAAATTTGCAGAAGAAAACGAAGGGTTTTTGGACACAACACAAAACACGCCTCAATGTCAACAGTAAGAAGAAAAAGTAAAGGATCAAATGAACCAATAAGTGAGGACCACGTGCTTCCAAAGAGCTTCTATAAGCTGACATGACTCCTCTGCTGCTTTACAACACAGCCCAATAGCTCACAGTCGCAGCGCCCTGTTTTCTACACAACCACTTACGTGGCTTCACCTCATTGGCTTTGAGAGTTTACAGTGGACGAACTTTGTCACTTTAGGAGTCTCCCTCAAAAGTACGAGACACATTTGTGTGAAACGGGTTCACTAAGAATACGAGAAATACTTGTGTGAAACTTGGATAATATTACTTTATTATCTTAATTAAACATGATATGCTAAGCGCGTTAAATTTTTTACGCGACACTCTATAATTGATCGAAAATAGTAAAATAATATTATTCTCATTCCACACGAATTTTTGTGCACGAACACACCAAGCTAGGAAAAAGGTAGGAAGAAGAAATAAAGAGAAAAGAAAAAGGAGCGAGGAAAGTAAAAAGGCATCAATCCACCACGAAAGGCAAATGGGTGCATAGAGCCACAAAGAAAGGTAGAGAGGTAAAGAGAGAGGGTGTGTAGTTGATGGGTGGGGCCCAATCTTTACTTATCGTCCCATCTACAACCACATCCTCCACCACCACCAAGAGACTAGACTATGTACTTCCATCCAATCAGCGATTGGATTTAATTAACGTGAAGCATTGAGACAACGATATCTTTCTCAAAGAGCCAGCGAATATGCCCAGTTGACGGTGCACAAAATACTTTGCTCCTCCACCATCGCTTTTTTCTATTATCTATATTTTTTCATCTCCAATTATTTTAATGCAAAAAAATCTCTACCATAGTCTTCATTCAAAATAATGCTTTCTTGTGCGAAGGATGGCTGATATAAAATTAGGGTTACATCTAAATTATAATAAGAAGACCACATACGTATAACGTAATATTTTGAATAGCTCAACATGTTATGTTATCAAACTTAACACGTCAAATTATTAACTTAATAAGATATAGCAATTATCTAAAGATATGTAAAATCATCACCCTCATAATCATTAATATTTTAGGTACACTAATTAAGGGAAATAAATAATTAAGGAAAAATCCCTACCAAACCCTCCAAATAACTAGAGACAGTGTGATTCGCTATATGATAAACGGTGGAGATAATTTTTAAAATTTTATCCTATGGATGGCGCACAGGATAAAGCTCATCCAGAAAAACACCTGGCCCGTTGTAGGACATTACTATGACACAGAGGCTTGGTTGTATCGACATTGTCTACCCAAATTCAACGGCCCTGATTCACGATTTAAAGAAGCTATAAAGCATGCGAGCTACAAGATACATTAATGCGATGCTATTGCGAAGCACTGTAAAATTTCCTGGAGTTCCACGGTCCATATTGTTACAGATAGAATAAACACAGGGGAGCACAAAGAAACCCTAAAGATAGTATTATTTTACAGCTGCAAGTATATATGAGCCAACGCAGACCTCCTTTTTCTCTTTCATTAGACAAACCAATTTCCCTCATAAACTTTCTTTCTTGCATGATTTTTTAAATTTCTCTTAAATTAGTTTTAGCCGTCGTCGTCTCTCCATAAGCACAACACCAACAACAACGTGTAAGTGAGTACGACGTCGTAGAAGGAGATCATGTCTCGCACGTGCTCTCAGTGTGGGAACAACGGCCACAACTCGCGCACATGCACGGAAGCCAGCGGCGGAGGCGGTGGGGCCGCCTCGGCTGAAAACGGCATCATGCTATTCGGCGTGAGAGTCACGGAGGAAAACGCGTTCAGGAAGAGCGCCAGCATGAACAATCTCTCCCAGTATGAGCAGACCCTGCAGGCCGACTCAAACGGCGACGCCGGCTACGCCTCAGACGACGTCGTACACGCCTCTGGCCACCGCCGCGAGCGCCAGAGAGGTATTCTTTTCGACATCACCACTGATACCCCCGTATGTACTTTCTTTATTTTTAATTAATTAAGGGAATCATTGATTAATATTTCCAGCATCTTAGTTCGTGCCTTGATGCTTTGAGTATTATTTGTCTTTTGTGCGTCAATTAATTCTTCATTTTACTTTTACAAAGAAATAAATGTTAATGACATAAAATAATTTTTTTGTCAAAATGTGTGGTCGAGAATCACAATCGGTCGTAGAGCAGTAGACAATGTATCATTATCTAGCTAGCTAGCAATACCAATTTGACATGAGAAGGCCGCAGATCTAGTCTTTTCGACATCACCACTGATACCCCCGTATGTACTTTCTTTATTTTTAATTAATTAAGGGAATCATTGATTAATATTTCCAGCATCTTAGTTCGTGCCTTGATGCTTTGAGTATTATTTGTCTTTTGTGCGTCAATTAATTCTTCATTTTACTTTTACAAAGAAATAAATGTTAATGAAATAGAATAATTTTTTTGTCAAAATGTGTCGTCGAGAATCACAATCGGTCGTAGAGCAGTAGACAATGTATCATTATCTAGCTAGCTAGCAATACCAATTTGACATGAGAAGAATACTTTTACACATTTCATTGTTATTCATGAGTTTGTATATTAAATGTGTTATGTATTTTGAATGGTTGCAGTTGATGAATGAAGACATGGGCCAGCAGCAGCACCAAGAAACAGCAACAGCGTTGCCTTACCCACAACAGCTACAGCCACAAATTAATTTGGGTCGCCACATTCTTGGAGGGTTTCCAGTTTCGACTTTTCCGATGGCGCTGTCTCCGGGGGTCCTACCCGTCTCTGGTGAAACCTCATCAGTGGACAATCTGACGTCATCAATAGGACCAAATTTGAATTTACAGAACGACGTGCCGCAGCAGGCAAAAGGAGCACCAACTACGTTGTCGGCTAAGCTCATCCGTCCGATTCCACTTCATCCGGTGCTCCCTCCCCCATCTTCCAAAATGGCCGGTCTTAATTTGAATAACAAGTACACGCAGCCACCCACAAGGGATCCATCGCCTTTGTCGCTGAAGCTCGCAACGACGTCGTCCGAGGAGCAGTCACCTAATACGACGTCGTCTCACTCGTCTGCGTTTCAGGGCATGTCCAGTGGCTCAGATAGCATCATCAGTGTGGCTTAATTAAGTAATGAACAAGTTGATGCGGATGTATGTCGTACGTGTGTTATATATATATATATATATATATACGGCCGGCCGGCTATAGTGAGCTAGCCTAGCAGCATGATGGGAAATGAAGACTAATTATTGGTGGGCCTAAATCCTAATTAATTAGATCGATAAGATAAAAGTGGATTTGGATGGAGTAATTAGACTACTCTAAAAGGGGGTTAGGTTTATGTAGCTAGCTAGGTGATTTAGGTGATTAATTTCTTTTTTTGTATAGGGATTGGGTTGGGTTTAATTTAGAAAGAGTTATATTATAATTAGGACAAGATGGGATGTCGATCTCAGACTTCTCTCTGTGTGGGGATTCTTGTTTTAATTTTGTCCGCTTCCTTTTGTGGTGGAATGATAAAGAGCACCAGGTGCGCATTGTTATTTGGTCCTCTTCCCCTGGACCTTTTGCTTGCAGTTTCAACTACCACAAAAAAATATCTCAATATTCGATCTGTTTATGTACAACTTATAATATTTATATGTGTATACACATATTTTGTCGTCCTTGTTTTCTTTGAAACTAGCTAGCACTAGAAATCTTTCATATAATCAAGATTGAATCTTGTTTCATATAATACAATAAAATCGAAAAGCAACTTAAGTGCTCATGAGAAATACTAGGAAAATGTTATGAAAATCATATTTTATATACCACTTTGTGTATTGGTGGGTTAAAAAGTGGTATATAAAATACCATCTCCATAATATGACCTCAAATACTAAATAGGTGACGGTGGACTAATTGTTTATTAGTATTATAATATATTACGTACCTCTCGGATACAAATCCTTATGATTATTGAGGATAATCTCTCAAATCAATCAATCGGCAAGTATTATTTTCCAATAAGATAAAAGCAGTGTGGTATTTATGTATTACTAATAGGTCGTTTGGGATTGATTCTGGATAGGCCAAAAAGCACTTCTATGAAGAATCACTTCTTCATATAATCACTTTAAGTGATTTTAAGTGATTTAAGGGAGAAGAACATGGGAGCTGCTTCTCCCCAAAATCATTTAAAATCGCACGTGAGATGTGCCTCTTCCCCACAAGTGATTCTGGTCTACCCAGAATCACTCTCAAACGAGTCTAATTATGATAAATTTAGTATGTGGCAAAACACACACCGATTGAATCTACAGAGTGGAGTTCAGATTCAAAGAACGTTGGTTGCCATGCCACGTTATCATTTTAAAAGACAACGGAGTAAGGAGTTGTTGTCCACAATTTTTTTTAATCTTTTTCCATGCCATCACACACTTTACTTAAGGGTTTATACGTGGGTTTATATACATCAATTAATTTACGATACATCAATGAATGTCACAAACTAAGGGTTTTTGTGTAAATAACCTACAATTACAATCATCAACTTACATATAGATATGCATAAGTGAATATCAGATACATGAACAAGCTAGATTAAATATAAGACATCATAATTAACAAATTGATGCATGCAAGAGGACGTTCTTACAAGTATTATCTCAATACGTGCTGCTGATCGTTTTGGTTCTTGTGAATTTTGTCACGCATCCTTCTGATAAAATCTTCAGCTTTCCCATCCACATCCGCCACAGGAGATTCACCCTTACTATTCTTCTTCTTACGCGCATAGGATGACGATGACGATTGATTCTCTGTAATTGGTACTTCCATCACCACGGAGAAGGGCTTCGATTCGTTTCCTGGCTCCTGTGACCTTTTTGGGCTGGAATTTTGACAATGCGGGACATCTACTTTGGTCATTTTACAATCATGAGCAGGCTCAAGTGATTTGACGGACGACGTTGCTCCAAAACTGATGTTAGCCAGAGACAGAGATGAAAGTTTGATGATGTTTGCCACCAACATCATTGATTTCTCACATAGAGACATACATTTCTTCTTATTGCGTTGTCCACCCTTGTGTTTCATGGCTTCCTGATCGGTGAGCTACTTCGTTTTCCTAAGCTGAAATTGCAGCAAAGAAATAACAACGAAATATAGGGTTATGAACTTATGATGATCAGCTTATAATCGATACTCCATATATATAAACAAAATAAATATAACGGATATGTAATTGAAAAAAAGAAAAAAGGAAGCAAAGTCAAATTGTTCTGTTCTCTTCTGTGGGTTTTCTGATCAAACTAGATGATGATGGACACTATTTATTTGTATTGCAATGAGAAGGAAAGAAGAGTGGATTATCAATACTTTATAATACTTTATTTCCATTTTGAATATCCTTCGAAAAAGGTGGCAAAGGAGAACTAGATTCTGACATTTTATGAGTGTGTGCGCGCTGTCTTAATACCAAATGCTTTTACTTATACTTTAGTAGGAGTTTTTTTTTTAAAATTTTAATTTAATTTTTTTAAAGACGTTCCCTATTGGGAGGGGCGATAATATATTAGACACACACATAACACAGATGGTAGAACTCGACCCCAGGACCTTATATGAGAGAGTAATTACTCCAAACTATTATACTATTGGGTCCTTTACTATTTTAGTAGGAATTTAATTAGTCATCGAGCTAATAAAAGAAAGTTTGGTCATGATTCTCTCTGTTTTCCATTTTCAAGAGCCATTGCTGTCTCATCATTTGGCTCTTCTATCGCCACCGCAAATACAAACATATATCTTTTGGTCCCTCAAAACGTCTAGTGCCTAAGATCCAAATCTTTCTGTGCAGTTTGGTTGTGTTCACATTTCAAATCAACGGCATTTGCCTCATTTCATAATCTATGTGTTATCTGATGTAATGCCTTCAATTCTCTTTCATGGTCATCAATTCTAGCATAATTTTATCTTCTTTTTCTGCTAAATCCTCCTTTTTATCTTCAATTTCGTTTTCAAGCATGGGGCAGAAGTTGCTAGGAGACTCGGTGTCTCTCCTTGTTTCTTGGGAATTCGGTCTCTTAGGCACTTACTCGTAAACATGAGCATGTACACAATCAACTATTAATATCTCTAACCTAAACGGAAAGGTTCGTAAATCACATTATGTCAATGATCGTTTGGTCTAGTGGTACTCAATCTTTAATTTCTTAAAGTAAATTCGGATTTTAAATATAATAAACTACTATTGTTGAATTTAAAAACAAAAACAAAAACAAAAAGAGATTCCCAATTATTTCATACATGTCAAATTTGGCCTAATAAAAAAGGTGCCGATATAGGCCCAATAAACTAGCATTCAGGGAAAAAGCCCTAATCTAACCCAAAAATCAACGTGAGAGTGATGGCCTAACCCAAGTGTGGGGCCCAACAGCAATCCTACAGCCGTTAAAGCCCACCCTAAACTAAGATCATAATAATAATTAGGGTTAATTGTTTTATTAGTCTCTGAATTTAGACTCGATTTGCATTTGAGTCCCTTAATTTCCAAAATCGTTCCTGTGGTCCTTCAACTTCCAGTTTCGTTAGGACAAATGGTCCTGCCATCAGGTTTGTTAACTTTTATATTAAATGCAAGGGCAAAATGGTATTTTTGTATTAAATTAATTAAAATATGAATAAAAAATTAAAATTAAACTCTCTGTCTCTCTCCCCCTCTATCCCGATTTCTACTCTCTCCAAACTTGACTTTTTTTTTTTTTTGGTTTTTTATTTGATTTGATTTTATTGTTATTTTAAAGATATGATTTTGTATTATTTTTTTAGTTTTAATATAAAAATTATCATTTTGCCCATGCATTTAACAGAAAAAGTTAACAAAATTAACGGTAGGACCATTTGTCATAACGAAAGTGAAGTTAAACGATCATGAGAACGATTTTAGAAATTAATGGACTCAAATGCAAATCGTGTCTTAGTTTAGGGACTAATAAAATAATTAACCCTAATAATTAAGAAAAGGGAAAATCAGTGAAAAGTATAATTTTACCTTAAAAAAGGATGACAAAGATATTCCAAACAAATGATAAGCGATGATGAGTGGGTGGATTTAGAGCTTATTAATCAAACTACTCTTTAAAAACTGGAGCTTTCAGTACTTGTTTGTCTCCACTCCACTCAACTTAAACCCAAGCTTAAACATAATTAATTAGATTAGCGTCTCTAAATTAATTAGTCGGCCTGCCATTTAAGCCACGTCACGGACAAAACGACGCCGTAAGCCCCATAAAAAGCCCAAATATGAGGTGGCTAGCAGTCAAAACTCCAGGAACTGGTCCTCTCCTCTGTAGACTGAAAACCACAGTCAAATGGTCTGTTCCATTTCCCATCTACCTCAACCTCCACCATCGCCATCATCTCCACCACAAAACCCAAGCTCTTCGCTGCCCTAATTCCCACATCCAGAGAGAAAAAAAAAACCAGAAAAACCCTAAAAATGAAGATCTTTTTGGGCATTGTCTCACTGGTGCTCTGCAACTCCCTCCTCTGCTACTCCATTGAAGACGACCTCACTTGCCTTGAAGGGGTCAAGACCTCACTCACAGACCCACAAGGGAGGCTGAGCCAATGGGACTTGGGCAACAGGTCGGTGGCCTCCATCTGCAAGCTGGTCGGAGTGTCGTGCTGGAATGAGAAGGAGAATCGACTCATCAGCCTCCAGCTTCCTTCAATGGAGCTCGCCGGTGAGCTCCCTGAGTCTCTCAAGTTCTGCCATAGCCTCCAGAGCCTGGATCTCTCTGGGAACGCTCTCTCCGGTTCCATCCCTCCCCAAATCTGCAATTGGCTCCCTTATCTCGTAACCCTAGATCTCTCTAACAACCACTTCTCCGGTTCCATCCCTCCGGAGATTGTCAACTGTAAGTTCCTCAACACTCTCATTTTGAACGATAACCGTCTCTCCGGTTCTTTGCCCTATGAGCTTGGCCGGCTCGATAGGTTGAAGAGAATCTCCGTCGCTAATAATGGTCTCTCTGGTACGATACCTCCGGACTTGTCTAAATTTGAGAAGGATGACTTTGATGGGAACAGTGGGCTGTGCGGGAAGCCTCTTGGGTCTAAATGTGGTGGACTGAGCAGCAAAAGCCTCGGCATTATAATCGCCGCTGGTGCAATTGGTGCTGCTGGGTCTTTGATCTTGGGTTTGGGGATTTGGTGGTGGTTCTTTGTTAGGGCGAGTCAGAAAAAGCGAAGCTTTGATGGTGGTGTTGGTGGTGATAAGTATGAGAGTGGGTGGGTTGGGTTGTTGAGGTCTCATAAGGCTGTTCAGGTGTCTCTGTTTCAAAAACCCATTGTGAAAGTCCGGTTGGCTGATCTGTTGGCGGCCACCAACAGTTTTGATCCCCAAAACATTGTCATTTCCACGAGAACCGGTGTTTCATATAAGGCTGTGTTGCCTGATGGTTCGGCAATGGCAATTAAGCGGCTTAATGCGTGTAAGCTTGGTGAGAAGCAATTTAGGTCGGAGATGAATAGGTTGGGGCAGCTTAGGCATCCCAATTTGGTGCCTTTGTTGGGGTTTTGTGTTGTGGAGGAAGAGAAGCTTTTGGTGTATAAGCACATGTACAATGGCACATTGCACTCTCAGTTGCACGGAAGTGGTAATGTGAACAGCCAGTATGGTTTTTTGGATTGGCCAACACGCCTAAGGATTGGTGTAGGTGCAGCCAGAGGACTTGCCTGGCTTCACCATGCGTGTCAGCCGCCTTATATGCACCAGAACATTAGCTCGAATGTGATTCTTCTTGACTACGATTTTGAAGCTCGTATAACGGATTTTGGGCTGGCGAGGCTGGTTGCTTCTCGTGATTCCAATGATAGCTCGTTTGTGAATGGGGATTTGGGAGAGTTTGGTTATGTGGCTCCTGAGTACTCGAGCACAATGGTGGCATCGTTGAAAGGGGATGTGTATGGGTTCGGGGTGGTTCTTCTGGAATTGGTGACTGGACAGAAGCCTCTAGAAATTGGTAATGCAGTGGAAGGATTCAAGGGGAATTTGGTGGATTGGGTGAATCATTTATCAAACGCTGGTCGAAACATGGATGCCATAGACAATATCTTAGCAGGGAAAGGTCACGATGATGAAATTTTGCAGTTCATGAGGGTTGCTTGTACTTGTGTGGTTGCTAGGCCAAAGGACAGGCCTTCCATGTATCAGGTTTATGAGTCATTGAAGGCCTTTGCTGAGAAACATGGTTTCTTCGAACAGTATGATGAATTTCCACTGGTCTTTGGCAAGCAGGTTCCTGAATCTTGATTTTATACAATAGTCAGGCAGGGAGAGTACTAAAAGTGCAATATACTGCAGCATTTGGGCATGCCTTCATTGTATTCTTATGAGAGGCATTTTCTGCAATTGGTATGGTTTCCGGTCGGTTGGGCATGATTTCCCTGTTCTAATGCTCATTTGTTGAATCATTCTGTATTATAAAGAAGCATTATGCATTGTAACGTTTATGTAATCCAGAAAATATCTGTTTTCAGTTATAAAATTGCTCCCTCATCTGTTCCTTTTAGAAAGCTTAGCAAATATGCATTCAGAACAACAGTGCCACTTTGTGTTAGTTGGCATGCTTAGTTTCTCTTTCACAATAAAAAAAATGCTCGAAACAGATAAAATTGTGCAAACTTCTGTTTCTCCATCCTTTTTTCCATTTTCAGCATGCATGCATGGATTCTTAATGCTAGGTGTTTTGATGATGAAGTTCTCTGAATTAAGTTCCTTCATTAGGTTCTGCATTGGGTAAATCCAATTTGTCACCCATGTTTGGATTGGTCACAGATCTGGACAACCTTTTTTGATGGATCTCAAGATTTCAAAAGGCAATGCCAGTGTGAATGCATCTCAGTCTTCTCATAATTGGAAGCATTCAAATCCAGCAAAAAAGTCACCTTCTCATACATAGTAGCACCACGACAAACGTTTCCTTCAAATTAATTATCCGATCTCTGATAGGTACCCTAATCCTATATATTATTGTAGCCCAACCACTTTGCAAGTGTCAATTATATTTAGAGTGAAGACCGTTTTGTATTTTTCTTTACACTTTTCACCCTCCTCTCATATCAACAACTCCACACACAGCAGCATATAAAGCCTGGATGGAATTCAATGAAACAAATCATATACGTCTCGTATTCAATGACGTTTTCTTTTCTTCTTTTCATACCATATAATAAAAAGAAAAAAGAAAAAAAGAAAAAAGGCCACTCGTGATCGCGTTAAAACTTTTGTGCTGAAAAAGATTTAAGAATCATCATCATCATCATCCGGGTCATCATATTTATGAGCTTCAGTGGGGTTCATTTCGTATGATATGATGGGGCTTTAATTTAATTGACCCGACCCAAACAGACCCTGCCATGTGGGGCGGTATGAAATGTCTTTTTGCGACATTTTGGCGATTTTATGTGCCTGGTTGAAGTGTTTAGGGGGGGTGTGTTGAGATATGCTTGACCACATGGTCCCCAATCCCCAACCCCACTGGGTATATGGAGTAAGCCAGCCCTGTCACATTTGAATTGGCTCACCCACTACGTGATTGCAATCAATAAAGCTCCTTTAGCTACAATCTAAATATGTGCCTGTATAAATTGACATCTCAGCTTGGAGCAAAGGCCAAGAGCATATTTAAGTTGTTGAGAGGTTAGGCCGGTTGGTCAGAACGTAGATTAATTTAAAGTATTGCTTTGTTGAGAGCTTGGAAAAAAAACACATGGTTGAAAAAAAGGCCTTTACCGTAAATGGGATGGGCTGGAGTTAGATATATGTATGGGGCGAACGGAAACGATATGTCGTAATGTAATTAAACTGCGGTTTAGTTGCGAAAGCCCAAAGCCAAGTGACGTAGCCCAACTCTTGTGGCCCAAAAGCGAGTCTGTGAAATACGGGGGCAGTTTTATAATATCAAGAACATCAGGGACTCCAGTGAAATAAATAAAAAATATGAAACTCCTCCTAATTTAGCAGAAGAGAAGAGAAAGGTAGAGGCGAAGAGAGAGCAATTATGCCTTCAGATTCATCACTCTTTCTCCTGCTTTTCTTCTTCGTAGCCTTCGCTCTGCTCTCAGTAGGCCACGCCACGTAAGCCCTAACACTAGAATATATATATATATATTTATGTGTGTAAGCATGTATGTATGTATGTATGTTTGCGTGTCAATATTTGATTTATGTGATCAAGTGCAGTTGAATTTAGAAATTTTTTGGTTTGGTTTTAATATTCAGAATCCAAAGCGATGAAAGCGAAGGGATTGGGCGCAGAGCGCTGCTGAGTCTAAAAGAAACCCCTCGTGGAAGTAACACTACCTTCGAATGCTCTCCAGCTGGTCCTTGCGTTCCTTGCCTTTACTCTGAGAAGGTTTCTTTTCATTTCATTTCATTTTGCCCAAATGATTATTTTTTCAATTCGATTCAGATGCAGCTTGTGCTGAATGTTTTGTGGTTTTCGTAGAATATCTTGAGCATTCAATTGTCGTTTGAGCTTACTTCGATCTGATTTGAGCTTTTAGGAACAAAATTTGAACAGTATGGTCTGGTCTAGTTTAGCTCTGCAATTTGTGTTGAAAATGCTAAAAGTTAAGAACAGGGATGAAATATATTGATTTGATTGATACTGAATGGAAACTGAAGTACTTCCATATTTGTTTGATATGGTGTTTGAATGAGCCCAGATGGGTAATATTTTATTCTTATACTGCCATGATTAAGGTAATTTTGGATCTCTTAAGATGTATTCTGCACTTTGCAGATTGAATATTCTTTTGTCTCCATGTGTCTTCACTTATATTTGCGATCCCTTTGCCTTGTACTAGTTGTAAGTATTTGTTTCTCTTGTAGAAGGATGAGAAATATCGCTGCAGCGAGACCGGCTATCGCATCCCTTTGAAATGTGTGGAAACTAAACGTAGTTCGAAGGATGAAAAAACAAAAGGTTCTCAAAAGAGTCGATCTACTCTGGAGATCTATCACAACGATGCAGAAATGCATAATGCGGAAGAACTCGGCACTTCTGTAAAGCATAGAAGTTTACTTGATGATTCAGCCACACAAGAGGATGGACCACAGGCTTACATTACTTACAGAAGCTGTATACCAGCAGTTAGTGAAGAGAAGCTGTCAGTGCTTGGTTTCGAGGTATGTAGTATCTTTTGATAATTGTTCTATATTTTGTTACCTTTTTGTTTGTTGATATCTGATAATAAAGAGGTTGGTTTGTTGTGGTAATCTGTTTGATTAAATTAGTTGATCAGAGTGTATTCAGAATGGAAGAGAAAGAACAGTAGCAAACTACATGATTATAGTTTTTGTATTCATGTAAAGCTAGTTCAGCTATATACATTTCTTTTATGTCCATGTTAATGAATGTTTTATGAACTGCTGGGACAGGTGATTGTGCTGTTCTTCTTACTCATCAGCGGTTCGGTTGTATACTTCAGAAGAAAGCAGACTGTTTCCATGACCGGATTTGGAGCAGGGCGAATTCAGAGCAACTCTAGGTTTTGAATGGAAATCCTGTGCCACATCAGAAGCCGCTCATTCGAGGGGCATCCAACTATACCATTTGCCGGCTTCAATTCTCCCACTGCATAGTATGTCTCGCATTGAGAGGATTCTTTTATCTTTTGTTTCTCCGTTCTGTAATATATTGTTCATACGGCTTACAATTCATTGGTTAGGAATGTAATGCAAAAACCTTGTTACTCTATGTTGGTCCATCTTGTCACTGTCAACTATAATGCAGTTGTGCTAAAGGGTCACAGAAAATCCGAACGTTGCGAGATAGTACAATATAATTCAGTATAATTCAGTTCAATATGATCCAATACAACTAACAAGTGAACTTCAGGAGCTTCGGTTCATGACAATTTGGAACTTGTTTTTGTGTTCTATAACAAGACAATTTGTAGCAGCCCCGCCCATGAAAACATGGAGAGGGGTTGAAGTAGGCAATGCCCAATACGCGCCCAACTTACAAACGTTTGCAGTTGTAAAATCAAAATGTATGAAAAATCAGCTTTTCTATGTTGAAGTTGGAAAAATTACAGAACGAGATATACCATGTTATTGACGTTTGCTCTCAGAAAAATATACAAAGACAAGAGCCACAGGCCATTGGTGACTAATGTCAGTTCTCCTAACGAGTTTCTTCAGAAATTCAACAAAGCAGCAGCAGCAGGGACAAAAACTCCAAACAAAGAATCATGTTGACCATAACCCTCAACTTAAACAACGGAGCTCAACTCCTCTTAAAGACACATCTACAGTAACATGGCAGAAAACATGGATTACAGACAGCCCCCTGTAAGATACTGAAATTACAAAAAATAATCTGGAGTCTTGCGTGTGTTGTCAGGCTCAATCTGACGAGGGGCCGGGTCAAACTGCAGGAAATTCTGGTCCATGTTCTCCCCAATTTCCAATATTGCAGCCATATTCCCACACCTATAACAATAGTTTGGAGCGCTAAAAACAGTCACCACATTCTTGTCCTGGAGCACAAGGTTACCATGAAAGTTATACATACAGCTGAAAATGATGACACAAAATGAGAAACAAAAAATAATAATTTGTAGTGCCATTCGGATTTTCACACCTGACACCAATTGTATCCTTCCATGACAAGCTGATGAGCTCTTGAAATGAGACTTAGTCCATTGGTATGGTTGAACTGAGCAGCTATATCCTGTCCAAATGTATAACCAGCACCACGTGGAGATATTCCCCATCCACAGCGGTCATCTGGATCAGACCACAAGAGATCGCACATTGGTCCTTCGTGTGGAACCTGCTCATGAAGAAACATGTCATGATGCAAGAATGACCAACACAAGCTTGTAAGATGCAAAATTATGCAACCATACGAATGGAAACAGAAAATGCAAACATCATAACAGCAATCACAACCTCTGATCACTTATTTGGAAAAAAAATAAAAATAAATTACCTCCTGTATACGATCCAAGGCTCGGATATTGTCCAATGTGTCCAAAGATGGGGAAAGGCCCCCATGCAAACAGAAAATCTACAAGAGATACCAGAAGCTGTAAAAAATTAATACAACTAACTTGTCTTCAAGAAGTTCACCAAATTGTCAGCAAAACATTTAACTTCACCTGACTCTCAATAAGGGCTGTGAGGGGAAGATAATCAAATAAATCGGTAAAGAACTTCCAGACATTGGCATTCCCATATTTTCTCAAGCACTCATCATAAAAACCATACCTGGAAAAAAGTGACAAATGTGAGACAAAAATGAATAAAACATAGGAGCAAACCAAGAATAAATTCAATCTCTCTGTCAATCAACAAAGATCTTGTCAAAGTTAATGGAGCGTGGCTGTTTCAACTATCAGCTTGTAGTATCTTCAAAAGCTTTTTTGTTTTTTTTGGGGTCAGAATTCAAAAGCTTAATTTTTGCCACGCAGCCATGTTCAAAAAGTAATTTATTAATTTTGCCTTAGTTCAAGTATCCATGGAACCCCATCAACCTCAGACATAAAATACTACTGATGGATTAGATATATCAGTATTTTACAAAATGTGACCATAAGGAAGGGGCCTTTTTTTGATAGGAACATGGGGTAGGAGCCTTGAAAGTCCCATATAAACAATCCCTCTGAAACACAGAAATATTGTCTACACACCACATATAACAATCCCACCTTTAGTCTGGAATGTCGACAGTCCCACCAAAAGCAAATTATATCTACCTAATAAAAGCAGTTATATATTTGTTTTAAAAGAAAAAAGAAATCTATGTCAAAAGACGTTATCATCAAGAGATTAAGCCTAGGAAAAAGAATAAGGAAATAAAAAGCTTAAAACTAGCCTAGCATTTTTAAGAGTTCTCTACATTACTCTTTTGTAAAAAATTGTGAGTGAATCAACAAAACCAGACACAGTGAAAGGGACAAAATTGAAAACTCTTAATATTCATACGAAATTTTAGTCACAGCTCCCCATTCTTTGATTGGTATAACAAAAATTGGTAAAACTATGAGCAACAGATTAGAAATATGCTAAACATTCTTACACTTGAGTAATTTGCCGACTCTCGTGATTTCCTCTGAGAATTGTAATTCTATCTCTATAACGGACTTTCAGGGCCACCAGAAGTGTGACAGTCTCCACAGAATAGTACCCACGATCTGCATTTGTATGGCCAAGATGTTAAGAAAACAATAGTACATAAGTAAACGTAAAACATCAAATAGACGCATGTTCCACTGTCTAAAACAATGTTAACCCTGACCTAAGCTGAAGAAGACAACACATAAAGCCCAGCACAAGCAATTTTTTCCACTTAGGGAAAATTATTCTTTCACATTTCAACAGATCTTAGATACATAAGAAAATTATAGAAGCAATAGAAACCCAGCTAACCAATTCCCATGATCACTATTGAAGTAAGATTGACCCTAGAGAAGCTTGAATATATTACAGTGATTCCAACTCAACCATCATATTGCATAAACCGTTGACAAAACTATGGGGGAAAGCAAGTCAAGATCGAGGACATAATATCAAAATACACATACATCCATTTTCATCAAACAAGGAAGGAAAGCCGGATCATAGCATATAGTACCGCACATGTGATTCAAATTCATAACAAGGATAATCCGCAACTCAATACCAACGCCAAAACACAAATTGAGTAATTCTACAACAACCCGCATCCAAACAAGACACGCAGAAGCCAAAAATGTCTCAGTAAACCAATTCCAGAGCCTCATTCATTTCCATAAATAGATTAAAAGCGATCGGAAAAACGTTAAACGATCAAAACGAAAAAATAAATAAAGATAAAATAGAAAGGCAAAAGAAAAGAAGCATAAAGCAGAAAAAGGAAAGAAAAAATAAAAAGAAACTGACCTACATAATCACCCATAAAAAGGTAATTAGTGTCGGGGGCGTTGCCTCCTATCCGAAAGAGCTCAATGAGGTCGTAGAACTGGCCGTGAATATCTCCACACACCGTAACGGGGCACTTCACCGGCTGTACGTTCCACTCCTCGACAAGGATCGCCCTGGCTTGCTCGCACAGCGTCTTCACCTCTGCCTCCGGCAACGTCTTGCACTCCATCAGATGCTCGATCTGACGGTCCAGATCCGCGTGAGCCGGCATCGTTCCACCACCGCCGCCCTCAGATCCGATCGCCGATTTCTCAGATCCAATCCGATGCACGCGAACTCAACGCCGGCGGAGCGATCTCGACGCAGAGAGCGATTTGTGAAGCGGCGCTGGGGTCGGGGTTCCGGATCGCGACGCGTGGAGCGAAACGAGTCGTTTTGGAGATCGGTCGAGTTTCGACCTTTCTTCTATCATTCCTCGCTCTGTGTTCTTTTATTTGTTTTAAAAGAAAAAAGGAGAAAAAAAGGGAAATTAAATTGAAATTGTATTTATGTGAATGTAGGAAAAGACGAGGGAAATGACATGCGGGGAGGGAAATAATGAAGAGAGGCAGGCAGACAGGCAGGCTGCGAAATGAAATGCAAATGAAACCCAGATGCAAATGAAAAAAGCAGATTAGAATTTTGCGATGTTTTTGTTCAATGGAATTCGTAGATGATTAGTATTTTTTTTTTTTGTTCGCTTTTTCTTTTTCGTCAATATTGTAAGGAAGAAACATTTTCTCTCTCCGGTGGCTCCGCCGAGTCAACATCATTGAGGACCGACACGTGTCAGCTCCAGCTGCTCTTTTTGGACTGTTCAACCTTCCAAGCTCTGCTGGCCCCCACCATTCGATATTTCTGTTTTTTCCTTTTTATTTTAAACTATTTTAAATTTTATGAACCAACGCTTGAAGGAGGTCAGGGGGATTGTTGATTAGTCAATAAAAAAAGAAACCAAGATGGAATTGTTTTGAGTTTATTTGGTCCCAAAAGAAAAACAGCAAAGAAACCAACCAAAGACAAAAGGGCATTGTTTCCGAGTTTTATTTGGTCCAAGAAAAAGAAATCACACCAAAGATTCATTCTGCCTTTTGAAGGTAGACTTTTGAAACATTTGACTACATTTATATGCTTGGTGGTGACATAATCTAAATGAATTGCCGACCGATTCGTGGCAATGCACAAATCGTATGTTCGGTGTGTTTTCAAAGTATTTATCTTTTTATTTATTTATTTTAATTGATAAAAAGGAGATTCAAATTTAGTATTTCTCTTCGACATTTAGAACAACATAACCACTAAATTAAGAGGTTGTTTGTTCAAGTATACGTTGATTTTAGTTTTGAATTCTACAAACACACTTGTTAATTTCTCATCATGAAACATCTACATCATCTTAATACTTATAAATGTCAAAATCAATTTCAATTAATAACAATATTAAGCCATAAGAAGGGAGAAAGGAAAATTTTGGGGGTGGAAGTGTGATAATTTTGCTTTTTTATTTTAAATTTTTGTTACTTAGTAATTATTTTGAGTTCAAATAAAATCATCCACACAAAAATATTAATAAACAACACCAAAAATATTAAAATTGGGCCACAAGAAGCCTAATTACATGAATTGTAGCTTAAGGGAGGCCAATAACTTGCATATCCCTTGTTGTATATCACTATTTCTCTATCATATGATAAGAGAGATATACAAATAATGGTATACAACGAGGAATAACCAAATTCAAGAGATAATAACTTCTTTTTTTATATTTTTATTCTAAAATAAACGATAGTATATTATTGATGAAGAAACAAACGTACAAAGCAACTATGTGCCAAATATGAGTAAAACTTCTCCAGTGACCAAACATAATATGTTGAATTGATCTGGAGAGAATCACGCACAACCCAAACAATGACTATATCCTCGATTCATCAACCAGAAGCACATGTACTCATACCTACAATACAGATTCGCCACACAACGGCATAATGACAGATTCGTATTGAAAGCCAAAAGCTAAAAATAAATAAAAATCCTAAATAGAAAACAAATAACAGCAAATTGCTAAAGAGTTTTTGAAAATTATTAGACTAAAACAAAACTAAGAAACAAGACCACCGCTCCACATCTTCCAGGCATCCCGAAGAAAATCATAGCGCCATACTGACTAAACCCATAGTCCCGCACTGGCTAAACCTAAACCCAATCGGACATCTTCCCCTCTTTAGAGCTCTAAACCATGTCAAAAGGAACCAACTCCTTGTGTACATGGGCCAAAATACGGTGACTATATACCATAGCGACGACTAAAAGACTTTGAATGCAGGTGAAAAACTTGCTTAGCCTTTATGGCTGCAGTTGTATATTTATACAGAAGTATGGATGATTACAATATTCAAAAGAAGAATTGCTCCTACAAACCAGGAGAGCATCTGAGATAGACTTTGAGTCCTATACAAAGAAGACTAACTTAAAAGACTATCCAGAAGATAAAACATTTGAATTTGAAACTACACTAAACGAATCCTCCTGAGGACTTGGTCTAAGAGCCCCCCGCAAGCTGACAGGACATGGGCGAACAGGAAGCTTGAGCACAAGGATCTTGAACCGTGACAAACTAAGGCCCTTAGTAAACACATTAGCAACTTGATCTTGTGAGCAAACAAAATTAACAATCAACTCACCACACACCACCTTTTCACGAACATAATGGTACTCAACCTCTAAATGCTTAGTCTTCGAATAGAAAACAGGATTGGAGGCTAAAGCAATAGAGGAGACATTGTCACATCAAATAGTATAAGTAGGTAAATAAAGTCACAAGTCCTTTGTGGGGACCAAATCCCACGTAGCATGACCTAACCCGTATGCCATGATTAAAAGACGTGGGGTGGTCGAGCTTCCCTCCCACTAAAGAAGTGCGGAGCGTGGAAGACATAGCCCGATCATCCCATGATTGAGGAATGGAGGATGGGATGCGCAAAGCTAGGGAAGTGGAGCTAAACCCAAAGGGCTCGAAGCGCTATAAAATCCTAACCATACTGTTGCATTCCTAAAAGAACACAAATTAATGTGCAAACAACCAATTAAAAATACCCGCAAGTGCACGAATCTAATGAAGTATAGATTATGTAAGTACGGGGTCGATCCCACGAAGAACTTGTCGGTTTCCTATAAGTTCTAATTTGAGTACGTAAAGAACACTAATTTTACACAACACACAAACACAATACAAATTGGAAACTAAAAATGAAGTAAGGAAGATAAAAGAAATGAAACAACACAAGAAAACAAAGAAAAACACAAACAGCACTTTCTATCACCCGTTTATCACCATTTGGACAGATTCGTTTCTCTGTTTTTCAGTTTCGACCTCTGTCCAGTGTTTTGCCTATAACTTTCCAACCGTACGTCGAAAATTCACGTTCTTGATACGGTTGGATTCAGAACCGAAAATGCAAGAACACAACGCGGACCAAAAGCCCAAAACAATTACGGAAACAAACAAAATTCAGTAACAAAGACACAAAACGTGTCAAACACGCAACTCACACACACATTGGGGGGGGTTTTTTTGATTTGGTTCAAGTGACCTATTTCTATTGCATGAAAGTAAATGGACTTTGAATTTAAATGTGAATGGCAGAGATGAATTATCAAAAAGTGAAATTAAAATGTAACAAACACTAGGGTTTCAGAATCCACCCTAAACAATTCTACCCATGTTCATGGATACTCAAGTGATGAACTCTAAATGTATTGATGAAGATGTTCGCAATCAAGACCATGGGTCGTGGCTCAAGACGCATTGATTCTCTCTAATATACGTAAAGTGCATGGTTCGTGCTACAATACTTGTGCCCTCCCCATAACCGAACCTAGGTATGGTTCGTACTTCAATTCGATTGCAAGGAAAACCCATTAAGTTCAAAGAGAATATGAACATCACAAGAACCCTAATAGCATGGTGTTTACATTAGGTATTCAAGAAACCAAGGCACATGGATGGTTCTTACTCCATCCATCTATTGCTTAGGAAAACATAAAGATACACATAATCCCAACAACCTCAAGAAGCATGCTTTCAAAGGTAATCAATCAAGGAAAACACACATCAAGGATAGATTAATTTGGTGAATTCGAATTCATCAATTGTTGTCAAGAAACCAATTCACATGATGCTCACTTAAACAAGTTCAACCATTTGTTGCTAATTAGAAATTGTGTTCTTGGTTATCTTACACAACTCCTCAACTTTAGCTACATGCATACAACCTAAGGTGATTAAGCAAAGGAAGCAAACACAAATCATAAAATTCAATTAGTGAATGGGGTTCATCAACAACATCCAGAAATTCATACACTCAAGCATCAAAACAATAACGTAATCATGTTTAGGGCTTCAACCTAAGCCCTAGCTAAATAAGAAGTTACATTGAAACTAAGAAATTACAAGAAACAAATAAAATGAAAGAAACTAAGAACAAAGAGGAGAAAGAGAATGCATCTTCAACCCCTTGGATC
>NW_018921288.1:250881-304443 GCF_002207925.1 Prunus avium
TCAGGTAAAAGCGACCGGTCGTTTTTGGGCAGATTCGTTTTCTCTGTTTTTTAGTTTCGACCTCTGTCCAGTGTTTTGCCTATAACTTTCCAACCGTTTATCCAAATTTCACGTTCTTTACACGGTTGGATTCAGCACACAAAAACGAAGAACACAACGCAGACCAAAAGTCCAAAACAGTTACGCAAATAAACAGAATTCAGTAAACAAGACACACAATGTGTCGAACACGCAACTCACACACACATTTGGGGGGGGGGGGGTTTTGATTTGTTTGAAGTGACCTATTTCTATTGCATGAAAGTAAATGAACTTTGAATTTAAATGAGAATAGCAGGGATGAATTATCAAATTGTGAAATTAAAATGTAACAAACACTAGGGTTTCGGAATCCACCCTAAACAATTCTACCTATGTTCATGGGTACTCAAGTGATGAACTCTAAACTTGTTGATGAAGATGTTCGCAATCAAGACCATTGGTCGTGGCTCAAGACGCATTGATTCTCTCTAATATACGTAATGTGCATGGTTCGTGCTACAATACTTGTGCCCTCCTCATAAGCGAACCTAGGTATGGTTCGTACTTCGATTCAATTACAAGGAGAACCCATTAAGTTCAAAGAGAATATGAACATCACAAGAATCCTAATAGCATGGTGTTTACATTAGGTATTCAAGAAACCAATTCACATGGATGATTCTTACTTCATCCATTTATTGCTTAGGATAACATGAGGATACACATAATCCCAACAATCTCAAGAAGCATGCTTTCAAAGGTGATCAATCAAAGAAGAACATACATCAAGGATAGATTAATTTGGTGAATTGGAATTCATCAACAATATCTAGAAATTCATACACTCAAGCATCAAAACAATAAGGTAATCATGTTTAGGGCTTCAACCTAAGCCCTAGCTATGGAGTTTAGTTCCTCATAATCATTTCAAACACAAGTTCGAAATAAAACTAGAAAGAAGTTACAGCTTTTGTGAAGGTGGAAGCTCAAGGTCTTCAATGGTGGAAATCTCTTCCACTTCTTGCTTGGATGACTTTGTCTTCCTCCTCTAGCTCTCTAGCTCCCAGCTTTTAGAAAGTCTCTGCAAATTGTAATAAAAACTGAATGAATGATCCGTTCCTAGCTGCTGCCCCAAAGTCAATTGATTCCTCTCTATGCTCCTCTCTCTCCTCCTTTTCATCATGGCACACTTTTGCCTTTGTTTTCTTGTCTCCTCTCATGATGAAGTTTTGTCCTCACAAATATACTCTCAGAAAATTCCACTTAACTAAAGTGAAATATTGTTACGAAAGGCATGGTAACAAGTAGAAGTAAGATCACACTAAGTGGAGGTGAAAACTGGCCAACTCGGATTTCCAGAGCTGTGGTAACATGCTGGATTGGTTGGATAGGCAATACTTATCCAATGGAGCTCAAATTTGGATATGTTGTAGTCAACATCCATTGGAACAAGTCTTATGAAGATCATCACCTCATCCAAGGACCGGAACATGCTGATCCAAGGCCACGAAGTTGACCTACGAAAATGAACAAAAACAGAATTTATATCAAATAATGCACTTTTAGCTCATTTTCATACAAACCAAAGTAAAACCTATTAAAACACAAAAAAGAAGTAAAAAGCTATAAAATGTCAAGAACTAACTCAAAATAGTGGGTGAATAACATGAAAAATCATGTGTAAAAATGAACCGAACAACAGTCTTGGAAGAGGATGATAACTTGTTTGATAAACATGTAGTTGATGAAGAAAATGAAGAATACAATGAAGAACTTGGTGAGGTTGACAGTGAAGACTACGATACCGACGAACTTGTAAGTTTTGATGAAGAATCTGATGAGGATGAAGTTGTGAAAAACCGTAGCCGCATAAGAAAAGCTCCTAGGTTTAAGCAGTTTAGAAGAGAATCTGATTTGCTAAAGCCAACATTTCATTTGGGAATGGAATTTACGAACATGGAGCAATGTAGGGAAGCAATAAGGTATTATGCAGTTTCATGTGTAAGGCCATTGAAGTGGGTGAGGAATGATTCGTATAGGGTGAGGCTCAAATGTGAAGGAGATAATAAACAAAAGGTTCCATGTCCATGGATGCTATATGCTTCTCATGTGGGGAAAGGTCCAACTACAAGGATTAAGACATATGTTCCAAGGCATACATGTGGAAGGAGGCAAAGAACCAAGTATGCCACTTCATCATGGTTGTCTGAGAGGTTTGATGAGGAGTTAAGAGATAATCCCAATATGAAAGTGACAGATTTCATGAAGTTAATAAGGAAACAATATGCCATAGATGTAACTGAGGCTCAAGTTTATAAAGCCAAGAGTTTTGCAAAACTCAGAATTCAAGGTAGTATTCAAGAGCAATATGGTAAGTTGTGGGATTATTGTGAGGAGTTAAAGAGCAATAACCCTGGAAGTACAGTCATTGTGAAGACTGATTTGCAGGGTGAGAATCCTATTTTTAAGAGGATTTATATATGTTTTGGAGTACTTAAAAAAGGATTTGTGAAAGGATGTAGACAAGTGGTGGGTTTTGATGGGTGCCATGTTAAGGGTTCTCATCCATGACAAATTCTAAGTGCAGTTGGGGTTGATGGAAATAATGGGATGTATCCAATTGCTTTTGCTGTTGTTGAAGTTGAAAACACAGAGACTTGGAGTTGGTTCTTTGACATATTCTTTCAAGATGTAGGTATTCAAAATGGCAATGGGTGGGTTTTCATTACTGATAAGCAAAAGGGTTTAGGGAATGCCATTCATGCTTTGATGCCCAATGCTGAGCACAGGCATTGTGTGAGGCACTTGCACAATAATTTCAAGCTTGCAGGCCATACTGGTAATGCTTTGAAGCAGAGGTTGTGGGCAGCATCTAGGGCAACAATAATACCTGTATTTGAAGCTGAAATGGAGCAGATGTTGGGTCAATTTGAGGCAGCTTATAAGTGGCTTGAGGAGAGACCAACTGCTCATTGGAGTAGATCACACTTTAGTACCAAAGTGTGATATACTTCTAAACAACTTGTGTGAGTCTTTTAATGCTGCAATTCTAGAAGCAAGGGATAAACCCATTGTTACTCTTTTGGAGAGAATTAGAACCTACTTTATGCTTAGAATGGCTAGACTTAGAGAGACAGTGTGACCCCATGAGGTTGGTCCAAGAATATTTGCTATTGTGGAGAAGAATTCAATTGAAAGTGGCCACTGCATAGCTTTGTATGCTGGTGGGGGGAAGTATCAAGTTAATAGCATGTTGGGAGCTATGTTTGTTGTGGATTTAGAAAGGCATACATGTACCTGCAGAAAATGGGACTTAAGTGGAATTCCTTGTCCACATGCCTTGGCTGCAATAGTAAAGAGTGAGCACAGACCTCTGGATTTTGTGCATGCACTTTACAAAAGGCCGGCATATGATAGGGCTTATGAGGGCTATATATCTCCAATGCCTAGTCAAGCATATTGGAAAAAAACAAGGCATGTACCCAACCAGGAAGGCCCAAACTTAGCAGAAATAAAGAACTTGATGAAATACCAAAAGAGGCAACAAAACTTAAAAGGTATGGCATTGTAATGACATGTCGCAACTGTGGACAAGAAGGTCACAATTTTGCTGGTTGTCCCCAAAATGGACAGGTTAGAATTGTTCTTAATTTATTTGTTTACACATTTCATTTGTTGAAAATGGCTACGTTAACATGTGATTGGATTGTTTTTGCTATGTTAACATGTGATTTGTTGTTCTTGACAATGAAGGGGCAACCTAGAGGTGCTAGAGCAAAAGGTGGTAGAAGGGGAAGATGAGCTGTAAGGGGAAGAGGAGCTGCAACTAGTAATGGAGGTGTTGATACTGCAAGTGTCAATGCAAGTGGAACAACAACTGTCAAGGGCAGAGGTGTTATGAGAGGCAGAGGTGTTGTGAGTGAACAACAACAAACTCAGGCCAGAACAAAGTTTAATGTAAGTTCTTGGATTATTGTGGTGTGTTTTGAATCAATCATTGCATCATTGAAGGCTTAAGGGATCTATGCTTGCAACATGTGAAAAGAGGAGCTCATGGCCCCCATGTCATAAGGAAGACCAATTTATTTGCTGGTTCACAACCTACCCAAGGTTCAAGTTCCCAACATGTGAAACCTTCAAGTTCAGAAGCTCATTCACAACCTACCCAAAGTTCACAAGGTCCTTCACAACCTGCCCAAAGTTCACAACCTCAACCAATGGTAACTTCTCCAAAAAGGCCTAGGTTAAAATCTCCAACAAAACAAATAAGGCCATGGAGTTTAGTCAGCAATTTGAAGTGAATGGTTGAAGAGTTGTGATGTTCATTTTGGTGTTCTGGATCATTTTGGTTTGCAATCTATTTGCTAGTATATTTTTGAACTGATTTTGATTTGAAGTGAATGGATGAAGATGTATTTTTGAAACTGAATTTGGACAAGCTTTGATGTAATCATATGTGAATTCAAATGTTGAATTTTGACATACTTTGAAGTGCAGTTCATTTGGTGTTATAGTTACTATTTCAATGGTCAAAATGACAGTTTGCATTTTCATTCACCAAAACAATTCTTACATTCATTACAATGGTCACAACACTCAGAATTGCCAATTACACACCCTTTCTTACCCTTACAAAAACCCAATCACTCATCTCTTTCTAACCATTACAAATTGCCAATTACCCATCTATTTCTACCCCAAACACCCATCCCTTTCTAACCATTGCAAAATGCCAACCACCCATCCCTTTCTAACCCTTACAAAAACTTACAATATGCCAAGCTGTGCCATAAACCAAAATGCCAACTACCCATCCCTTTCTACACCTGCCCATTGGTGCCTTTATCTTCATTCGAAATCAAGCACATAATAACCCCAAACATGCACAATGACACCAAACCATGGGTTTTTCAGCTTCGAATTCCCTTTCTTTTTTTATGCTTCCAACTTGTTAATTCTCCTCAGCAGTCCTGGAATTATTTGCTTAGATCTATTGCACATAACAGGGTCACCCCACTCCCACATTTGACAACGTTTCTGCAAACACAGAGTTTTAAAAGGTGGAAACTCAAAACTGCAAATTTGAAACCCAAACTTCAAAATTCAACTCACCTGCGCACAAACATAAAATCTTCGTCCTGGATGTGACGAGGTCCAAGAAGTCTGAATTTTTGCAACCTTCCCACAGTAGCAGACCCGTGATGGCAACATCCATGAATTGCCATCTTTCAACTCTGAACTCCCCCTGTGTGACCCATCAACGCTGCCAGATAAGTTCGTCCTCATCTCTCTCTCTCTCTCACCAACCTTCGATTTCTTCCCTCTCCAACCTTTGATTTCGTCCTTTTTCCCGCCCTCGATTCGGTACCTTTCTAACCCTACCAATCTGAAAGCGATGTGCGAAGTATGTGAGAGAGGTTACTAATTCAATCCGTGCTGAATGATGAAAATAACCCTCACACAAAGAGTCAATGTGGGTCAAATAGACGGATTAATGGATGAAATATTCGAATTTTAACGGTGGGGGGAACATTGATAATAAAATTTAATTCGAGCCTTTAATTTGAGAAAAAAAAGGTCAGGGGTGTACTATGAGAGTTATGTACAAGTTCAGGGGGCAATTTGGCAGTATACCCTTAATTTTAGGGTTCGTTTAGTGTGGGAACATATATTTCAGAAGCCAATAAGAAGATGACACGTGGAAAAAGGAATATTCCTTAGGTCAACTAATTACCCTATTAAATCCTAGGGTAAACTGCCGAATTACCCCATGAACTTGTACATAACTATCAATTTACCCCATGACCTTTTTTTTAGTAAATTAAGGGTTCGAATTAAATTTTATTATCAATGTTCCCCCCACCGTCAAAATTCCCACATTTCATCCATTAATCCATTAATTCGTCCATTTGAGGGTTATTTTGGTCATTCCCAGTTTGGTAGGGTTGGACAGCCACCATCTCCATGTCGATATCTCCCTCATTCCCTTTCCGCTTCTTGGACCTGCAACAGCCCCACCCCACCCACCCTTCGCACGATTGCCTAGCCCTCCTAAAAAAAAATTCACAGCACACCCATCCCTCCCAAAAAAAGGAAAAAAAGAAATATGACTACCAACCAGACCCATACCTGCAACTCACGACCACCTCAAGCACAAAATCAAACCTGACCCAAATTTGTTAAACCTCTTTCTAATAGCTTGGTCTGGTGTGCTGGTTTGGGAATCTTCCCTTCAAATATGGTGATTTCATTTTGAGATGAGACATTAGTCTAAAGGTATGAATTTCTGAGCTTCTGGGTTTGTTTAGTTTAATCATTTTGTATTTGACTGGGTTTCATGAATTGAAAAGGAGAAACTAGGTTTGATGAGTAAAAGAAATACAAGAACTTTTTTTGGGTTTGATTAATTGAAGGAGAAAGATGCCTGTGTAAGGATTGATTCAATTGATGGGGTTGCGTTACTGGCTGTCGGAGATAGGGGAGGGATGGAGTGGGTGAGGTTAGTGGCTGTCCAACCTTACCAAATTGAGCGAGATGTGAGAAGTGTGTGAAGTGTGAGAACTGACCTATTTAACCCTGGGTAATTAAAACCACTTAGGAATGACCAAAACAACCCTCAAATGAACGGATTAATGGATGAAATGTGGGAATTTTGACGGTGGGGGGAACATTGATAATAAAATTTAATTCGAGCCCTTAATTTACTAAAAAAAAGGTCAGGGGATAAATTGATAGATATGTACAAGTTCAGGGGGCGATTCGGCAGTTTACCCAAAATCCTATTTAATTAGCGAATTATCTTTGATTTAAGATAAGAGTACCTCCCTATATCAAGGAACCAATTTCAAGCAAATTTCTTTGATTAACTCCTATAATATTTTTGGATAAGAATAATCCTAATTAAATAAGGGTTATTCTTCAAACCCTAGCCAAGCAAGGAGACTATAAATACATGGTTACACAACATACATGAGGTAATTTTGAAACCATAGAGAAATCACTCTCACTCTCTCTCTCTCTTCCCATCCATCTCTCTTCTCTCTCTCTCTTCTTGTCCCTCTCTCTTCTCTCTCTCTCTTGCAAGGGTTTCCAGGCACCACACACGGCTAAGGCAGCCCGGCTCTCCCCGTGAGAGAAAACTCCGACCTTTCTATTATCTTCTCATCTTTCTCAAGATCATTTAACTGACTTAGGCATTGAAGGGCATTTGGCCAACACTCCCCAGGCAAAGGCGGAGCCAATGAATGCCCACAAGGGTCAGCTGACCCTCCTGAAATTCCTTAAATAACCCTACATTCAATACTTTTTACCTGTTGTATATAAATTATTATTAAAATATGACCATTCTCAGCTTTCGTTTTTTCTTTTCTTTACTTTTATTTAATAACTTCTCAATTAAAGAACTACTAACCTAAAAGCTAAAGCAGACAACCTTTTGCACTGCTTAAATTAACCCTATTCTATTTCAACTTTGCACTGCGTGAATTAAACCTATTCTATTTCAAGCCTTCGTTTGCATCAATTATTCAATTCTTTGTTTCTCTCCAACTCTACAGTTAATTCTCTACAAGAATTCAACTTTGTTTCATTGAATTGTGACGACTAATTCAGTAAGTCTTTAACCATAATAGTGTAATTTTTTTTGGTGTAATTTTTTATTTTTTATTTTTATAGTTTATTGTATTTGTGGTCTGTTAATTAGTTATTTATTTATTATATCAAATCAAGAACAATAATCTTTATATGATTCTTTATCATCTGATTTTTGAAATTTACTTTTAAAACAGTTATGGAGAAATATTTTAAAAGAAAAGCGACAGATCAATTGTCACCTCCTCTAAGAACAGATGCATTAAATCATGGTACTGCAAAATGTCAATGTGAGGAAATCAATCTGGCTGATCTTCCTTTAAATCCTGGGCTACAAACTCGATTTTTGGATTACAATCCTACTGTCCAAGATCAAGTGCGCAGAGCTTATTTGCAAAGGGGTCCTTGCCAACCTAAAAAACACAATTTTCCTCTAACGAATTTTAGTAATACAATTCGAAGGTTTAACCCTGCTTAGTTTGATGAATATGCTAGTTGGTTGGAGTATAGTATTGCAAAAGATGCTGCATATTGTCTATATTGTTATCTCTTGAAACCAAATAATGGAGAACAAGCTGGTGGTGATTCCTCTGTGGGCGAAGGGTTTAAAAATTGGAAGAAAAAAGAAGAGCTAAAAATTCATGTTGGAGGCACTAATAGTGCACACAACCATGCTTGGCGAATGTGTGAAGCTCTATTAAATCAGAGGCAACATGTTGAGACATTTTTTTTTCAAACAATCACATCAAGATCGAAGTGATTATCATATTCGGTTAAATGCATCAATTGACTGTATTCGATATCTTCTACGACAAGGGATGGCATTTCATGGTCATGATGAATCTGATGATTCAAATAACAAAGGTAACTTTCTTGAACTTTTGCACTAGTATTCTAATAGAAATGAGGAAGTGAAGAAAGTTGTATTGAAAAATGCTTCTGCAAATCTTAAGTTAACATCACCCGATATACAAAAGGATATTGTGAATGCTGCCGCAATTGAAACTTTAAATAAAATTATTGGAGATGTTGGTAACTCATTATTTTCAATTCTTATTGACGAGTCTTGTGATATATCTGGAAAAGAACAGATGGCCATATTGTATTGCGATATGTATGCAAAGGGACATAGAATTGAGCGATTTGTTGGTGTTGAGCATGTTAATGATACTACTGCTTTGTCACTTAAGAAGGCAATTGATAATTTCTTTTTGAAAAATAAATTGAGCACATCTAGGTTGCATGGCCAAGGCTATGATGGTGCCAGTAATATGCGGGGATAATTCAATAGTCTTAAAACTCATATTTTGAAGGAAAATGAGTTTGCTTATTATGTTCATTGTTTTGCCCATCAACTTCAATTAGCTCTTGTGTCTCTAGCAAAGAATCATATCAAAATCAATGATCTTTTCACTTTGGTTTCTAATTTGGTGAATGTTGTTGGAGGCTCCTCTAAACATCGTGATTTTCTTTGAGAGAAACAAGCTAGCAAGGTTATTGAAGCACTTGATAGTGGAGAGATTTCAAGTGGGAGGGGCTTAATTCAAGAAATCACTGTTAAACGAGCAGGTGAAACAAGATGGAGCTCTCATTATGGTACTTTGATAAGTATCATCAATTCCATCTATAATTGAATTGCTTGTGGAACTTAAGGTGAATGGATCGAAAATTGATCAGACACATGAGGCAACCAAGTTATTAGATTGGCTAGAATCATTTGATTTTGCATTCAGTCTACATCTTATGAAAAATTTGTTGGGAATTACTCATTAGTTTTTTTATTATAAAATAAACCAAAGGATTAGGCGAGATTAGTTCCTCAGTATCGGTTATCGGATGCACAAACATCCACCACCCTCAAAGAGGGGACCAACACCCTGGAAGCCCCCCCCGCCCGGTCCCCTTGATCATAATTTATTAATAAGAAACAAAAACATAAAAGAACAACAAGGGGGACCGAACCAAACCCTGCAGAAGAGAAAGACAATGATAGAAAAGCACAACAACATGCTGACCTAAGAGACCAAAACTCTGAAAGAGTAAACAAAAGAACCTAGGAGAACCGGTAATTAGGCATGCCCAGCCATTCCCGCTGACAAAAAGGCAAAATAAAAGAAGGTGTAGTATCCCACCAAATTAAACCAAAGCCCAAAGCACCATGATTCGCCAAAGCATCAGCAGCATGATTACCCTCACGAAAGATATGAGAAATCTTAAATGACATGTGTTGGAGACGATGCAAGCAATTTTGCCAATCAACTCGTAGAAGCCAAGGGACCAAATGTGGAGAGTGAAAGAATTTAGTAACTAACAACGAATCAGTTTCAATCCAAACATTATGCCAAGCATGTAGCCAAGCAAGCTCAATGACCTTTATAACCGCTAAAACTTCAGCATGAACTGCACTAGGAACATCTAAATTGGCCGAAAATGCCCCAAGAATATGGCCCTGATAATCACAAAACACACCACCACTACCTACTTTACTAGAGTCACTTTTGCGAGCTCCATCAGTATTAATTTTGACAGATCCAAAACAAGGGGGATGCCACATAACCTCAACAATTTTGGGATTGGGGCGAGGACGACAACGCACCCCAATGGAATGAATAGTACACAGATCATGCTCCTTATTTGACATATGACCCCTGGCCAGAGGACTAGAGGCACGCACATGATTAATAATGGTACGACAAGCAGAAGAAACCGTAGAAACCTTCTCCTCAAACCGCAACTTATTCCTTAAATCCCAAATTAACCACATAGTAGTTCTGAAGAAAGAATAACTACTAAAGGCCCCGGAGTAAAGTGCAGACCAAAAAACATGAACATAGAATTCCATATGGAACAAGTAAAGGGGCACTCAAAAAATAAATGATTAATATTCTCCGGAGCCATCCTGCAAAATAAGCACATAGAAGCAAGGGCAATACCACGTTTTTGAAGAAGATCCTCTATGATAAGCTTGCCATGCATAACTTTCCACACTAAGAACGATTTCCGTGGCTCAATAAAGGTTTCCAAATTAACTTACACCAAGGAAACTCGGCAAACTTAGGCCGTGTGAATTCATAAGCATCCTTAGCAGTAAGGGTGCCAGACGAGGATGGCGCCCAAACTAACAAATCACCTGCAGCAGGATAATGAAAAGAAGAAATATCCATAATATGCTTACAAATACCTGGAAAGTGCAGAGTTAGTAGAGATGGAAGGTGCCAGACACCATTTACACGATACTGAGAAACCAATTCCCCCATGCACGGCCGTAGAGAAGGGTGAAGACCAGAATAATTAGACAGAGGTTGGCCAATAAAATTATCCCACCAAAAAGAAGTTCTCTTACCATCTCCAAGAAGAGAGCGAATATTATTGAGTACATCTGGCCAAATACGCTTGAGGCTGGGCCAAATGGAGGACGGGCCATAAGCAGAACGAATCTTACCTACTCATCAGTTATCACAAGCATTGCAAAGGAGAGATCAAGATATTGTAAACGTCATCAACTTGGTTACACTAAGTAAGCAACAATTACAAGAGATGAGAGATAGTGGATGAGATTCTTTACTCAATCAAATTGTTGTTTTTTGTGAAAAATATGATATTGATGTTCCTAACATGGATGATATTTATCTACCTTCAGGCCGGTCATGACGCAGAGCTCCAAAACTCACAAATTTGCATTACTATCAAGTCGATTTATTTTATGATGTCATAGATATGCAACTCCAAGAATTGAATAGTCGTTTTACAGAGACTAATACTGAGTTGCTTCTTTGTATGGCATGTTTAAGTCCACTTGATTTATTCTCTGCTTTCAACAAACAAAAATTGATTCGCCTTGCTCAATTTTATCTGAAGGACTTCTCAGAGAATGATATCTTAGCACTTGAGTTTGAACTTGAGACTTACATATTTGATATGAAATCTAGTAGCGTGTTTTTAGGATTGAAAGGAATTAGTGATCTTGGAGAAAAATTGGATGAGACAAAAAAAGATAGGGTATACCCATTGGTTTACTTGCTTGCGACACTGGCACTAATCCTACCAGTTGCGACTGCTTCTGTGGAAAGAGCATTTTCTACTATGAATATATTGAAAAATGATTTGCGCAACCAAATGGGAGATATATGGATGAATTATGACAGCTTGATTGTATATATTGAGAAAGATACATTTGATATTATTGATAATGAAGTGATTATGAAAAGATTTCAATAGATGAAAACTCGTCGAGGACGATTGTGAATGTATTGGAATGACATATGAGTTATTACTAAAGACTTTGTATTATTATATAAATTTATCTTGTAATGCGATGATTTTAATTTTTGAGGTTGACCATTCTTGATGAATTTTCTAGCTCTGCCATTGCCCCCAGGTGTGGTCCGTTGACCTAGATTTGTTTTTCAGGAACCGATGAAGAAGAAAGAGAAGAAAGCTCAAAGGGTGAAACAATCACACGCGAATATTCTCCTGTGAGAATTTTGCTCAAACATTTAGCAGCACTAAAAAACAAATTGAAAAAATGTTGAATGTGAATGCCCAGCCAAAGTCCCCAATGATTTGAATGCTAAAATTAAGGGATTTGTTTAGGGAAAAACATCCAGCAACAAAAAGAGGTTGATGGCTTAATTTGTAAATAAGTCATAATACATGAACATTTTGGCATTCTATTCAAATTTGGATTTTATTTAGAAGCAGTAAAATAGGTGGATTATTGTCTAGAGTATTTGAGTTATAGGGGCTATATTTCAACGACCCTACAAAATAAACAATAAGAAAACCAATGGCAATACCCAGTTAATGTGATATTTCCTTCTGAATTTCTTTCATTAATGAAGAAGACAAATTTGAACTTGCGATTACTTCTAACTTTGAAAAATACCTACACTAAATCAAGTGGTAGTTAGTGATATTCTCATCTTCTTAAGCTATACGGTTATACCTTAGTCTCACTACTCTCGCATGCTAAAAAGAGCACCACTTCCAAGTTCTTTTTTTTTCTTTTTCCTTTTTTGGAAATTGCCCCATTTTGAACCCATCTCCCTTTAGACTCGGTCTTTGGCCTCTTTGCTTCTCATTTAAAAAACAAAACAGAAAAGAGAAAGGAGGATAAAAAGCTTCACTTTGAAGAGATTGAAGACCGTATGGTTCCTTCTTTTTTTCTCTTTCCTTTAATCTCTCTTCTTTTCTTTTGTTTTCTGTTTAGGCCACGAGACCAAAAGATTCTGCTGATATGCAACTAAGTTTGAATGGACCAAAGACCAAAACAGTACGTACGTCCCAGCAATTCACCAAAGAATCAAAGGTCAAAAAAGACTTTACACATATACAAGATGCAATATTATTACCCCCTTTATTTTCACCTTTAATTGGTGGGATTCACTTTAGTTTTTGGAACTCTATTTAAATTTTAAAATTTTTCTTGATAAATTAAACTAATATATATTTGAGAATCTTGTACATGCCAAACCTTTATGCTCCATATATATAAATATAATCGCCTTTTTTACATGCAAAGACATTGATATCTCTCTATCTACTAAAAATTTGGTCTCTCTCTCTCTCACACTCACAAAAAAAAAAAAAAAAAAAAAAAGTTGCGGAGAGTAATTTTTTTTTTCTGTCTAGATTCTTTTGAGAGCGTACGTAATTTTGTGTGAGTGACAATCTTCATTTCCCCGAACACCTCCCAAAGGCATTTCTGTCAGTGAAAAAGAAGCTTGCACATATGCATACAGCTGGGATTTCCAAATATTTTTCTAAAAAAAACACATACATACATAAGCCTAAGGGCAGACATATGTATCTCCATCCTGTGCACCATCTTCTTCTGCATTCCTTCTGAAGCTTCTTGAAGCACTTTAATGGCTAAGCTTGACCAGGGGGCCGTCCCGAGTTCCCGGCTCTCCTATTATATATACATGAAAAACTTATTGAGAATAATTAAAGCCTAATAAGGTAATTAGCATGGCAGCTCTCACTAATACAACTCCTAATAAAGGAAAGGCAAAAAAGGAGAGGGGAAGGAAAAGACACAATGTAAAGGTAGAAGGTAGATGCCATATTTATATATAAATGTAGAGAACAAGTGAAAATGTTAATTAGCTTTTATTAAACATCATTAAGGAATGGAATAAAGTGAAGTGGTGTACTTTATTTTTCTTTTCTTGGAGTGAGTAAATGGGGGATTAAAAACTGTACCTAATCGTGCTTTTACTGTTGAAGCAAATCAATGTAACAGTTAAAGCATAGAGCACATAATAGTTATCTTTTTCTTTCTTTTGGGTGCATATGCTCCATCGAGTCGACTTCACAGATGTATGTATAGTTAGATTATATATTATTCAAATTTTATGAGGAGAGAAAAAAAAAAGGATAAAGGACACATGACATATATATATGATGTATCATTTAGAACAAGTCTATCTAAGAAAGTTTCTTTTAGAAGTTAGCATCTCTGTAGTGTTATTTTACAAGAAAGATCGAAGAGAACTAAAAAAAAAAATTTATGTTCTAATTACCCTTATTTTATTACATGCACGTCAAGCACAACACGTGAAAAAAGGTGTATACGTCTCTTCTCACAATCATTCTATTACATGATGGGCAAATGTGAGAGAGACGGTGTATATACGCACTCAACCCTCTCTATATATATATTTTCTAATTATGTTGGTTATCACAACTCATAAAAAGCTAAAATGAAATACTAATTAATTTCAACGAAAAATTGAAGAACGATGCTAGCTATACAAAACCAACCTGTTGTGAATAGGATCTGGTCCATTGGGAACTCTTCTTTTACTCATATAGTTGAGATCCAACTCTGGATGAACAAGCTTGTTCTCTCTTCCTACCACATCCGCAGGCTTTTCTGAAAACGACTCTGGCGCCACCGCGGTTGAGGTTGCTGTTTTAGTCGACCCTCCTTGAGTTTCTAGGGTACCAGCAAACAAAACACAAATAAACCCCATCACTGCAATCGTTCCAAAGAATAGCTTTAAAAAGCAAGAAACACCACCACTACTAGCCATATTAATTGTTTTGTTCCCCTTTATTCCAATATATATACTAGCTATAAGAAAGATTCCTTGTAGCTAGGGCATGCATGGATGAAGGGAAAATTAGAAGAAGGAGATAAAAATCATCCTTGATGATTGTGGTGAAATAATAGAGTGTCTAGATGCAAGAGGTTAAGGAAAGAAGAAAGTAAGAGAAGGGAGAACTTGAGGAGAAGTTTCTTTTTCTTTGGGTGGAGGGGGCAGTTTAATTTTTACTTCATGGGTTTGGGGTGGTTGGTTATCTTTATAGGATTGAGGGTTTATGTTGCACTTTCTCGAACGTTGAGAGAGAGAAAGAGAGAAAGAAAGAAAGAGAGAGAGGGGCTTAGCTGGTTTGGAACGTGACATGGGTAGAGAACAACTTTGCTTTATACTGACTGAGAAGGTCCCGATACGACACTCTTCTTTTGCTTGGATACGACACTCTTCTTTTGCTTTGCTTTGGTTTGTGTATTTTCATGCATCTCTACGATGCCAAAAGACCATCCCTTACGTACAACAGGATGAAAGCAAAAACCTAAAAAGGGATATTGGGGTTGCCCACTGTGACATCAAATCTCCATGTCTCTTGGTCCATAATCTCCATAAAAGGGCATATATAGGTAGAATAAAACTAATTTATGATGGATTTACATCTAAACGTGGGGCCATCCCGGTGGAGTGAGCTGATTGGAATTGGATTATTTATAATTAAAGAGAGCAAAAGAATAACGTAGGGTTTGTAATTAGCTGGTTAAACATATGGAAAATGCTAGGCTTACTAGATTTTTATATCATATTGTGTATCACCTCTCTAATATTGTATTGGTGGGCTCCACATCTATTAAAGAGATGGTACACAATGTGATATAAAAATCTAGTAAGCCTAGTATAACTCTAAACATATATTCTTGTCACGCGAAACAACATTATAGTATGATTGATTTGAAGTTTAAAATGAAATTCAAAATGAATTCTTTAATTGTGTACAAAAAGATAGATTCAAAGGTTAAAGTCAAGTGAAAACAAGAACCAGTCACTCATTGAACTGGAATTTTGGGCATTTGAACTCGGAATTGAAGTTGTCAGAACTTGTATTTAAAGTTGGTAAAATTTTGTTAACCGTAATTAACAGTTCGGTCGCATACCTTACTTTTTCATAATTGAAAAATATAATACCATAATGTGGATTATAACAAAAATAATTACCCCAAGGGAAAATTTGTGTATGTTCAATTAATTAGTATTGATATAATATTTTGGGAAATGTTGTTATGCTAATAAGATATTGTGAATGTATATGATCCAAAATAACAATACTGGTGAAGGTTTACCCATGTCCACCATACTGTTAATGGAATGGCCTTTTCGTCTGTTGTACTCTCTTTCTTTCTGTTGATTTAATATGTCGCCTTTTGGGTTGCTTTAAGGTTTCGGTCATGTTGGGTTTGTAGGTTTTGTTTGGGCTAATGGTTAATTATGGTGATGTGGCCTAGTAGTTTTAGTGCAGTTTTTGTCCGCTTTAGTTTAGTTTTTAACATGTTAGTTTGTTGCCCTATTGGGATTGGTACTTATGATGTCATGTTGATGTCATTAATTGTACTGTTGAAGTTTATTTAACGAAGCTTATCTTGATAAAAAAAATATATATATTAAAAAAAAAGTTGCCATTAAGACGCCTCGAAGAATCCAGTACTCCCAAAACATAACTATAGAGTTCAGAGTTGATCAATTCAATAATATTATTATGTACTTTAAAATTCCGGCCAGGCATGGTCCACAAAATTATGCTTTGATAACTTGAACCACTCTTTAGTTGGGGACTCTTGCTAATTTAATACGTCAAATATCCTGCAACCTTTCCCTTGGAATTTCAGCACACGATCCTTTGGGAATATATATATATATATGGAGGTTTCATTGAGGGATCCAACTTATTTGAGGGACACCCTTGTAGGGCCCCACTTCACATTGTATTTCACTAATCCAAACCGTCTATTATTTTAGATAATCATTCAAAGATCATCTCTACAAAAAATACTTGAATCCAATATCATTTGACCACTCAATTGAGTTTTTGAAATTTTAGTACTTTCTTGAAGCACTGTGTTCATTGATTTTGTAGGACACAATTGCATGTTGAAACGGTTTCCGATTCGTCTAATTTTTTGCAAAGATGATCTATGAATATAGACTTAAAAAATAGATGGTTTGGATCGTTGAAATTTTTTTTGTAAAGTACCCTAAAGGGTGTCCCTCAAATAATTATTTGAGGAAAAAGGGATTGTATATATATAGAAGAAGGATTTTATAACATGATTGTACATGAACATGAGCTCCGAATAGACTGCACATATAGAAGCTGGTTCTTTGCAAGAGGTGTTTTTGATTAGGGAGAATATATATATACATATATATATATATATATATATATATATATATATATATATATATATATATATATATATATATATATATATATATATATATATATATATATATATCCATTCTGTATGAATCTAATAGGAGAACAGTAGAAACACTAAAAATTCTTGTTGGAAGCGAATCAAATGCTTGTCATCATCACTGTATTAGCTTCTTGTTGAAGGTAAATAAAGCTACATAAACTAACCAGCTAAAGCCAAAGGTTAATCCTTTATTTACTTCTACTCTCTTTATATATATAGCTTCCATTTTCTTTTTTGCGCCATGCTGGTGCTGGCACTATAATATTACACAGGCCAAGCTTCCAAATATCATATAGTACTATAGATGATGTTGACACGAGAATACAAAGAAACTACAACAAAACAAAATAAATCCAAGCAGAACCAAACTAAGCTAGCTAATGACGTACAAGATATGGGATGTCAACTTGTAATAAACAGAAATGACTCATTAAAAGAAACTTTTTATAAACTCGTGTCAGACTGAACTAAAATTCGTCTACAACAAAATAAGAACACATTATATATGATGTACGATGCAAATTTTTTTTTTCCGTAAAGTAAGATGTGGACTACCATTACATACAATAATTTATTCATTTGTACTTAAGTTACAAATTCTTTTTATCTAAAATCCTATATCAAAAGGTGTCACAATTCCATAGGGTTGTTTTGTCTTGATTAGTTGAATGGCGGCTTATATATATATATATATATACACACATTCCTTGGCAGTTGGCTGCTTTGCATAATATATTAGAGACAAATCTATAGATTGTGGAATGGTCCAATAAAGAATATATAAGGAAAGAAAAATGAGAGGTATCGTCCTTATAATTTCGATATAAATCTGTCGTCCGGGAATTGGGATATGGAATCCATTCTAAATTGGCTTATCCCCTTGGTACAAAACAGTCCAGTTGAAAACCATATCCACCAATAATGCAGAAAAGTAGTCTTGTTCTTCCCACCCAATGGCATGCAATGCATAATCTTTACGGCTGCTGTATATATCGCAAATCGAGATCATCAAGAAAAATTTGTATATAATTATTATTGGTGGGTTTGTGATCAAATTAGGAAAGTTGATGGAGCCCAAATTAGTCAACTTGATGGTCAAATGGAAAATTATATATTGCAAAACCGAAACCTATCTAGCTAATTAAGGTTGAAACCTTAAATAATAATACTAATAATAAGATGTATGAGATTCTGTCAATCAATCTTTTCTACGTAGTTTCATTCCATCCCTATATATACTCTTGAGAATATATTTATATATATAGAGAGAGAGAGAGAGAGATAGAGGTGGACTTAATTGTGGTTGGCTTATAGCTGTAAGTACCTACGGCTGCTATCTAGCATATCATATTCATATAAATCTCATCGTTTATGGATTCGTACAAGACAACTTAGTGAAATGTTCCTACTTATTCGATATGTTTAAGGCTCGAATATAAATCAGCATGTATAATTGGCAACAAATTAAGGGCCCTCCAAGCGATATTTATTCTGTGCTTTTGCATTGCATTCATGCACTACGTACCATGCTATATATTCCAACCCTTTGGCTTATAGCTGTAAGTACCTACGGCTGCTATCTAGCATATCATATTCATATAAATCTCATCGTTTATGGATTCGTACAAGACAACTTAGTGAAATGTTCCTACTTATTCGATATGTTTAAGGCTCGAATATAAATCAGCATGTATAATTGGCAACAAATTAAGGGCCCTCCAAGCGATATTTATTCTGTGCTTTTGCATTGCATTCATGCACTACGTACCATGCTATATATTCCAACCCTCACTAAAGAAGCATGCTTAAAAACACTACCAGAGAGAGAGAGAGGGGTCATTTCCATTCATTTTTCTCGTGCAAGATTCTTTAATTAACACGTCAACAACTCTTACAAAATGGAGGCTTATCAACTATCTTGTTTAAATTTATTCACTATCGAGAGTGTTGAGCAAATAGTACATGTGTGCTTTTCTCCTCTTTTCTCCTCCTGCTTGGCATCCAGGATCGAAACTCCAAGTTGTCTTTGAGCCCCCTCCCTATATTGTAATTTGTAATCGCTGTATTTGAAAAAGAAAAGGAAAAGAGAATTGGTATCTATGCATACTAGGCAGATAAATATAGAGATATTCAGTCATATACCTATTCTTAGCACTAAAACTATAAATATATCCTACATCATTTAATTTCTATAAACAAACCCAAAAATTGATAGCTGGCCCTATTGAATTTAATTTTGTTTATTAAATTACTTTGATGCCCTATTGAGTGTTTTGGGCTTTTTTATGAAGTTTTGGGGTTTGGTTTGTTTTAAGAAATCAATGACAGTTTTGTAATTTAAAATAAGTTAAAAGCCTTTTTATTATGTTGTAAATGAGCTTTGGTTGTGTTTTTAAAGTCCATTTTATATAGGGTTTTTTTTATTATTTATTTATTTATAATTTGGTCTCCTATATTTGGTATAACAGTGAATCTCCCATATAATAAACTGATCACATCATAAATATTTGTTTACCCTTTTTTAAGGATGCTATAAATAAGCGAAAATTCTATGGTTAAAATGTTAAAGAAATAAAAAAAGAAACCAAAGACAAATCGTACTGCAGCTTGAAATTCTCTTGGCTTCGTGTGTGAAGAAGCTTGAAATGGATGTTGGGCTACTGGTGAAGACTCTCTCTGTTCCACTGCCCCTCTATTTTCTTCGTGTCAGACTTCTTGGTTAAAATTCTGATGGGCAACGGATTCTTGTTCATTTGACTGGTGGATATCAATTGGTAGATCTATAATTCATGGTGAGTACAAAAAATTCCATTTTGTTTTGAGGGTTAGTGACGGTTTTTTGCTCAAAGAAACCCAATGTGATTTGAGCCTTCATGAGCTGAGGTTGTAAAAAGATTGGAGTAATCTCAGGATTTTTCTCTACTTTGATTTTTGTGGTATATTGTTCATGTTGAAAATTTTGTGACTCATTGCAAAAGCAGTTTCTTTTTACAATGAGTCACAAAATTTTCAAAATTAAACAACATGTTCTTAAATGAATAATATTCGTGAAACAAACGAATTGTGGTATAATTATATGATCTTTCAATAATTTGGGTTTTGGTCTAAATCAAAAGTAACACTAAACCAATTCACTACCAAAATATGAATTTTTTAAATATTTTGTTTCTTTATCTCCAACTCAGAAACCTCTCTTTCATCTCACCACACAAGTCAGGCCCATTATTAGCTTTTGACACATTTCCTCCTTCACAATTTGAGCATTCACGGGCAAGTTCCATGGAATCATTTGAAGCCTCCAGCCTTCCCAACTTGGTGTCTTCTGCAAAAAGACAGCCGATCATAGCAGTTATGGTGGAGCTCTTAGTGTTATCATAATATATCTATAATATTAAAATTACATCCTAAGGTTTAAATTCAAGAGTTTCCCTAGTCATGAATTTCTGTTTTCTTTTTTGGGTGAAAATGAATTTCCTCTTTTCAATAGAGACATATTAAATCATATTTCTTGTGATCCAGATATTCAAACATGGAACTAAAATAATAGAGATTGTGAGGTAAAAAAAATTAATGTAACATTTCAAGCACAATAATTCATATCAAAGAGCAATGATATTGGAATATACTTACTTGACTGAAGGCAGTAATTCTACATGGGTTCCTTGTTCAACTTCTGCAGAATTTGTCTAGGAATTTTCACATATTAAAGAAACAAAATCGGAGTTTCAGTGAGGCAACCAATTTGATAATAAATATATATCATTGAGAGCTTGAAACAAGTGCCAGGTTTGAGGCAGAGGATTTTCTTCTGTAATTGCTACAGGTTGAGGAAGGTCTTAGAGCTGCCATTGTTGAAAGAATCCGACGAGCTTTTGAGCCTGCAATTGTGAAAACAAACAAAGATTCATGAGTTTAATGATATACAGGTAAGTTGGTTGGTTGGTTTCTCATAATACTTTACGGATTGGGAAGACCATCTCTGTTCGTTCCCGCCTTCACATGTGGTCGGTCCAAAAAGATGAGTTTTTAGTTTAAGAAATAATTTTTTATTTTTTATTATAATGAAACGTGAATACAATACAGAAAAAGGCTTGAATCTTATCCAATCCCGACCAGTAGTCATCCAGAGTTTGTATATTGACATGGATATGCCTACTTGGAACTACATGGTTTTGAATGGGAAAAATAAATTTAGAATCAGAAGAAAAATCTTAACTTTTAAATTGATATACACCAATAAAGTTCAACTTTAAATTCCGTCTCAATAATTGTCATTTATAAAATATCAACAGAGTGAGAATTTTAAGAACAAAAAGAGTCACTTGCCACCACCACATTACCATGACAACCACCATCAAGAAAATCAAGACCATCATATCACCACATCTTCTGTATATATCGCAAATCGATATCATCAAGAAAAAGTAGATTACCCAAGATTTGAATATAATTATTATTGGTGGGTTTGTGATCAAATTAGGAAAGTTGATGGAGCCAAAATTAGTCAACTTGATGGTCAAATGGAAAATTATATATTGCAAAACCCAAACCTATCAAGCTAATTAAGGTTGAAACCTTAAATAATAAAAATAAGATGTATGAGATTCTGTCAATCAATCTTTTCTACGTAGTTTCATTCCATCCCTATATATACTCTTGAGAATATATATATATATATATATATATATATAGAGAGAGAGAGAGAGGTGGACTTAATTGTGGTTGGCTTATAGCTGTAAGTACCTAGGGCTGCTAGCTAGCATATCATATTCCAACCCTCACTAAAGAGGCATGCTTAAAAACACTATCAGAGAGAGAGAGAGAGAGAGTGAGGGGTCATTTCCATTCATTTTTCTCGTGCAAGATTCTTTAATTAACACGTCAACAACTCTTAGGAAATGGAGGCTCATCAACTATCTTGTTTAAATTTATTCACTCTTGAGAGTGTTGAGCATATAGTACATATATGCTTTTCTCCTCTTTTCTCCCCATGCTTGGCACTCAGGATACCTTAGGTTGAAAATTTTGTGACTCGTTGCAAAAGTAATTTTTGTTTACAATGAGTCACAAAATTTTCAACATGAACAATATACCACAAAAATCAAAGTAGAGAAAGATCCTGAGATTACTCACAACCTCAGCTCATGAAGGCTCAAATCACATTGGGTTTGCCATGATTACTTGCAAGGATAATTTTGAGTTAGTGACATCCATATCATTTGGTTTTGTAAAAGAAAAATAATATTAACCATATCCAGAACCAAGGCAACTACTATACAATCTACATGTTTATGTAATGTGATAAAAACATCAATTTCAATATGTTGATTTTACATAATGTCGTTAATGGAAATCATAAACAAGTTATATATACATTAATTCAATTTTCAAAATTAAACAACATGTTCTTAAATGGAATATTCATGAAATAAACGAATTGTGGTATAATTTTATCATCTTTCAATAATTTGGGTTTAGGTCTAAATCAAAAGTAACACTAAACCAATTCACTACCAAAATATGAAAATTTTCTATATTTTGTTTCTTTATCTCCAATAGAGCATATGAGCCAGATATATATATATATATATATATATATATATATATATATATATTTTTTAATCTTCTAGGCAACCGAACCACTTTTCCTAAAGCACAATGTCTAAATAAACAAAAATAGAAAAACCAGTTTAGGAACCTACAATTACCATAACCCTAAGATAACCTACAATTACCGTATTGTAGGAGTTTTATTAGTTTAAGTTATTTATTTGTAGGAACAATCCTTTACTTGCACCCTATACTATTGTTTAATATGTGCACTTGCAAGCTTAACTTTAGATTATTTTAATCTATTTAGGTTGAACTATTTTCACACCAAGTTCTTTGAATATCAACTTGCATTGTATTTGACAATGAATCCAATATAAGTAAATAAAGTAATAACATTTACTCAGTTATGCAAACTCATCATAATATAAATATTTCTATATACGAAAAATGCCTTTTGGCGAGGAATGTAATATTTGTCAAATTATTGATATTGATAAAACAAAAATAAAAACAATAAAAATTGTGATAAAAACCATGAAATTTTTATTGAAATTTTAAAAGATGTTCATTTAGTTAATTATATATTCTTTTGAAAAAAAAAAATTTGAATAAAATGTAGTGCATAGTGAGTTTGAGAAATTTAAGGTGACTGTTTAAGAAGACCATATATTCTTATATGTAAAATTGTGAATAATATCACACCTATTTACTTTTTTTATAAATGATTTCACACATACTTATATTATATTATTTGAGTAATTGTCAATAATAGATAATGAATACGTAACATGTGCAAAGTACTTTATAATATATTTTTCATAAAGTCTTGAAAAATAAATAAAGGAAAAAAAGAACATGAGAGTTACCAAATAAAAATGCATAAAGAAAAAAACATTTCACCCTCCCTCCGAATTTTTAACTTTTCCAAAATAAATACTGAATCTTCTTATTTTAAAAATTGTTACCAATAATTAAACCAAATATTTGCTTTTCCTTTTCAATTTTTAATTTTAAAAATGGTTACCAAACCAATAAAACTAGTAAATTTGAAATCAATTGAATTGGTAAAATTCATACTGATAGCAACACTAAGAGCACTTCCACTGTTGCAGTTTGGCTCGGGTAGGAGGGGGCCCAAGCCCCATGTCGCGCTTCCAGCGGACTTCAGCAACCTGGGTAGGAGGTGGGTCCCAGCAAACTGGGCAAGCCCAAAGGCAAAACAAGCCCGAGCTCGTGCCTCGGGGGTGCCGATGTCAGAAACGAAATTTTTTATAAAAAAAAAATCTTAAAAAAAACCAAAAATTTTAGATTTTTTTAATAATAAATACCTAGCCATATTCTTCACTTCCCACACAAAAACTATATACAAATTCCTTTCCTCATATCTCATGTGAATAGTGGTTGCCCTTGGGTTGTCATGATAATAGGTGGAAACATAACAAGCCTTTTGCAAGGGATGCCACTATTCACATGAATAGTAACAGCCCTTACCCTTTACCATGGCAAAATGGGTGGAAATGCTCTAATCCATACTACATTGACCAAATTAACGCAAACACTCTTTTTACCTAAAATTGAACAAAGTCATAGATTATGGAAAACAAAAATTAAAGGAAATATGATGATTAGGGTTGTGTCCACACTTGTAGCTAGTGTGAGAAATTACAAAACTTTACGCATTATGGAAAACTATCGTCCACTTTTCATATTAGATATTAGGAAGGGAGATTTCTATTCAAATAGAAAAATAAAATTCAAGGAAGCAAGTCTCAGCAGGCACTAAAGGAGAAGCTTAGAGATGGAATTCAAATATGCAAAGGTTTTTTTATTATTTAAGTCATGTGTCAATTTTCAATAATCATGGAAAATTCTACAATCTCCAAAGGATATAAACCCTTAAATTGAGACAAAATGACATGGGCAAATCTTGAGGACTTGGATACACCATGTTGCTACATACATGAGGATTTGATAGATGATAAGTTAGACATATATCATACTCACAACCTTTTTGTATGCAATTACCGAACAGTGTGACAGCATTTGGAATCCCAATATGCAATTGCCAATTTAAGGAACAACCTTTGCATTGTTAGTATGCAAATACCAATGTTTTAATATTGTTTTTTGTTACAAGTTAACACAAACAATTTCAGTTTGGCTATTTGGATTTATATAAAGCTACCTAAGTTTTATTGTTTTTTTGTTATAAGTTAGTGAAATTGCCTATTTTGTTTTTGCTCGGCCACGTTAAGTTGGTAATTGACAAACACGAACCACGTAATTGCACTTTCAATTTGCAAAAACCGACTGCCTAAGTGCCAATTGCTAAACGACCTCTGTCATTTGAGCTCCAAATTGCGCCTAGGATTAATTACTTCAAACTACTCACAAAACTAATTAAAACTAACAGTTTACCTCAAAATCATAGCAATTGAGATAATTTTCATTGTAAATTAGGCTATTACAACATTATGTATTAGGGTAAACCTTAGTGTTGTAATGAATATGCGAAATCTTGTAAATGAGAACCCAAAGCTTGTAATCTACGAGTTTATGGATACAATTTACAAGTTTATGAAATTTTCATATCCAAAATAGTGTAACATGAGTTCTTACTGTTGTAAACCCTAGTTTTTACAAGAATAAGGACCAAATTTTACTTCTTCAAGGTCTAACAATATCGAAAAAAATTGAATTAATACAAGATATTTTATTGACTGCCTTTTTTGTGTAGGTGTGTGTGTGCACGCAGGCACTCCAAATTCAGGCTTTGCATATGGTGTCCTATGTTAGTTGATGAGGTTTAATATGCTTCAACTTTTGAGGAATCTAAGATCTCACTCTCGGGGAAAGGAGATGACAAATGCTGATATTTTACCTGGTGTCCTAGATTAATTTTGTTTTCATTTTTGTGTAATTTGGGAGGGCAATGGTACTCTTTTTACTTGACCGGATTTTCCTCCTTTAGGGGTTTTTTAAGGCAAGGTTTTAACAATGCCACATTTTTGCCCTCCACCCTTTTATATTGTTTGAATGTTTGATTGATTAATGTTTTCAAATAGTTCATCATTCCTTACTTCTAATTATATTTTTTTATGTTTATAATTTGAATTATGTAATGAAAAAAAAAAATTCAAGTGAAAAAAAAAAATCAAATTAAATGGGTTGGTTCTTGGGCCCAAGTATGGCATGAGCACGACCCCGGCCCGACCCGGCTCGGTACGTTTCAATTTGGACATGGACTTTGAGCCGGGCTGGGATCAATGATTTTACTAAATGGGCCGGCACGGCACGGCCTGATAAATTAAATCAATTTGTAACTCTAGTCAATTTAGTGATTAAAAATATTTAGGCAAGTTTTTCTTTGAACTCAATTATTTTATAAGTAAACTCAATTAATGTTTCTTTTTGAAAAAAATTACAAGTTTGTTCATTATAAAAGAATTATTTAAAAAAATTCAGTATTACATTAATTTAAAAAAAGTGAAAAAAAAAGGGGGAAAACCACAACACCATAGGACTGTGAACAGTTGCAGTGTCGTTCTTTTAGTTTTTTTTAATTGAAGGGTAATCAAAATAATTATTTTATACCGAACAAATTTGTAGTTATTATTGTTTTCGGTTACAAGTTAACCCAAACAAAAATTCAATTTGGTTGATTGGATTTATATAAAGTTATAAAATTTGATTGGGTTAGTTGGGTTAAGATGACTTTATCTAAAAATTAAATAAGACAAAGATTAAATATTACAAAAAGTTGGGAACTGGGCAACCTGAGCAACATGTTTCGTTTTAAAAAAAATTCTGGGTGTATCGGTACACTAGGTGCACTGTAGTAGGTGTAATATAGCGGACTAAGAAGTTTTCTTGACAAAACATTGTGATAGTTCATAATTAACCACATTTAAAATATCTTGAGTTAACTACATAAAATCCCTTGAACTTTGGAAGTCATTTTAAATTAGTACTCGACTTTTAAACTTTGATAAGAGGGTACGAGAGTTACTAACAGTCTAAGTAACACATGACTTTATTTGTGTGTTTTTCGTGACTTCATCAAGTACTCTTATGCAACATTTGAAATGTCAGATACCAATTTGAAACGACCCCAAAATTCGGGGAAGTTTATGTAATTAACCCAAATCCTGTCCCGACCCGAACCGCGCCTAAGCGCGCACGCAACCAAGAGCGCCTAATTCTAACGGAAAAAACCGCAAAGCTCGAGCCGCGAAATATGTTCAGTCACAGTAGAGCAAGCGCGAGCGGGCTTATAAACAGGGCAAAGGAGGCAGTGACGCTCATCACCCAGCCGCGCACGTTAGGTTCTCCTCCCCTTTTCACCTCGCGCCCCGCTAACGAACGCCTTGCGTCCCAATCTTACCGCTCCTTCGCCACCATGAACCGGAACGACGACCCAATCGAAGCTCTATTCCAGCAGAAGCGCTCGCTCCGGTCCAGAATCCGCAAAGAGCTCAGAAACATGGACCCGGTTCGAAGATCCGAAGAAGGTACTCTATTCAAGTTCCAGCATCCTCATACAGGCATTGTTTCAATTTGATCTCTAAGTGTTTGTGTTTTTGTCTGATTGAAGATGAAAATGTGATTCGTTTTCTTTCTTGTGGATTCTCAGATGCTGCAATTCAGAGCATTGTTGTAAATGCTCCCTGGTTCAAATATAGCAAGAGTGTATGTGCTTACATTAGCTCCCCTGCTTTACAAGAAGTCGATACGACAAGAATTGTTTCAGAAATTTTATCCAAACCAGCCAATGGTGCGTGCGTGTTAGCATTTTATGTTCATATTCTCGTGCAATGTTGTTGTATTTGTTGTTCTTAAACTTGTGGAGATTCTTACAGCTTATTATTTATTTGAATTCAAGAGGGTGATGTGCCGAACAGGAAAAAGCTTTATGTTCCTCGTGTAGAGGATAGGAATAGCAATATGAGAATGCTCAGGATTTCCAGTGTTGATGATTTGATTGTGAACTCAATGAACATTTTGGAACCAGCTCTTTCAGATTCTGATGGGAAGCAGCATGAAGATGGTACCCTTTCTCTAACCTATAAGTTGCTCGGGCTCGAGTAAATATTCAAAATCCGTTTATACATCCAATTGTTATAATATTTTTTTTGAATAGTTACCTCTTAAGGGATTATTGTCCTAGTGTTCTTCTAGTATATGCAACATAAAGTAGTGTGGGATTAATGCATTTGAAATTAATCGAAGCCTACTGGATTTTGTGTGTAGTGAAACCTAGGTTTGGGTCGTCTGCCATTTTATTCCATGTGTTCTTTCATAGTAAACATTTCAGAGAAGAAGTATTAGTTCCTTTAATGTTTTAATATATCTAGTGAAACTGGACTTATCTATTTCGTGATCTCAATCCTGCTCCTATTTCTGGCAGGTGGAATTTTTGTTATTTATGTTGATGATCACAAATTTGTGCTGTTTCCGTGATAAATTTGGATAATAATGTCCTCAATAAAGTAGTTATAAGTATTAGGCATTTATGTTCATTTTTCATTGGTTGGTAATGACGGTTAAATATTTGAAGGACCTGAAGGACCTATTTGTTACAGTTATGGAGGCAAGGGAACCAGTTGACTTGTTCATCCTACCTGGTGATATTTTTAACCCTGCTCATAATTATTTATGTTGTATAGTTTTTATGTTGTCTCACTTCAATCTTTATTATAGGGCTTGCATTTGACAGATGTGGAAGGCGTTTAGGCCGTAGTGGAGGGTGGGTTGTTGCATCCTTGCTTCAGAGTTTCACATTATCTTTATTTACAACAATGGCGGATTTGCAGTTAGAATATTATAGCTTTTATAAAATTTGTTACTTCTTTCATGTGGTATATTGAAACTAATGGATTATTTGCAAGTTATAAACCATAGTAGTGTTTCTGTTTGCTAGTAATGGCTGGTTTCATGTGAGTGTTGAGACATGGATTTGAATTGTTGAACATGGAAGCTACCTAAGAACTAGGCATAAAGAAATGCCTCTGTACACATGTGCTTTAATACTGTAATGCATCTTATAGGTTCATATCTTTATTAAGTTACCGGTAAATTTTTGCTCCATTATTTGATTGCCTGGTTAAATCTTGAAGCTACTATGATTTGTTCCTAAAGAAGTACCAAGAGCTTACAAAGGAACGAAAATGGAAGGAGCCCCTTCGTGGTAAATACTCAATGTTGCTAGTTCAATAGTAATTTGTAACTACAAATGGTTTTGAACTTACTGCTTGATACTACAGTTTTGTTATGATGTCTGCTTCTCTATTATTTTGTTGCAGTTGCACTTTCATATTCTATACAGATCGTGGAGGAAGGAGCCATAGCTGTCACTTCAAATGATGTTTCTGTGGATGCTCTTGTATCTCCAGCCGGTGTCATTCCGATAAGCCCTGCTGCTTGGGAGAGGTGAAGCTTGAAAAGTGATTTCTAGATTCGGTGTGTCTCTAAAATTGGTAAGGGCTGATTGGAAACTCACAGTTCTCGTTTTATCTACCTCTAATCTAACAGGAGCATGGGTTAAACCTGGTGCGGTTCATCACAGTCGATCAATTTGTGTTTTGAAGATGGAATGTACGTAATGTGGATAAGAGTGGGTGTCTCTCATGCTTTTTCCTTCGTTTATAAAGTTTTTGAGACAATTCTCTTGCATTGGATAAAACACCATTCTTGTTGCAGGAATATGGTTAGCTCCTTCATGTGTCTTGGAAGATAATCTTGTCAATTACTAAGAACAAGCAAGGGGATATAGCCACCTTACTGCGGTCCTGTCTCATTGCTAATCGACTAAATTTGGAGGTGCATAAGGCATAAGAACATTGTTTTTGCTGGATTAGTGCCCCCTGTAATTTCTGAATATTTTGCTACAGAAGGAACACTGGAAGCAGGATTTGTATATGTATCTTTAACCAAGTTGTATACTACTTTTAAGTAGTTTGATGAAACTAACCAACATTTCCAAAAGCTGAAGTCTCAATATAAACTGACTAAAATACCAGCCCCAAGTTGTTCTGGTTAGTTGGTCACTAAGTAGACAGTACTAGTCATTGGTTGCTATCATGGGATAAGGGAGGAGAACTACCATAGCAACATTACTGAATTCAACACAAAATATGCATGGGATTATGGTAACACAGTACACGAAGATGCATGGTATTTACCCTTTTCCTTCGAAATTTATAGAACGAGAGCTTTGACGCTATGCTTGAGCAAGAAGCTTTATTCTGGCAGCAGAAATCCAGAAGTAAATGGTTGAGGGGAGGGGCAGGGACGTAGCCAGAAAAAAAAAAATTCCAATTGGGCCTCTCCAAACAACAGAGTAAGGGTAAAAAGTTCAACAATACTGAAAACAAAGTTTATATATATATATTAATCCATAATGTTTTACATGAAATACATTACAATCTTCCTCTATGCATTTTCATGTTCTGAAACCGTAGCATAATGGCTTCATTATCAATGCCATCAAATTTGTCTCTCTTAATAAATAAATAAATGTATATAACCATGTTATCATTCATGCATTGATCTCCTATCTGATTTCACAATTGGTTCTTCAAAATATTCATGGCTGAAAATGCTCTTTCGACGATGATAGTAGCAACGGGTAAAATCAATGTTAATGTTACAACCAAGTAAATCAGTGGATATACCTATAGATTTTATTTTCCCAACAAAAAAATGAGTAGGGCATCCGCACCCAGTGAGCCTATATGCTGACTCCGTTCCTAGAAATTCAAAATTCTTCCACCTTATCACAATCATTAGGAGAAGGAAGAACAAGGTGCGGGAGCGGGAGGGCCTCTTTAATTCAGAGGGAAATTGAATTGCCGAGAGATTGCCGAGAGGAAGCAGCAGGTTGCTGCCGATTATTTTGAAAAGCTTTTTTGGCTGGAAGCTTTTTGCTGAGCGTGGTATTATGGCAACGCTTTTTGGCTAGAAGAAATTATAGATGTCTACATTTAAAAGGATAAAAAAAAAAGGTCAAATAATTTACGGTATATGGAACAACACTTGAGTGCACTTTACTTTCATAACCATTCCATTGTGACTAACGAATCTTGGCATTAAACGTAATCGGAAATGTTCATTTTCTAAATACATGAATCCGCGGGTATGGTGGTGTCACGTTGAGCATAATGATCAGCACTATATAATATAAAACTGATTTGAGATTATATTAACCTAGTAATAAGTGGTAATTAAGTCAAGCAAGTGGGGGAAACAATAATCCAAGTTAACTTATCATCACATGGTCCTTTAGTAAAGTTGCATTGGAGACAAATAAATATAGTAATCAAAAGTTGTATAGTTCCATCACAAAAATCAATCCTCAATCGTTGAATTGGTAGGTAAAGATTTCTCAGAGCTAGCGCGCGCAGAAAAAGAAAATAGAGGAGAGCTCCAGTAACCTGAAATGGCGACGGGGGATGACAACGACACGGTTTCGTTAAGTCCGGGGGGTTTCCAGCTACGCTGGGACGTGTTCCTAAGCTTTAGAGGCGAAGACACCCGCGCAACAATCACCAAGAGTGTGTACGAGGGGCTCGATAAACGCGGCGTCCGAGTCTTCCCAGACGACGACGCTTTGAACCGCGGGGACGAGATCGCCCCGAGTCTGCTGGAAGCGATCGAGGACTCGACGGCGGCGATCGAGGACTCGACGGCGGCGATCGTGATCCTGTCGCCGAGATATGCGGAGTCAAAGTGGTGTCTGGAAGAGCTGGCTAAGATATGCGAGCGCCGGAGCCGGCTGATTCTGCCTGTGTTCTACCAAGTGGACCCTTCTCACGTTCGACATCAAAACGAACCGTTTGCAAAGCATTTTAGAGTTTATGAACAACTGCCTGAAATCGCCGACAAGGTCCCTAGGTGGCGGAGTGCCATGGAAAAAGTAGGCGGCATAGCGGGTTATATTATCAACACCAGGTACCCGTATATTTTCTTTTTTGGCTTTTTGTTTTTCAGTTACGTGCATGCTCTGCTTTCTTCATACTTTACAAAAGCATTTTAGTAACCAGCTGCGTTAATAAAAGTTGAAACCCTAGCTAGCTATAGCTAGGATGCATTGCTTAGAGTTGGATCGAGCTAGCTCTCTCGATAATAATGTTGTTCATTTTTACGTATGGATCATTCAGATGATGGTGATGGCTGTGAGTGCCATACAAACATTGAGATGAGATAACTAACGATTCATACACAGGTTGCAGAGGGACGAAGACTTATGAATTAATAAGTTGGTGTTCTTCCTTCTTCTTGCTGATAGTTTTAGAGATTTTCTATTTAAACCCCACACTTCTCTTAGTTCACCCCATATTCTAAGTTCACCTTATGTTTTAATTTAAATTTTCACAATTTCTAAGAAAGCTCTACTATCTTTCCAAACTACCTTTGAATACACCCCAAACTGAAAAAATAAGAAATAAAAGAGATTTTCTATTTAAACCCCACAATTTTCTTTGTTCCCAGCTGAAAAGAACACAAACAAATAGAACCCCAAACTCGAAATTTAATACTTTCTAGAGAAAGAAAACAGTTTTACCTCTCTCCAAGAATTGTAACTGGAATTCCAACACTTGGGTATTGTTGAGTTGAGAACTTGAGAGAGAGAGAGAGAGAGAGAGAGTGAGTGAGTTTGTAAACAGGAAGTTGGAAGGAGGTTGTGGTTGGGAAAGGTAGGAGAAAATAAGGTGGAGGTGGAAAAAAGTAATGAAATTTGAAGAATTATTAAGTTGGATGACCTTTTTTGTTTTTTTGCACAATAATAAAATTTACAGCTTAATGATTTAAGTATTGGAATGAACAAAGAGAAGTGCAGGATTTAAATAGAAAATCTCTAGTTTTATTTGGTCGAGATTTGACTTTTCACTTTTCAGAGGACTTTTAGGGTTTGGGATATTTTTGTAATTAAATAAATATAATAATTAACAAAAGGTTTTGGAGTGTATTATTACAAGTAGTTATCATTCATGCATTGATCTCCTATCTGATTTCACAATTGGTTCTTCAAAATATTCATGGCTGAAAATGCTCTTTCGACGATGATAGTAGCAACGGGTAAAATCAATGTTAATGTTACAACCAAGTAAATCAGTGGATATACCTATAGATTTTATTTTCCCAACAAAAAAATGAGTAGGGCATCCGCACCCAGTGAGCCTATATGCTGACTCCGTTCCTAGAAATTCAAAATTCTTCCACCTTATCACAATCATTAGGAGAAGGAAGAACAAGGTGCGGGAGCGGGAGGGCCTCTTTAATTCAGAGGGAAATTGAATTGCCGAGAGATTGCCGAGAGGAAGCAGCAGGTTGCTGCCGATTATTTTGAAAAGCTTTTTTGGCTGGAAGCTTTTTGCTGAGCGTGGTATTATGGCAACGCTTTTTGGCTAGAAGAAATTATAGATGTCTACATTTAAAAGGATAAAAAAAAAAGGTCAAATAATTTACGGTATATGGAACAACACTTGAGTGCACTTTACTTTCATAACCATTCCATTGTGACTAACGAATCTTGGCATTAAACGTAATCGGAAATGTTCATTTTCTAAATACATGAATCCGCGGGTATGGTGGTGTCACGTTGAGCATAATGATCAGCACTATATAATATAAAACTGATTTGAGATTATATTAACCTAGTAATAAGTGGTAATTAAGTCAAGCAAGTGGGGGAAACAATAATCCAAGTTAACTTATCATCACATGGTCCTTTAGTAAAGTTGCATTGGAGACAAATAAATATAGTAATCAAAAGTTGTATAGTTCCATCACAAAAATCAATCCTCAATCGTTGAATTGGTAGGTAAAGATTTCTCAGAGCTAGCGCGCGCAGAAAAAGAAAATAGAGGAGAGCTCCAGTAACCTGAAATGGCGACGGGGGATGACAACGACACGGTTTCGTTAAGTCCGGGGGGTTTCCAGCTACGCTGGGACGTGTTCCTAAGCTTTAGAGGCGAAGACACCCGCGCAACAATCACCAAGAGTGTGTACGAGGGGCTCGATAAACGCGGCGTCCGAGTCTTCCCAGACGACGACGCTTTGAACCGCGGGGACGAGATCGCCCCGAGTCTGCTGGAAGCGATCGAGGACTCGACGGCGGCGATCGAGGACTCGACGGCGGCGATCGTGATCCTGTCGCCGAGATATGCGGAGTCAAAGTGGTGTCTGGAAGAGCTGGCTAAGATATGCGAGCGCCGGAGCCGGCTGATTCTGCCTGTGTTCTACCAAGTGGACCCTTCTCACGTTCGACATCAAAACGAACCGTTTGCAAAGCATTTTAGAGTTTATGAACAACTGCCTGAAATCGCCGACAAGGTCCCTAGGTGGCGGAGTGCCATGGAAAAAGTAGGCGGCATAGCGGGTTATATTATCAACACCAGGTACCCGTATATTTTCTTTTTTGGCTTTTTGTTTTTCAGTTACGTGCATGCTCTGCTTTCTTCATACTTTACAAAAGCATTTTAGTAACCAGCTGCGTTAATAAAAGTTGAAACCCTAGCTAGCTATAGCTAGGATGCATTGCTTAGAGTTGGATCGAGCTAGCTCTCTCGATAATAATGTTGTTCATTTTTACGTATGGATCATTCAGATGATGGTGATGGCTGTGAGTGCCATACAAACATTGAGATGAGATAACTAACGATTCATACACAGGTTGCAGAGGGACGAAGACTTATGAATTAATAAGTTGGTGTTCTTCCTTCTTCTTGCTGATAGTTTTAGAGATTTTCTATTTAAACCCCACACTTCTCTTAGTTCACCCCATATTCTAAGTTCACCTTATGTTTTAATTTAAATTTTCACAATTTCTAAGAAAGCTCTACTATCTTTCCAAACTACCTTTGAATACACCCCAAACTGAAAAAATAAGAAATAAAAGAGATTTTCTATTTAAACCCCACAATTTTCTTTGTTCCCAGCTGAAAAGAACACAAACAAATAGAACCCCAAACTCGAAATTTAATACTTTCTAGAGAAAGAAAACAGTTTTACCTCTCTCCAAGAATTGTAACTGGAATTCCAACACTTGGGTATTGTTGAGTTGAGAACTTGAGAGAGAGAGAGAGAGAGAGAGAGTGAGTGAGTTTGTAAACAGGAAGTTGGAAGGAGGTTGTGGTTGGGAAAGGTAGGAGAAAATAAGGTGGAGGTGGAAAAAAGTAATGAAATTTGAAGAATTATTAAGTTGGATGACCTTTTTTGTTTTTTTGCACAATAATAAAATTTACAACTTAATGATTTAAGTATTGGAATGAACAAAGAGAAGTGCAGGATTTAAATAGAAAATCTCTAGTTTTATTTGGTCGAGATTTGACTTTTCACTTTTCAGAGGACTTTTAGGGTTTGGGATATTTTTGTAATTAAATAAATATAATAATTAACAAAAGGTTTTGGAGTGTATTATTACAAGTAATGAATTGTATATTGTAGTAAATAGTAATTGAGTTGGGCTTTTATAAGGCCTACTTGATTATTCTGTTCTGTTCACTTTATTATTCATAATACCATACTATACATTATTCATTCCTTTATTTTTTTTCCCACTTGACTGAAGTGGCGTTTTTATTTAGGTTATCTTTAAATGCGAGACTTGAGTCTTTGTTTCTGACTTCTTCACCTGTTAACTACTTCGTGTTTTCTTCCTCTTGTATATTCAGTTGGTGTTGAAACAAATAAAGTCTTTAGAGCATCCACAGTAGGGACAGTAGGGGGTGTATATGGGGGTGTATGTTAAATATACACCCCGAGTCACCGAATGGTCTCCAATGGTGAGATGTAAATGGATGTAAGTATACATCACCACCATGGGGATGTAAAATAAAATGTATATTTACATCCATTTTTACATCCCTTGCAGGCGGGACCCACCCGAGAAAAGAGGAGAAAAATAAAGAAAAGTTAACATAAAAGGCTGGGACCCACGGCTACACCCCCGAATTTACACCCCCCACTGGAGCAAAAAACATATTTACACCCCCCGGAGGTGTAAAGGGGATGTAAAAATGACTTTACACCCCCGAATTTACACCCCCCACTGTGGATGCTCTTATGTAAATCTAAACAAGAAGCTTGCCCTGCTGATCACGTTACTGTCCCGGATTTCAAGAGGAGTAGTAATATTAGGGATCCTAATTAGTTATCACTAGCAAAGGTGCCCGCGCGATGCTGCGGGTTATAAAACCGTTTGAAATGTGTACAAAATTATGAAAATATGTAGGAAGTTTAAGTTAAAAAAATAAAGACTAATAACATATTTTATATGTTGCTTGTCATCTTAAAATATTGATTATATTTTATTAAACCAAGCAGCAATCAAAATATCAACAATTGAGGTGCTCCTTGTTCAAAAGAGTTTGGACATGTCTTTACATATATGCTATTGGTGGAGGAAGGGGCTTTTTCTGCCTTGATGTCTGTTGAAAGGGGATCTATCTAGGGATCTATCTCTTGTTGGCTCTACTGTAGAAGTGGTTTCTATTTTTCCTCGTCTTCTGCAGGGTTTTAACTCTGTTGGTACAAATTCAGAAAATGGTAGGTGTTAATGTAGATAAATGAAAAAAATTGAGTGAAGTCAATAACTATTATCACATAATTAATATCAACAGGACAAACAACAGTTTAGATACATCAAGCATTCTATTAACAGTGAGAAATTAATGTTCAAGCAAATACGTAGGTTAAAATCAAGTTTGTAACAAATTATTAAAAATGGTATAATAGCAGTTGGCTATGAACAAATTTAAAAGAAAATTCCAAAAAAAAGGATGAAATACCAAACTTTCATTGAAATCAAGAACACAAATAAAACATTTTGAACAAAAATTTAATTACTTTGAGCATAATATTTAGGGAAAATAAGTGAACAAAAATAAGGAGAAAAAAAAAGATAACCTTTTTCAACCTTGTCTAGCCTGCAAAGAACCTCCTTCTACTCATAGCCTCTTCTTGTTTCTCTTGTACACTGTTAACATTTTGCAAAAATTGAAAAGCCACAAAAAGAAAATAAATGAAAATCACCAACCTCAACAAAAAACACCAAATGAACTAATGCTTTCTAATTGAACACGTTCTAGTCCATAAAAGCCAAGAAAAATGTCAAATTATGACCAAATAAATCCTGCATATTTTCCTTATGACAGAATATTAGGAAACAAAACAATCGCTTTACCTATTAAGCATTTTGTGGAAGGCATTGAAATGAATGAGATCTAAATCACACAGAGTTCTATCAATATCAAATAGCACTGCTTCAAGTGGAGCGAGTCCAGAAAGTACTTTTGCTGGTTCTAGAGACACATCATAGAAGGAAAAAAAAAAAAGCAATGAGGCATTAGTATAACAAAAGAAAGAAACCAAAAAAAATACAAAAGTAACATTTGCCCCTCCTGTTTCTCTGTAATTGATCTTTCATCTTTTTATTGCTCAATTCGTACGCAACATGAGATGATACCGAACATATATATACTTTTGAATAATTGTGATAATTTATTTAATTGCTTTGGGCATAATATTCAGGAAGAATAAGTGAACAAAAAGGGTCTAACAAAAGCAGGAAAATAAAATAAAATAAAAACTATTTTCAACCTTGTCTAGCCTGCAAAGAACTGCCTTCTACTCACAGCCTCCTCTTGACGCTCTCATACATTATTACCATCTTGCAAAAACTGAAACTCCACAAAATGAAAATGATCACAATCTCAGTTAAAAACATCAAATGAACACTTTGTACTCTATTGCTAAACCCAATAAAAAGGCTACATAATGCATAACCGCTATTTCTTAATCTGGGCTCTCCATATACACATAGTTCACAAATTTAAGCAAGAGAAAAGAACTGTAAATCTGTTTGAAACTGAAAAAGAAAAGAAAACAAATCATCCTTGCACATAAGAATAAGAAAAGAAACAGTACAACAATAATATGGCAAAATATTTAATCCCTTGAGCATAAACTCAATTTAGTTTACGAAGATAGACGTCTTCTTGAAGAATAGAACCAAGCACTTGATTCAAAATGAATCGTTTTCCCACTTGTGTACTGGCCATTTTGATCTTTCTCATCTTTCCAATGGCTAATTCAGAAGATCAAGACTTGAAGTAACTCAAGCAAGTGCTGGTGCAATTCATGGACAAACTTTCACCAGGAAATTCAGTCAAAGATGTCAAATGTGGTTGGAACATGAGTTCAGACCCTTGCAGAGACCAATGGGAGGGTGTGACATGTGATAAACATAATTATGTGAAGAAAATAGTTCTTGAAATGTCCAATTTAACTGGAGTCATAAAAAGGGAACGCAAAATCATATAATATCAAATTGAAGGAGCTTTAACATCAAATTATATATATATTATGACTCATAAAAACACCCACTTTTGTTTGCTTGGGTTAAGTAGTGTATATAATTTTTGGTTCATTTCAAAGAAATATTTACCGCAAGGTATTTGAAACAGAGTAAATACAATCCAAAAAGTCAGTTCCCTTGACAATACCTTTACCAGTCAAAATTTCAAAATCTAACAACAATAGAAACCCAATCATAGCTGTCTTCCCATTTATCAAAACAGAACAACACACTCATATATACAAAGGTACAAACTTGGACTGAAATAACACACAAAGATGCATAATTTCACTCACACAACTGAACCCAATTCCCTCCACTTCCATTTATACCCCTCAAATTCACTAAAAGCAGAAAATTTAACAACTAAAGGAAATGACATGATGGAGAAAAGAGTGATATCGGAGAGGCCAAGCGAGAGTAAAAACATAACATTCAACAAATAAGCACAAAGTCTTACTTGCTTTCCAAAAAGGGAACGCAAGATAAATACAAACAGAAAGAAAGAAAAAAATCAGTTACAGAAAATCTATACATCTATTAGAATTATAATTAATTCTGATATGGAGTCATTAAAAAAGAAAAAAGAAAAAAAAAGGAGTCTATAACCACACGCCAACAGAATATTAGCCACTGAGACATCAATGACCAGTGAAAAAAAGAAAAAATTGTTCTACCAACTTATTTAATGAGTAACTGTATGCATGGAGGTAAGAGCGATGAAAAGCAACATGTAGATAATGAGATGGAAAGTCTTGTTAGAATCATCCACATTTGCTTTTGACCCTAAACCCAAATAATTCCCAATTTCTATTTTGTCGAAACCTGATTAATTTCCACTTCTTTTTTCCTTGTGTTTTATCATTAATTTTTTTCTCCATATTTAGGATACAGCAACCAAAAGCAGATAAAAAAAGGGATTTTTTTTTTTAAAAGCACGCTTGGTCTTTGCTTTCCAGTGTTTTATCGGCAACCAAAACAGAAATTAGGAATGATTTCCATTCTAAGATTTCTCCAAGAGAGCAAAGTCATTGAATCGACAATTGATTAAAAAAATTAATAATAAGAACGATGGAAATACCTGAGCTAATATGTGAGATTCAATCCCCTTCCTGATAGAACCCAAGGGAGTCGGAAAGTGAGCAGCTTGGAAGATCAGAGGAAGATTAGAGCAATGAAAAAGAAGAAGGCAAGGAAGTCGGTGAACAATGAAGAACCAACAGTCGAAGCCTACAGATGTAAAACATTCGAAGCCTCTAGGGCCGTTTGGTTCACGGAATGAATTTGATGGGAAATCATTTCCCATGTCATTTCCCAAGGGATGGAAAATGTTGATTCCTTTCCCATGTTTGGTAATGCCGGGAAAGTGATCCGGAAATATCACTTTATTTCCTTTCCCATGTTTGTTTTGAGTAGGAATGGAAAACAAATTTTGTTTAGTTTCCCAATTGTACCCCTATTAAAAAAAAAAAGAATACCAATAATTGTTGGATAAAAATTGTAATTATGAATTGTTAGTAAGGACAAATTAGTCAAAAAAAATTGTATTTAATGCTAGTTTTACTTTCCCATGGGAAGGGAAAGTGAAACCCAAGGAGGAAGGAAGGATTCACTTTCCCTCCTACTTTCCCATGTGCTAGGAATCGCTTTCCCATGCCTGACTTACCAAACATGGGAAAGGAATTGATTTCCCATGCCCAAGATTCCTTTCCCATGAACCAAACGCAGCCTAAAGGTATTTCTTATCTAATACTTGTTTCCCCCGAGCACACAATGGCCCATGAATAGTTTTAGAACTTAATCTAGTGAATAGTTGACGAAGTCTTTTCAGCATGGGATGATCATTGAAATCAACATTTATCAAGTAAATCCCATTTTTTGTGTCTCCTTTACCAATGAAATCTACACCTGAGTATTTAAAAAAAAATATATACCATCGTTAATCAAAATTTGTAAATGCAAACATAGAATTATACACCCGAATGTTCTCTCTGAACAACACACTTTTTTGGCCTTGATTTGGATTGAGTAAGCTTTCTAAAAATAGGGGTGTTGGTTTTGGAATTGGAAGTTTAATCTTTCCTTGTTGGCAACAAAGAGTGAAAAGAGGCTCATTGTTTTTCGATTTTTGTTTAATGGATTCTTTTGACCAAAAAAGTGCACCACAGTAAATGCACTTATAATTCTTGTCTCCCAAATCCACATATCCTTCAATAGTTCCTATAAAGAAAAGAAATGTGGAATGAAGAGAATAGAAGACACAAACGGAGGTTATCAACAATAGAACAATATAGTTCAAATTTAGGAGAAAAAATTCAAGTAAAAAAGAGAACCTACTTTGCCTGTTTCTCTGAAAGAAGGCCTGACCCCCACTGATTTGATCAGAATGAGCGAATTCAATCTCATATGCAGTTGTTTCAACTGCGTTCATATTGCCGTATGATATATTTTGAACACATTGTTGTCTTTTGTTCTGCACTTCAGGATTTTTTTTATGACTGGTCATAGAATTTTTTTCATGTTGATGGTTATTTTCATTGTTTGTGTGACATGCATTTTGAGCAGGAAATTCTATACCAGCTGAAGTGCTAGCACCACACTCTTGCTGTATCGGCAAACTTTGTTGGCTAAATCTAGGGCTTTGAGATAGCATATAAGTTTGACCATCGTTTTTACAAAGTGGGCTACAAATTTTTTTCGCTTGATGGCTATGCTCATGATCAGCATAACAAACATTTTCATCAGACATTTCTGTACCATTTAAAATAGTCAAACTATGAGCTTCCTGCATGATCCAATTTCGTTTGCTATTTCTAGTCCTTTTGTCCATCATGCACAAAAATTTCAAAACCCAAGCAATAGACGGAAAACAGGAAAGGAAATAAAACATGCATAAATAAACTTTTAAATTATCAATCACACTTAAACTATAATTAAGCAAAGCAAATGTACAACGATATTGACATAACCACAGAAATAAGAATCTTTAAATACCATAATATTTGATAATCAATAAACTACAGTCACTATGCATAGTCTTTTGAAAAATGAATGAAATACTAACCTGTAATCAGAAAAGCTAGCAAGCACTTCCAAAAACAGCAACAGAAAAGTTGGATTACTACAGCTATCTAAAATACGAAGACAAAAAAAAAACAAAATTAGATCAAATCAACACGCAACCACGAAACAGCTCTATCTAGAACAGCAAAACACCACCTACAAAACATCAAAAGTAGATATGGTTTATAGAGAAGAGTAGAAAAAGCAAGCAAAAATCGAAAAAAATTGCAGTTTCTGATTTTCTAGTCCCAAAACTGTTCAAACCACATAAGAATTACTTGGCTTCATTTACAGCTGCACAACGATAACAATCAGTTCAAATTTATCGTAACCAATTGTCAATTGATACCATTAGCTAATTACCATGCTTTATTCACAGAACCGAAACAATAAATTGGAATTTCAACATAGAAATGTACCTCTTGCTTAACAGAACCAAAAACAACCACGAAACAGCTCTATCTAAAACAGCAAAACACCACCTACAAAACATCAAAAGTAGATATGGTTTATAGAGAAGAGGAGAAAAAGCAAGGAAAAATCGAAAAAAATTGCAGTTTCTGATTTTCTAGTCCCAAAACTGTCCAAACAGGTTTTTCTGTGCAGTGTTTTAATATGAGATGCTTAAATTTTGTTAGTCCACTACTAAAACAAAAGGAAAATCATGGAAAACAAAAACAAACAGAGACAAAAGAAAATAGAATATCAGCCATCATCAAAATCCAAAGTAAAAATCACAGAACAAAATTCAAGTTGTTTTTTCGAAGAAAAGCCACCAAAGTTAATCCATACATATTACATGTGAGGTCATAACATAGGGAACAAATAGGCATGAAGGTAATAACATTTGCGACTACTTGTTTGAATCCCATCACAGAGCACATATCTTTTGTACAAATTTGTTGTGCATATCGTTTGAATCTCTTGGATGTTACTTTAATAACAAAATAAAAAACATTCTTTGTATTTAACTCAGGTGATAAAAATGTTTATGGCTTTTGAACTGGTGGTTTAAGCCAATTAGGAGGAACTTGGTTGGTCAGCTATAAATAGTCTCTTTTTCCATTTAAATTTTGTTTTATTTCAATCTCAATAGAAGAATTTGTACAGGCAATATGGTCTCCGGTTCATAGTTTAACAACACATACATGTTATGTTGCCAGACTGCCCCAAAAAAAACACATAATGCTTCTTTGAGCTCTTCTCAGCTGGTTGTGTTCCTAACCATCCTTACTAAAATTAGCAGGAGTTCTCTAGCGGAGGGATTCCAAAAAGAAATTAAGAACTTGATTAACATCCCTCAAATATAAATCCTTTTCAACATTGGCAATATCACAATGCAGCCATAATCAAGTAATTAATCAAATTAATATACAATGTTAGCAGAATCGTAGATCGATGGGCATTGACATAAGCGTTGTTCTATATTAGATTTTCCAATTAACACAAATATTATAGTCTTTAGAAAGCTTAAATCTAGCTTAGCATAACCAAGTTGAAAAATAGTTCTATAAAGTGTTAGACTGTCAGATTTCTCCTGTTCAAAGAGGGATCTTAATAAAATTAGAACTCACAAACTAAAAACGAATTGAAGATGGTTACATTCATATTTTATGAGCATAGATATATTATACAAAAAGAAAAGCTGGCAAAATAGAACAATATAAAGGATCCTTTTGTAACCAAATGAAGACACATTGGGAATATATATAAAGGATCCTTTATCGTAAAAATCTTTCAAGGCTAGCTAATTACTTGGCTTTATTTACAGCTGTACAACGATAACAATTAGTTCAAATTCATCCTATGTCAATTGATACCATTAGCTAATTACCATGCTTTATTCATAGAACCGAAACAATAAATTGAAATTTGAACATAGAAATGTACCTCTTGCTTAACAGAACCAAAAACAACCACCAAACAGCTCTATCTAAAACAGCAAAACACCACCTACAAAACATGAAAAGTAGATATGGTTTATAGAGGAGGAGAAAAAGCAAGAAAAAATCTAAAAAATTGCAGTTTCTGATTTCTAGTCCCAAAACTGTCCAAATATGTTTTTCTGCGCACTGTTTTTATATGAGATGCTTAAACTTTGTTAGTCCATTACTAAAACAAAAGGAAAATCCTGGAAAACAAAAACAAACAGAGGCAGAAAAAAACAGAATATCTAGTGACAACAGAGTAAACAACTAAAAAGACCATCGCTTGTAATGAGAAAGTCCAAATCCATACTGTTTTTGCCCAAAAACTTCAACCCATCAATCCCACATTTTTTCCTATTCAAAACCATCATCCAAAGAACCGTGAACCCCTAAAGCATAGCCATTCAAAAAAAATTAGGGGCAAAATATTTACTTATTGTTGATCAATACTAATGTACAGTTTATCTAATATTTTCTGTTTTCGTAGCCTCTCTAATTCTGTAAACCAAAAACTTCAATATATATCTTTAATATTCTTACTGAGTTTTATCATTTTTATTTTTACCTCTCATTTTTATGTGGCTATATTTTTTTGTTTTCAAGTACCTTTCCTATTGAGAGGGCAAAGAACCCTAGTGCATTCACAACCCAAGCAACTGGCAAGAATCCAATACTTTTATCACTAATGGTGCAACTTTGATTCGAAATTATCAATCCTTCAATTGGCATCTACATTTCTCTGTACGCATAACAAGTGAAGCAGAAATGGCTGGCGAAGAGGACGCCGACAACGCCGTCTCACCAACCCCGGGAGGTTTCCGGCTACGCTGGGACGTGTTCCTGAGCTTCAGAGGCGAAGACACCCGCTCAACGATCACGAAGAATATCTACGAGGAGCTCGAGAAACGCAGCGTCCGAGTCTTCCGAGACGACGACGGTTTGAACCGCGGGGACGAGATCGCCTCTAGTCTGCTGGAGGCGATCGAAGACTCGGCGGCGGCCATCGTCGTCTTGTCACCGAGATATGCCGAGTCAAGGTGGTGCCTTGAAGAGCTGGTTAAGATATGCGAGCGCAGCCGGAGACTGCGCCTGATGATTCTGCCTGTGTTTTACCAAGTGGACCCCTCCGACGTTCGACGGCAGAGAGGCCCATTTGCAGAGCATTTTAAAGCTCATGAGCAAGTGTACGAAAACGCCGTCGTCTCTAGGTGGAGGAGCGCCATGGAGAAAGTCGGTGGTACAGCTGGGTACCCTATTTTCGACGCCAGGTAGTAATTAATCGAATTAAATTAGTAATAGTACTAAAATTATAATCATAATTCATAACTAAATTCCCACTCAATCAGTTTGAAAACCCTTCAAACCCTAGCTTAGCTTAGCTACCATGCAAAAATTGAGATATGATTAGAGATTTAGTTATCTAATGTTTAAGGTTATGGTATATGATATTAAGATATAACAAAGTGTTTTGGAGTGTTTTGGAAGAATTAATTAAATAAGTGTGGTGGGGTATTCTTTTCACTTTGTTTAAACTATTTATTCAGTCATATGTAATATAGTAATTTAAATTGGGCAATACTGTAAACATTAGCTAATGTGTCTTTCTTTCCTCACCGCACTGTTGTTTGACTCGTTTTCATTCGGATTTACATTATGAAGTGTGAGACTTTTGGCTTGTTTCTGAGGGACAATGCTTGGCTCCTGAACCACTTGTTTTCGTAAATAGCTGCTTCGTGTGTTTTGCTGCATAACATGATTTCATTCTGAGGACCACCCGTTAACTAATTGGTGTTTTCATTCTACGTCCTCTTCCTCTCGTATGATCACTGATAACATGATTTGCAGTTGATTTGTTACTTTTGGCCTGTTTCAAGATTTAGTTATTGTCAAGATAAACTTGTCTGTAACAGATACAATTAATTCTCAGGCGTTCTATGTTTTGCTTTTCACCCTAAGGGCCTAAGTGATGTATTTGTGATTATGTATATTGACAGCAAAGAAGCAGAGTTGATTCAATCGTTAGTCAAAACGGTTTTGACTGAAATACGCAAAACGCCTGTGGGTCTTGCTCCATACACAGTGGGACTTGATTCCAGAGTTGAAGACATGATGAGGTTGTTAGATCTAAGATCCAAGGACATTAGAGTTCTCGGAATTCATGGCATGGGTGGTGTTGGCAAGACAACACTTGCCAAGGCTCTTTTTAATAGACTTGTGGGTAAATTTGAGTGCCACAGTTTCATCTCAAATGTTAGAGAAATTTCAGCAGGGCATGAGGGTTTAGTATCACTTCAAAACAGGCTTATTGGTAGTCTTTCTCCTAATACTGTGTCTGTAAATGAACTTAATACTGGCATTTCTGCAATCAAAGCAATTGTATACGAGAAGCGAGTTCTTATTGTCTTGGATGATGTTGATAATGTAAACCAACTAAATGCTTTAGTTGGCAGCAGACAATGGTTTTATGAAGGAAGCCGAATTATTGTTACCACAAGAGATAGAGAAGTCTTACCCAGTCATCTTGCGAACAAGTTGTATGAGGTCAGGGAGTTGCAATTCCCTCAGGCACTTCAACTTTTTAGTTACCATGCACTGAGAAGAGAAAAACCCACAGATACTTTCTTAACTCTGTCTGAGCAAATTGTGTCTCTCACAAGTGGGCTACCATTGGCCCTTGAAGTATTTGGTTCTTACCTTTTTGATAAGAGGAGAATAGAGGAATGGAGAGATGCTCTGCAGAAACTGAAACAGATTCGTCCGCGCAATCTTCAGGATGTGTTAAAGATAAGTTATGATGCGCTAGATGAGCAAGAGAAGTGCATCTTTCTAGACATTGCTTGTTTATTTGTAACAATGAATATGAGGAGAGAAGATGCAATTGACATATTAAAAGGTTGTGGTTTTGATGGTGAGATAGCAATTGCTGACCTCGTAGCAAAATCTCTCATTAAAGTTTATGAAGACAGTATCTTGTGGATGCACGATCAAGTTAAAGACATGGGAAGACAAATCGTTACAGAGGAAAACGTTGTAGATCCTGGGATGCGTAGTAGACTTTGGGATCCTGATGAAATATTGAATGTCTTCAAGGATGATAAGGTAGAGATTCCAGCACTATTATTTTTATTGTTTATATATTCTTCTGGCTAAATTTAGATGTCGAAGACACTTCGACCAAAAAAATAGATGTTGAAGACGCTTGAATGTCTTGAAGGATGATGTATTATTATTTTTCTTCACTCAGTTTCTTACATATTTTTCCATACCTTGATAATAGGGAACAAGAAGTATACAGGGGATAGTACTAGACTTTGAATCAATGAAAAGGGCGGTGAAGGATCCAAGTGGTGACAGAATTTCTTGGGATAACTTTCGAAGATGCCCAACTTTTACCTCTGCAGTTACATACCTAAAAGAAAGGTACAAAACATATCTTCAAACGAAAGCAGAGAAAGAGAGACAGGTTACAATTTTCTCTAAACCCCTAAGAGAAATGGTCAATCTTAGACTGCTTCAAATCAATTATCTGAATTTGGAAGGCCGCTTCAAGTTTCTTCCTGCACAGTTGAAGTGGTTACAGTGGAAAGGTTGTCCTCTGAATTCTCTTCCTTCGGATTTTCCCCCTCGCCAACTTGCTGTCCTTGATCTTTCACGCAGCAAAATCGAACGTTTGTGGCATGGGCGTGGTAACAAGGTATATGCTTCACTATCTGATCCATCATCTTTATCATTATAATTGTGACAGGAAGAATTTATATCACTGATCTTCATAAGTGTCTGCCTTGTATCTCTGTCTCTTCCTTTCTATTTCTAAGGCACAACTAATGCAGTTTGGTAGATGCTCATACACTTTTATTGTTTCTAGGTGGCTGAGAAATTGATGCTTTTGAATCTATATGGCTGCTTTAACCTAACCACCATTCCTGATTTATCTGGGAATCGGGCCTTGGAAAAGCTTAATCTTGAGCGTTGCAGTAAACTGACTAAGCTTCATGCCTCGATTGGGAATTTGCATACATTGGTCCACTTGAACCTTCGAGACTGTGAAAACCTCGTTGAACTTCCACATGATGTCTCCGGCCTGACAAAACTTGAGAACCTAATCCTCTCTGGTTGCTTACAACTGAAAGAACTGCCAAGCAACATGGACAGCATGGTATCATTAAAAGAACTTCTCCTTGATGGCACTGCTGTAAAAAGTCTTCCTGAATCTATTTTCCAGTTTTCAAAACTCGAAAAGCTCAGCTTGAACCGGTGCAAACATTTGAAGGGGCTACCTGAGTTGATAGGAAAGTTGCATTCTCTGAAAGAAATCTCCCTCAACGATTCTGCTTTAGAAAAACTACCTGTTTCCTTTGGATGTTTGGCAAACCTTGAGAAACTAAGTTTGCTCTGGTGTGAATCACTGACAACTATTCCTGATTCCATTGGCAACCTCAGTTCGTTAATGGAATTTCATACTTACGGTAGCGGAATCAAAGAACTTCCTGTGTCCATTGGTTCATTATCAAATTTGAAGGAATTATCAACAGGACACGGTCAAATTTTGAGCAGATTGCCTGATTCAATTGGAGGTTTGAATTCTCTAGTTGTGCTAAAAATTGATCAGACATTAATCACAGATCTTCCACATGAGATTGGTGCCTTGAAGTCACTTGAGAAGCTTGAGATGAGGAAATGTGGATTTCTTAGATCGTTACCAGAATCAATTGGAAGCATGAAGGCATTGACTACAATAGTCATAACTGAAGCTGATATTACTGCATTGCCAGAATCGATAGGGATGTTGGAAAACCTTACAATGTTACAGTTGAACAGATGTAAACACCTCCGCAAGCTTCCAACTTCAATAGGACAATTAAAGTCCTTGCACAGATTGCAGATGGTGGAAAATGCTGTGACAGAACTACCCGAAAGCTTCGGAATGCTTTCCAGTTTAATGGTTTTAAATATGGGAAAGAAGTATCAAAAGGGGGAAGATACAGAAGAGATTAAATTTATACTCCCCGCTTCTTTCTCAAATCTATCCTTGCTATATGAACTGCATGCTGGTGCTTGTAATATATCTGGTAAAATTGCAGATGATTTCGAGAAGTTGTCATCACTCGAAATCTTGAATCTAGGCCGTAATAACTTTTACAGCCTTCCAGCCAGCCTGAGGGACCTGTCTCTTCTCAGAAAGCTTATATTACCTCACTGTAAAAAGCTCAAGGCTTTGCCTCCGCTTCCCTCAAGTTTAGAAGAGGTGGATGCTGCTAACTGCACCTCATTAGAAAGTATCTCTGATATTTCAAACCTCGAGAACTTGGTGATGCTAAACCTTACAAGTTGTGACAAAGTTGTGGACATTCCAGGACTTGAATGCTTAAAGTCCTTGGTAAGGTTGTATGCAAGTGGTTGCACAGCTTGCTCATCAGCTATTAAGAAAAGACTTGCTAAGGTGCTCTCTCTCTCTCTCTCTCTCTCTCCGTGTATATACTATATGTGTGTACATGTATAAGAAAGTGAAACACAATCATAGATTTGAAATTTTTTGCTGCAGAGCTACATGAGGAAAATACGCAATCTTAGCATTCCCGGGAGCAAGATACCAGAATGGTTTTCTCAAGATGTGGTAACATTCTCAGAAAGAAAAAACCGTGTTCTCAAAAGTGTGATCATAGGTGTTGTTGTCTCTCTCAACCAGCAAATACCGGATGACATGAGAGACGAAGTCCCTGCAATAGTAGACATTCTAGCACAGATCCTCATACTGGATTTTTCTACATTCACTTCAGCTTTGTTGTTATTGGGAGTGCCAAATACAAATGAAGACCAAGTTCACTTGTGCCGATACCCAATTCACCATCCCTTGGTTTCTCAGTTGAAAGATGGTTATAACATACGTGTGATACGGAGAGAGCCACCGATTATGAAAGGGGTTGAGCTGAAGAAGTGGGGGATCCATTTGGTCTATGAAGGTGATGATGAGTATGAGGGAGATGAAGAATTATTAAATGAAAGCCAGCAATCCCTTTCAGAAAAGATGGCAAGGTTCTTCAGCTCTTTTGAATAAGGTGGCTGAACCTGTACTTTTAAGAAAGATGACTGCACATCTGAATGAATTTAGCTGTATTGTTTCTCTCGTCTCTCTGTTACGGACTGATAATTCCCTTGATCCACGTGTTTTATTTATCAATTTTAGTTTCCCACTAGCAAAAGAGCCCGCGCGATCCTGCGGGTTCTAAAACCATGTGAAATGTGTACGAAGTTGTGAAATATGTAGGAAAGATGGTACTATTTATATAGACATGGAGATCTAAATAGTGGCATCATGCTTTGTTTAGTAAGTCTAAGTTACAAAAAATAGGATAATAACATGTTTTTTATGCTGTTTGTCATGATTAAAATACTGACCATATTTTAATAAATCAAGTAGCAGTCAAAACATCAAAATATCGACAATATTGAGCTGCTCATTGTTCAAAAGAGTTTGGATAGGTCTTTATATATATGTTACTAGGTGGTGGAAGAGGATTTTTCTGCCTTGATAGCTCTGCTGTAGAGGTGGCTTATGTTCCTTCTTGTCCTCTGCGGATGTTTTAACTCTGTTGGTACAAATTTGAAAAATGACAGGTGTTTAAATTTGGTGGCCTATTACAAATTTAAACACCACATTAGTAGTGTGCCTCACTTTAGAATTCTTCATTAATTCTAAAGTTAATTTTAAATTTCAATGCTAAATATATTGGCTCCTCAATCAATGTCATGACTAGAATGATAGTTATCCACATCAAGTAAAAAGTTCCCTGTAAAAGTTTTAAAAAAAGCATGAACTCCTGACCTACAGGGATTTTATTCAACCGTTTGGGCTCCAAAGCAACATCCTCAAGAAGATACTGACATACAATGTGGGGTAAAACAACACAAAAATGTAATGAAAATTTCGTAAAGTTCTTCAACAAAAGCATATAAATGTCATCTTTATGAGGGCTCATACACAAAAGAGGGATTGAAATCGCCTTGTATTTGATTGAGTATCAATCCTGAAAATATGCAGAGAGTGCCATTAATAAGTTTGTTAAGCTAAATGGAGAATAAATTATATATTGTGTGCAAGCACAAATTAAACCTAGTAACTTTGAAAAGGAAGAAAAAGAACAAATTTGATTATCCAAATATGCTATTTGTCATTATATATATGGATAGGAGCAGCCAGAAGACAAATGCTATTTGAAAAACAACAATATAATATTTGACATATAATCATATTCTATGTTTCATCAGTCATTCAAATCTTCCCTTTCAGAAAGCCAATTTTAAACAGAGTAAATAAAGTCCAAAAAGTCAGTTTCCTTGAGAATACCTTTACCAGTCAAAATCCGTCTGATTTTGTGCTGTAGCTGTAGTGGGTTGGGCTTGAACGCACATTAGCGTCGCCTGCATGGAATGGATCGAAATCTTAACTTATTCTAATCCTAACCAATTTTTATCAAACACCTTCTCCGCTACTTGAGCTAATTCCAAGAGCATACACCGAAATTATTTTTGAGTAAAAGCAAAAACAACACGGCAAGGGGTTTTAAGGTAAATCTAAAGTAAATCTAGATACGCCTAGTCTCTTATTTATAAGTCACATGTATTAGATAAAACTAAACATTTGCAATCATTCGTAAATCATATGTATCAAGTAAATCTGAATAAACTTAACTATGAGCAAACCATGCGTATATGATAAATAAAAATTCATGAAATGAAGTGGAAAACTCATGTACCTGACGGATAACAGTGGTGGATATGCACATTGTGGATGATGACATTGCTTATGAACTGCAATGTGATGCAGCCACCACCCACAATGTGGACATTGGCTCCAGGGCCATCAAGGGTCTTGTAGCTGTTGAAGATGAGCTCTTGGGAGAGCTTGATGAGCATGTTGCCAGGGAACACAATCCAGGGAGGCTCAGTCTGTATCACAGCATATCTCAGAGTGCCTGGCCTTGGATTCACAGCATCATCATTAGAAGAGTCTGACAATATAATACTCACCACCTTTGCCTCCAAGAGCATATTGGCCAAACCCAATTGCACAATCTGCTAAGCTCTGCCTGTTGTTTGGCCAATTTGGGTCACATTCCCAACAGTAATCTATTGGGTTTCCTGTTTGGCATGAAGAGTCCTGGTATTTTTGGGTTCCTTGCAGCATTTGCCTTCTTGCCAAAGAAGCATAAACCTTCCTGAAAAATAAAGGGAAAAAAGAAGTAAAGATTGATAACTCAGATCTACATAAGGCTGAGAAACAGAAGAAAACAGAGGTAATTAAAGCTATGTATTTACCTATGAACTTCTTGAACAACTTCTTCTAGGTTGTTGAGGAATGCTGTGGCAAGAGAAGAAAATGAGCAGAGAAGAAAGAGCAGGACAATGCAAGGTAATACAACAAATTTTAAAGCTTGCTATACAATAGCAATACTATATCAAGAGAATGTGGTTCCACCCTTTTATAATCAAGGGCTGTATATGCTATAGGAAGCTAGTCTGGATGAGTTGTACACATTTTGCCCTCTACGGCTTTCAGATAGTATATGAGTTTGACCATTGTTTTTATAACTTGGGCTACAAATTTTTTTCGCTTGATGGCTATGCTCAGGATCAGCACAACAAGCATTTTCATCAGAGATTTGTATACCATTTAAAATGGCCAAACTATGAGCTTCCTACATGATCCAATTTCGTTCGCTATTTCTAGTCCTTTTGTGCACCGCGCACAAAAATTTAAAAACCCAAGCAATAGACTGAAAACAGGAAAGGAAATAAAACATGCATAAATAAACTTTTAAATTATCAATCACACTTAAATTATAATTAAGCAAAGCAAATGCACAGTGATATTGACAGAACCACAGAAATAAGAATTTTAAATACCATAACATTTGATAATCAATAAGCTACAGCCACTATGCATAGTCTTTTAAAAAATGAATGAAATACTAACCTGTAGTCAAAGAAGCTATCAAGCACTTCCAAAAACAGCAACACAAAAGTAGGATTACAACAGCTATCTAAAATACGAAGACAGAAAAACAAAATTAGATCAAATCAACACAAAACAACGAAAAATCTGAATATTGAACAAATTAAAACATGAAAATATGATGATATGAAGCGAAGACGAGTTTTTTTTCAAATTGCTTGAGAGGAGAATCACATCTTACTTGGTTGAAAAGTAACCGATACCACAAAGAGAAAACTGAATAAACACATCACAACTCATTTCAAAATCCATATGCATGCAAGGTAGTGCAGACCAATGTTAAATGTTCAGCAAAAAACAAATTTCATAAAACGAAACATCGACCAAACCCTATATAATTAGTTAAGCCAATGGGATGAATTTGTTTCTGTAAATTAATTTAATGAGCCAAAGACATTCTAGATTTTGGACAACCTGGTGATCCCTAATTAGAGCATTAGATGAAAAAAAGAACTCTATACAGATACTATTCTCAGCATTCAGCCATGATAGTATATAAGGATTAAAGACAATGCACATTACAGAAGTTTGGTTAACAAAAAAAATAACATGCGAAGTTCATAACCATAGTGAAATTTTTAATATGACACATACTCAGTTCATCAATTCAATCAAAAATCCATCCTACCACATATCCAAATCATAATTTCAATGAAAAAAAGAACTCTATACAGATACTATTCTCCTCTGTTTTTCTCTCTCCATCAGTCATCAACGTCATTACACTTATTTTATATCAGCTTGTATTCACAAAAACCCTAAACCCTCAACAACATGCTCAGATGTTTCAATCCATTGCTCTACCCTAAAATTAACCTCAACAAAACACCCAAAAGATTCAACAACATACTCATATATTAGAGGGTTTCTCATTTTTTTTTATTATCAAACAACATAATTGATAAACCCAATACATTTTTAAGGAAGAAATACTTCATTTCAAAATCTGTAGCTTCCAATCAAATCAATCATTAGTATACAACACTTCAAATCTCATGAGTAAATAGCAAGTAATTCAACCAAGAAGATATCAATTCCATACTATAGATGCCTATAGTAATACTGTAATGCTATCAGAAGTCAGAACCTAAAAATCAATTCCATATCTAACACTGTTTGTGCAAATAATCTCGCGGGAGAATATTCGCTTCTAGATCCTTCAACCTTCGATCTTCCTTCTCTCTCCTTCTCGATTCCTGTAAAAAAGACTGGAGTAAATAGACCACACCCGGGGGGTGTTGGCCAAAGGCCCTCCGATGCCTAAGTTAGTTCGAGTGTTTGTAGGAAAACAATAGCTAAGCAAAGGGTACGGAGTTGTATGTATGGTGTGAACCGGGTGGCCGGAGCCGTGTGTGGTGGCCGGAGCCGTGTGGAGAAAATATGGAGAGTGGAGAGTGGAGAGGGAGAGAGAGCTTCGGGTATTTTCTCGGGTTTTAGATGTAGGTTTCGATGTACCTTGAATGATGAATGAAGTCATCTATTTATAGGAGCCTCGGGGCTAGGGTTTCGTAGAGATCGAGTCGGA
>NW_018921289.1:0-32076 GCF_002207925.1 Prunus avium
CTCCAAGCTCAGCCTCCTCTCCCCCACCACTCCTCCCACTAAGCATCTACACGGCCTCCACACCTCCAGCTTCCCCGCCCAAAACGGCGACGTCTCTTCTCGCCCGCCGCCGCCTCAGCTCGACCTGGAGCTCCTCTCCCTCAAGGGCTCCGAATCCTACACGTCTCTCAAAGACCTCTTCCCCTCACCCGCCTCCCCCTCCGCCGTGAACTCGCCGACCGCCGCCTCTGCAACCAACTCCGGCTACGACATCTCCATCCGCAACCGCCTCGTGAAGCAGGCCGCCTGGGCCTACCTCCAACCCATGTCCTCCACCTCCGGCCCATCAGGCACAAACTTCCTCCGCCGCCTCTACCTCAAGCTCTCTCCGTGCCCGTGCTTCTCATTCTTCACCCACACCCTCATCCCCTTACTCTCCCAAGCATTCAGCCGCACACTCCTCTGTCTCGGCCTCACCACCTAACACAACGACGTCTTCACTTTTTGTTCATCTGTGTATATACTGACTCGAAGAAAATGGAATTGAATGAATGAATTTGAAATTGAAGTTCAATGATTTTCAGTACCAATACAGAGTTCTGATCAATCAATCAATCGATTTCTGTTTGTGGGATTTGTACAATTTCGTTTGTCCTTTCTGTTTTGTTGTTGTTACAATCTAATTTCTCATTGGATTGGCTTGGAACGCCTGAGCCTGAGCTTTTCGGACAGCTCGTCAACCTGCCCGCCTTCTGTTTGATGTTTGACCCGGACCTGCACCTTGGGGGATCTCGGAGTCTCGGAGATGAAACGATTGACGGTTGTGATTGTGCCATTGGCGGTTGTGGTTGTGCCATTGGGTGTTCCTGGCGGAGATGACGGCGGCGGCCACTTGTTCTTCCCACTGGGTTTGCGAAGCGGTGCGTTTGAAGGTGGGGGTGGGTTCTGCTGATCATCGTCGATCGTCCGCTGCGAGAGATTGGTTCAATCAATCAAACAAATCAATTTCCAGTTACCCATTACCCAGAAGAGTTTGAATCTTCATTTTCGTTTATGTGGAATTTGTTTGTGTTTACAACTTGTGCGTAAAATGTTGATAATGTACCTACCTCTTCGGCGGTGGTTTTGGTGAACTTTGAGGACTGAGAAGCCAAGTATTGAAGGGCTTGGAAGAAAGCTGAATGGCCCATTTGGGCGCAGTTTTGCCAGTAGAAAACCGCCAAATCCCAGGCCCTTGCTCTCAGCTCCAGCAGTTTCCTGTCTATGTCTGTTTCATGCTTTGCTACATATGGCCTCAACAGTGTCTGATACACAAACCCAGTTCCCTACAACATAAAGTCAAAAGGTGTTCACATGAATTACATCTCTCTCGCGATAACTGATCACGTGATTAGCACCCGAACAGTAATGTAAATGACCAGTTGTATGCAACCAATGATCTTAAAAAAGAAAAACATTTATCTTACCCTGGTCTTTGGATACCAGAGGTAGATAAAAAGGGCCACCTTCGCCTCACCATACATGGGCAACCTTCATATTTCAGAAAAATTACTTCAGCATATGTCAAAACGTAAAATGATGAAAACAAGCACATGATCAATTAGGGCAGAGAGTGGAAGAGTGATTTATACCATGAAACAAAAACGTCTCCAATCCTCTCTAGAACTGTAAGCATGGCCACAATTATCCTGTAAAAGATTTTGGAAGTTAAAAACATCCCTTCGTTTCTGTTATTATTTGCTATGATTATTTGACCTTTTTCTGTGCAAATAATTCCCTATATCTGAATAGATATATGGGGCCATATGGTAGAGGCATGCATTCAATGGGACATACCAATTTAGAGGTCAATTAAACATGCCCATAACATTAAAGAGATGAAATCATCAATCCACAAATAGTCACCAAAATGTTTTCAATGATTTGTTTACATCAATAGCGACCCACAATGAACACAAGGAAATGGAGTAGATAAGGCCATGAACCATATTTGATCACATGTATGGCGATGCAATTGACCAATCATTAAAAAGCATTCGTTCCCTCCAATTTTTGTCTTGGAAAATGTGACAACAATTATGTATGACAAAGAACTCGGGGAAAAACTTTAGTGGGGACTTTTATGTCATGTGACAGGTTTTGGTAGCTACAGCTTAAGATTTTAAAAGTAAAAACCGAATATGTATAATCTGTTAAGGTTTCTAAAGAAAACACTAAATACATATTTTCCCATATACGGACCAAAATCGAATCTCGGATATGTGTAAGTTTGTATGCCGGACGAGATGACAATCAAAGGACCAAAATTTTCAAGAGAAAAAGCCTATGAAAATGAATTGGTCAAAGCCAATAACTGCAGTCTCACAATAAGAGGCAGAAATTAGAGAAAATGAATTTCAACATCAAACATGGCACCCCAAATGGCCAATTATATGAAAAAGACAGGCTTTTCACGTACCAGTATTGACACCAAAACCGGAGTTCTTCAATCTCAACTCTGTTCTTCTCCACAATTTTGTAACATTCAAATGCAGGGTATGCATACCCAAGAAACATTCTGCAGAGAGAGAGAGAGAGAGAGAGAGAGAGAGACATTCAACACAAGCAAGAAAGAAACCAAAAAGAAAATTAAAAAAGGTAAAGTCGAAGATCAAAACAAACCCAAATCCAAACTCAACAGACAATATAAAACATACATAAGGCATCTGTTAAGCAAGCTTCCCAACATCTTTTAACCCTTTAACAGCAAACACCACACAAATATATGTATATATATTTGAATTCCTGCAACATGAAACAGAGTTATTAATTAATAATGGCCACAAAAACCAAAATGATGCATGAATTCAAAACCCAGAAGGGAAAGCAAAAGCTGATTAATATATTACCTGGTTTTAAGCAAGTTAAAAAGAAGAAAGAAGTTTCAGAAAGCCAGCACCCAAAATGCCCATTTGAGGAGTTCCAATCACCAACCAGAAGGGCTTGTTATTCTTTGGAAGAAATAGGTTTTAGAGAGAGAGAGAGAGAGAGAGAGAGAGAGAGAAAGAGAGGATCAGCAAGAATGAGACAAATTCGCAAGGAGTTTGAGACGGGAAGAAATAGGCAAATTCTAAAAATGGTATATATCTTTGGTTGGGTCTGTGAATTCTATATATATACAATGGAGTTTTGGGGAGTTTTAGTTATTAATAAACAAAGAACAGAGGATTTATATTTATTATAATTCTAGTAGAGATATGAGAGATGAACAGCTATTGGGATTTAAAGTAAATTAAAATTAAAGAAAACTAAAGAGGATTTCTTGCGATGGACGCCTCCTTATAATTTTTACACGCAATGCTGCGGGAGGGATTTCTCGGGATTCTTCATCAATGACGGGTTTACCGTTTGGCAGTTGAGTTTCGTTGAGGGCACTTTTGTCATTCCATGTAGAAAGCACCCAGTCACCAGAGGGTACGTAGGAAATGATTTGGAATTTGCTTATCTATTTACTTATTTTTGAAAATTGTTACTATCACTTCAAAATAGTAAATCTTTCTCTTCCTCCTCTACAATTTTTTTTATATATAAAAAATTAACAACATAAATAATTGTCCCCAAAATTTGAACTCAAGATCATCTTCAATAAAGTGAAACAAGACTAACTGTTTCAAATATTAATCGAATGATATTATTACAAGAAAAAATTTGTTTAGATATTTTTTACGACTTCTTCCTTCTCAGAACGTTTAAGTGTCGAGTGACAAAATAATTCAGTTAAAAAACGTCACGTGCTAAAAAAAAAAACACACAATGAAACGATTATCATCATCATCAAATGTTGCCACTAAGTTTTATCACTTAGTTAGAACATCATACACAATTTTTCCAAAATTTTTATTTATATTTATACCTTTAGTCAACATCCAATGCACAAGAGATGTGCATGCATGATGCTTCCAAGAAACAAAACCTACTTAATCATAAAATGCATCTTCATCTAGTGGAATTGCCATGGGATTGGGTCTTATGAAGTTTGATAAAATAAAATAAAATAACTGTTTCATCCAACGACTCGGATAGGTTTAGGTTGGGAAGTCAATGGCAATCCACTTCAGAAACATGATAAAATAAAACTCTCATCAGACATAATAACTTTAGAGATTTTCTATTTAAACCCCACACTTCTCTTTGTTCACCCTAATACTTAAATCATTAAGCTGTAAGTTCTATTATTATGTAAACAGACAAAAAAGGTCATCTAACTTAATACTTAATCCTAGTACATCTATACGCACACCCCACACACCCCACCACTCTTCATATTAAGTTTTAGAAAAATACAAACTCCTCTACATCCGATTGCCAGATTACTCTTCTCTTTAAAGACGTAAAACGTTGAGGAGCCTACCTCTTTAAAATCTGCATAGTTATTGGGGATTTTTATTATTATCGAGTTTTTTTTTTTAATTTTATTTTTATGGTTTTAAATTATAAAATTAGACTTTTAATATTATATCAATGGATTGAAGCCAGTGGATTGAAGCCTAATATTATATCAATGGGAAATTTGTGCACATAATATATTTCACATTCGACTCTTTTGTAGTTTCGACAGTGACTAGTTAGCCTAAAGCAAAGATATGTATAACATACCATTCTAGTATTAATAATATGTTTTATTAGTTAATGGGATTAAATAAATATTGTGATACTTCACTTTCTAGCATTACTCGGTCAAGAAATATCGTAATCTGTGTAGTTACTCTGCTATTTTAATTAAAATATCATAGCTCCGCTATTGTATAGTCATATTCATGTCCAAGTCTTTCTCCGTATTTTACAAGTCTTCCGCAGACCCACTATCTTTCAAATGCAGGCCAAATTTTCCACAAAAGTCAAAGTAAATTGGTCATAATTGTTAACTATGTGTAGAACATGTCATCAACATGAGATACGCGCAAGAGCTGCTGCACCTACATGAACGAGACGAACCAAGTCAATTGAGCCCATGTAATTTCCCTTCTATCAATTTCAATGAATTCTCCTGCTCTAGGCTAAAAACTCAGCAGATTTTTGTTCCCAAGTAAAATAAGATAAATGATTTTTGAAGAATTTTCTATTTCACGATTATTCAACGACATTGATCCTAACTTCATTTTACACAAATCTGAAAGTTCCTTCATGGTAATCGCTAATTCAATTATTTAAAAATAAAATAAAATGAAGCATTATAGTTTTAGAATATGAGAAATGTGAAGTGAATTGAGACTATTGATTAATGACTGCTTATTAAAGACGCGAATTCTCATTAATACTAATTATGGGCTATATATTAACAATTAATTGATCAATGCGTCAAAGTTTGTAAATGGGGAAGAAAAAAAATTGCCGGAACCATATCAATTATTGATATGGTGGAAAAATAATAATAATGTGTCAACGTACTCGTATATCACCCAATTGAATCATGCATCTTTTTGTATATAATAGGGGACCAACCACGACTTGACTTGGCTGCAGCTTCCGTAGAAGTGGTGAATGGGTTAATGTTTTACAAGTCTTTCCTAGACCCCACACGCTCTCCCTTATCAACCCGAAATTTCCACACAATTAATGTCTTAGCAAAGTGGTCATCTCTAATGTAACTTCCTATTAACGAAGCCTTACTTGGCAGTAGCTTCCACGCTACTTGGTAACTCATGCACAGAACAGGAAATCCTACTAATAACATTAACTAAAAGTTTAACACCACTTGGATGACCCCAAAATAAAAAAAATAAAAAAGCCCACTTGAAAATGGACTTCAAGAGTGTATGATGACTTTTTGAGGTGCCAATCGCTAACTAGAAATGAGACAAAAGTGTTGGCTTGACTTAGAATTTCGAGAGTGTATGATGACTTTTTGAGGTGCCAATCGCTAACTAGAAACGAGACAAAAGTGTAGACTTGACTTAGAATTAAGTTAAGCCACATCCCTTATAACAGCATGATCCACTAAAGCAATGTTAATTACTTGTGTATAAAAAGAGATTTTCTATTTAAACCCCGCACTTCTCTTTCTTCACCCCAATACTTAAATCATTAAGCTGTTAGTTTTATTATTGCGTAAAAAGACAAAAAAGGTCATCCAACTTAATACTTAACCATAGTACATCTATACACACATCCCACACACCTCACTACTCTTCATATTAAGTTTTAGAAAAATACAAACCCTCTATATTCTATTGCCAGATTACTCCTCTTTATAGACGTAAAATGTTGAGAAGCCTACCTCTTTAAAATCTGCATGGGAGCTGATGGAAAGGCTTGTTGATTGCTTGGCTGTAATGATCTTATTCTCTACCCTTTGTTGATTGCTTGGTTGTTCTGATTTTTTATTTAAAATTTTATATTTACTTGACTTCTTATATGCTCAAAAGTAAACAGTAGATAATTACTGTACCTTCGTGTAAGTTAAATTTGTTCTTGTCGAGGTAAGTTGCACCTTCTTGTCTACAATGCAAATAAATATCTCCTCATTTAATTTCTAATTTAGAAATCTTTATTTGGTCTAGGATCTCTTTCCATTAACAGTAAACGATATACTATAATAATTAGCAAGTCTGTCTGTCTTGCGGCAAGCACAGAGACCTTTATATTCTTCTCAAAAAATAGGGGCCTTCTTCATCTTTTCCCCCCACTATTCAGTTTAGATATATGTTTTTTTTCTTCTATAGTTTGTATTAGGAAGATAGTGGGGTTTAAATAGAAAAACTCTTTTATTTGTTATTTTTTTCAACTTGGGGTGTATTTTAGGGTAGTTTGGGAAGATAGTGGGGTTTTCTTAGAAATTGTGAAAATTTAAATTAGAGGTTGGGGTGAACTTAGAACATGGGGTGAACAAAGAAAAATGTGGGGTTTAAATATAAAATCTCTAACTTTATCAGATTGTTCACATGGAACAAGGGTGTATTTGTCATTTAACATTTCGTTGACCCATCTTTTTAAAAGTGGGATTTTATAGTACTGCCATTGAATTGGTCAGTTCCCATCCAACTTGTTCACATGGAACAAGGGTGTATTTGTCATTTAACATTTTGTTGACCCATCTTTTTAAAAGTGGGATTTTATAGTACTGCCATTGAATTGCTCAGTTCCCATCCAACTAGGTTTAACTTCAGCCGCCGGTCAATAACAAATAAGGAAGATGCCAACCTGACTAGCTCAGTGAAAAATGATATTGACTCGTAGATCAGTAATTTCATATTCGAATCCTCATGATTCTCAACTTTGGCAAACAATAAAAAAGGGGAAGATAATAACCCAAAAAAAGAGAATAGAATAAGAGGAAGAAAACCTTGAAGTAACTTTCTATTTTTTATTTTTCATACAAGCGATATTGGAGGATGGAGAACCTAGGACTTCGGTTGCAGAAATACTCTTAACGATTTGAGCTACAAACTTGACTAAAGTACCTGTTTCTTTTGTACTGATCTGTGAAGATCCTGTAAGAGAAATTGGGGATTATAGCATGGAAAGTAGAGCAGCTCGAATTTTACCCTTGCTTTAGAAAAATGAAGGAAAGATACTTTAATGTATTATAGATAATGTCCATTATGTAGAGGCAATTTGTTATCCCAATTTATATGCAACAGTAATAGTGTATTTTTATTTCTAATAAACAAATAGATAATATCATAGTCTTCTGTCTTGGAATTGGATAAATAAAAAAAAAACAAAAAAAAAAACTATCAAGTAGTCAAACGACAGTCAACCTCACAAAGCAACCAAAAACTAACTTTGTAGATTAAGTGACAGATTATGGTAAGAAGGATATTGTATACAAATGGTGTATGAAGAATTCCGGGTTAATATAATTTTGTTCGAAAAAAAAGAGTTTCAGATGAATCAAATTTTAATTATATTTATTTATCCCCCACCATGATGACACTGATATTGGATGCATCCTGGAAAGTTGTTGTATTAGGCCAACAAGACGACAACTAATTAATAATTAAAGGACAGTCATAAAAATAAACATATATTTTTGGAACTAATTTTATCAGCAGTAGTCAAACGTATGGACTAATGGATGGCTTTTGTTCCTTAATAAGATCTCGCTTTTTCCCCAAGTAATATAAATTTAGAAACAAGTAATGTTTATAGGTGGAATGAACCAAGAAGCAATTGTTTGATATATGGTGTGTGTACATTTCAATTTCCTGCAACTTCCTCGAAAATGAACTGAGAGTTCCATTTTGTCCATTGTGTTCCCAAGTCTGCTCCCCTTTCTGTTTCCTGGGTGAAAATGATCTTCATGTAACACACGAGTTTGTATGATCACTATTTATGATATTGAGTAAGGACGGATTCAAACACAGAATCTCGGGTTGATTTGTGCAACTTGATCCCTCTCCTCAAAAATAAACATGGGCTCAACAAAATACAAAAGAAAAGCCCAATCCACGATCTTGTCTTGTTATCATACACACACTATGTGATGTAGAACAAATGGCTGAATGGATTGAAGAAGAATTGGAGCGAAAAAAGGAAAAAAGACGCTGTGGGAATTTACAGATTTGGCGTCCGAGCTCTGATTGGGTCGCATAATACCTTCTCAAAAAGGGAACGACATCACGAGTCCAACTCACAATTTTGGTGTGACATACAATGGATTTTGGGCTTCTGAGGTTGTTTGGCCTTCCAAAAGTGCATTTAAAGATTGTATTCAATTTATAGACCTCCCGTTTATTTTCTGTTAAGTTTTCAATAACTCCCCAGGGCAGTTTAATGGGTGAGAACGATGTATTTAGTCAGCCGTTATGCTTGGTTGAACTATTCTGAATTTTTATCAAATAATTCGAAGAGAATTTCTCTCTAACTTCCTGGTGGATTCCAGATTATTGTAGGGCTGGTAATTCATACCGAAAACCCGATCGAACCGGCCGAATCGGATCAATTTTGGCAGGTTGGTTCGGTTTTTAAACTAAAAATATTGAAATTGGCATAAACCCGAATCGGACCGATGGTGAACCTATTTTGAATCGGTTTGAAATTTTTTTAACCGACAAAACCCGAACCGGACCGAGGAGATGTAAATTGCCTAAAAATTCAGAGTATGTGCACTCATGAGGAATCGAACTCTGGTCAGAGTTTGGGTACAAGGCCCAAATACCACTAGACTAATGCATCTTCTTGTGGAATATTTGTACAATTGTAGTATTTATTACAATCTAACCGTCCCACAAACTGTCATTTTCTTTTTTTTCTCCAAGCCGTCATCATTTCTTTCCTTCTTTCTTCTCCTCTCTCCATCTTTTTCTTCTTTCGTTCTTCTCTCCATCTTCTTCCTCTGCCTTTTCTTCTTTTCTTCTTCTTTTGTTATTCTCTCCATCTTCTTCATATGCTTTTTCTTATTTTCTCCCAGCCATCATTCCTTCTTTCTTCTCTTCTTTCTTCTTCATCTTGCTGGCTGCATCTTCTTCTTCTTTCGTTCTTCTCTCCATCTTCTTCCTCGGCTTCTTCTTCTTTTCTTCTTCTTCCTCCCCATACCCCCACCCCCAACCACGAAGTGGTCCTCAAGCCCTCAATCTCAGTTCAATCCTCTTCCATCGATGTTTGCCGAACCAAACCAAACCGCACCGACTTCTTGGCGTGCCAATTGTAGTCGGTCTTGCATCTACTCGGCGCGGCGGCGGTCTCCAAAATGGGTACGCCGATGACCTCCGGTTTGGTGCTCGGCAACTCTTCCAAGCTACGGTTATCGAACCGTGAACAGCCCTAGATTATTGTTCTACAGGGTTTTCGCTTGAAAGCCTATTTGCTTGTGTTGCGTCAAGTGGTATCAGAGTGGGTCTCTCCCGTCTCGGTATTATTGGCTTATCATGGGTGATCGTGAAACTGCTATCCCAATTACTCGAGCGGATTTGGACGCTCAAAACGTACGAATCGACAATTTAGCCAATCAACTTGGGGAGATGCGTGAGTTGTTGTTACAAGCTATTGGTGGCAACAATGGAAGAGAAGACAGAAACAACAATAGAAGAGAAGACTGAGATAACAATGGAAGAAATAATAGGAGACAACGTGTTCCAGAGAGCGAGTCGGAGTCCGAAGAAGAACTTAAGGAACCGCCACCGGTTAACAATCCACGTCATCGTAATCACAACAATTTTGGTGATTATCGGATTAAAGCCGAAATCCCTAATTTTTGGGGAAACCTGAAAATTGAAGATTTCTTGGATTGGTTGGTAGAAGTGGAGAGGTTCTTTGAAATTATGGAGGTTCCAGAGAACAAAATGGTGAAGATGGTTGCTTTTCGTCTGAAAGTCACAGCGGCTGTATGATGGGATCAATTGCAGAATTCACGACAGAGGCAAGGAAAGCAATGGGTTCGTACATGGCGAAAGATGAAGCAGCTTATGATGGATCGGTTCCTACCTACTGATTACGAACAAATTCTGTACCACATGTACATAAGCTGTGTGCAAGGCAATCATTCAGTTTCTGAATATACTGAAGAGTTTATGCGTCTAGCGGAGCGTAATCATTTGACCGAGACCGAAAACCAAAAGGTTGCAAGGTATATTAATGGCCTGAAAATTTCCATTCAAGAAAAAATTGGTTTGCAGAATATGTGGACTTTGCAGGAGGCGATTAATATGGCGTTAAAGGCTGAGTTGTTGGAGAAGGAGAAACGCCAAACTAATTATCGCAGGAATACGATGGATCATTCAGAAAATGTTTCTACTTTTCCTAGTGACAAGAGGAAAATGCAGCAGCAAAACTTTGGCAGATTGTCAAAGCCATCGAACCTCCAAAGTAAAAGCAGCAATGAAGGCAGCAGCCGGTCTTCCAATAGAGTGCAGACCCGGAACCAGGCCCAGAAGGAGAATCCGTTTGCTAAGCCCATGAAGGATATTTGTTATTGATGCCAAAAATCAGGGCATCGTTCCAACGTTTGTCCCGAGCGGAGGCAAGCTAATTTTATAGAAGATGTCGGTGATGACGAAGAAAATGATGAATTTGTAGATGATGATTATGCAGGGGCTGAGTTTGCAATTGAGGAGGGAATGGAAAGGCTTACTTTGGTTTTACAGCGAGTTCTTTTGACACCAAAAGAGGAAGGGCAGCGACATAGCATTGCAGCTACCAACAGAGCCACATATCAGCCCTTATTCACTGGGTTGGGTTAGACAAGGACCTTCAGTTTGTGTTGCTGAGACTTGCCGTGTGCCACTCTCCATTGGTAAGCATTACAGAGATGATGTCGTTTGTGATGTTATTGATATGGATGCATGTCATATCTTGTTGGGGCGACCTTGGCAATTTGATGTGGATGCAACCATTAAGGGTTGAGATAATGTGATTTTGTTTTCCTGGAACAACCACAAGTTTGCAATGGCTACTACAGTGCCCTTAAAAAAATCAGTTGAGCCCAAAACTAAGAGTTCTAGTTTTCTAACTCTGATCAGTAGCGAGCAAGAGTTAAATGAGGCAATAAAAGAAGTAGATTATTTTTTGTCCCATGGTGTTGAAGGGGTTGCTGAAGGCCAGGAAAGAAGAAAATGTAATTCCTCCTGAAGTGCAACAGATTTTGTCAAAATTTCAGGAACTAATTTCTGACAAGCTGCCAAACGAGTTGCCGCCGTTGAGAGATATATAACACCACATTGATTTGGTACCTGGGGTTAGTCTACCAAATCTGCCACATTATCGCATGAGCCCTAAGGAGAACGACATCTTAAGAGAGCAGATTGAAGAGTTGTTATAGAAGGGTTTTATCAGGGAGAGCTTGAGCCCCTGTGCAGTTCCAGTCCTTCTTGTCCCAAAGAAAGATCAGTCTTGGCGTATGTGTGTTGATAGTCGAGCAATCAACAAGATTACAATAAAATATAGATTTCCCATCCCGCGTTTGGAAGATATGTTGGATGTGCTCGAAGGCTCTAAGGTGTTTTTCAAAATAGATTTGCGCAGCGGATACCACCAGATTCGCATCAGGCCAGGCGACGAGTGGAAAACAGCGTTTAAGAGCAAGGAAGGGTTATACGAATGGTTGGTGATGCCGTTTGGATTGTCAAATGCGCCTAGCACCTTCATGAGACTTATGAATCAGGTTCTTCAACCATTTATTGGCTCTTTTGTCGTGGTTTATTTTGATGATATTTTAATTTATAGCACCACAAAAGAAGAGCATCTTGTGCATTTGAGACAAGTCTTAGGAGTTTTGAAGGAAAATAAGCTATATGTGAATTTGAAAAAATGTACTTTTTGTACAAATAAGCTACTGTTTTTGGGTTTTGTGGTTGGTGACATGGTATCCAGGTGGATGACGAGAAGATCAAAGCAATTCTTGATTGGCCAACTCCAAAAACAGTCTCTGAAGTTCGAAGTTTCCATGGTTTGGCCACTTTTTACAGGAGGTTTGTGAGGCATTTCAGTTCCATTATTGCACCTATTACTGAATGTTTGAAGAAGGGCAGGTTCAATTGGGGAGAAGAACAAGAAAAAAGTTTTGCTCTTGTGAAAGAAAAACTTTGCATGGCTCCGGTTCTAGCTCTTCCAAAATTTGAGAAGGTGTTCGAAGTTGAATGTGATGCCAGTGGCGTGGGAGTGGGTGCCGTGCTTTCTCAAGATAAGAGACCAATTGCTTTCTTTTTTGAAAAATTGAGCGACGCTCGTCAAAAGTGGAGTACTTATGACCAAGAATTTTATGCAGTTATTCGAGCTTTGAAACAATGGGAGCACTATCTTATTAAGAAGGAATTTGTTTTGTTTACAGATCATCAAGCTTTGAAGTATATTAACAGCCAGAAACATATTGATAAAATGCATGCTAGATGGGTAACTTTTTTGCAGAAATTTTCATTCGTTATCAAGCATACTTCTGGCACCACAAATCATGTGGCTGATGCGCTGAGTAGAAGGGCTTCTTTGTTAGTTACTCTTACTCAAGAAATTGTGGGGTTCGAGTGTCTGAAGGATTTATATAAAGATGATGATGATTTCAAGGAAATATGGGCTAAATGTGCTAATCATGAGCCACATGCAAATTACTTTCTTAATGAAGGGTATTTGTTCAAGGGCAACTAGTTATGCATTCCATTTCCTCCTTAAGGGAGAAACTCATTTGGGATTTGCACGGAGGAGGGTTGAGTGGCCACTTAGGCCGCGATAAAACAATAGCAGGATTGGAGGAGAGATTTTATTGGCCACAGTTGAAGCGTGACGTTGGAACAATTGTGCGCAAATGTTATATTTGTCAAGTTTCAAAGGGACAAGTACAAAACACTGGATTATACATTCCTTTACCAGTTCCTAATGATATTTGGCAGGATCTTGCTATGGATTTTGTCCTTGGTTTGCCTCAAACTCAGAGAGGTGTGGATTCGGTTTTTGTGGTGGTTGATTGGTTCTCAAAAATGGCGCATTTCATAGCTTGCAAGAAAACCGCTGATGCATCCAATATAGCCAAACTGTTTTTCAGGGAGGTTGTTCGCTTGCATGGAGTACCTGCATCTATAACTTTTGACCGTGATACAAAATTTTTGAGCCATTTTTGGATCACTTTGTGGAGAATATTTGGGACTACTTTGAACCGTAGTAGCACTGCCCATCCTCAAACTGACGGCCAGACTGAGGTTACAAACCGAACATTGGGAAATATGGTGTGAAGCATTTGCGGAGAGAAGCCGAAACAATGGGATTATGCACTGCCACAGGTGGAGATTGCATATAACAGTGCAGTTCATAGTGCAACCGGGAAGTCACCGTTTTCCATTGTTTATACTGCTGTGCCTAATCATGTTGTAGATTTGGTGAAGTTGCCTAAAGGCCAGAAAATCAGTGTTGCAGCAGGGAATTTGGCTGAAGAAGTGGTGGCTGTTCGTGATGAAGTGAAGCAAAAACTCGAGCAAACTAATGCTAAGTATAAATCCGCTGCAGATAATATTTCAAGAAGGTGACTCTGTGATGGTGTTTCTGAGGAAGGAGAGGTTCCCTGTTGGTACATATAGCAAGCTGAAGCCTAAGAAATATGGTCCTTACAAGGTGCTGAAAAGAATCAATGACAATGCCTATGTTATTGAATTACCAGGTTCCATGGGAATTTCCAATACTTTTAATGTTGCTGATTTGTATGAGTTTCGGGAAGATGAAACCCTTTATCCATAACATAACTCGGGGTCGAGTTCTTCGAAGGTGGAAGGGACTGATGTAGAACAAATGGCTGAATGTATTGAAGAAGAATTGGAGCGAAGAAGGGAAAAAGGACGCTGCGGGAATTTACAAATTTGGCGTCCGAGCTCTGATTGGGTCGCATAATACCTTCTCGAAAAGGGAATGACATCACGAGTCCAACTCACAATACTTTTGTGACATATGATGGATTTTGGGCTTCTGAGGTCATTTAGCCTTCCAAAAGTGCATTTAAAGATTGTATTCAATTTACAGACCTTCCGTTTATTTTATGTTAAGTTTTCAATAACTTCACAGGGCAGTTTAATGGGTGAGAATGATGTATTTAGTCAGCCGTTATGCTTGGTTGAACTATTCTGAATTTTTATCAAATAATTCGAAGAGAATTTCTCTCTAACTTCCTGGTGGATTCCATATTATTGTTCTACAGGATTTTCGCTTGAAAACCTATTTGCTTGTGCTGCGCCACTATGGGTGATCAGTCTCATAACTAAATATGTGAAATTATGGTAGTAGAATTCTATTTATTTTATGTTGCTAAAATTGATGAAATATGTGAAATTTTTTATGGTTCACAACATAGGAACGTATATGGCTTTTTAACCCCTAGTTCTCTAGCCTATTGGTCCAAACAATAATTAAGAAATACCATACTTTATGCCTTTAGTCACTCGATTTGCCAAACGTCCAAACAATAATTAAGAAATACCATACTTTAGGTCTTTAGTCACTCAATTTGCCAAACGTCCAAACAATAATTAAGAAGTACCATACTTTAGGTCTTTAGTCACTCGATTTGCCAAACGTTAACTAGGTGTATCTTTTCTTATTTATTACCTTTATCATTGAAGATGTATAAATCATTAATAATAGTGTTAATCTACTTTAAAGAGTAAAAATACTAGCAATGTATCCAAACTCATAGCTCTTTAACTACTCTATGCTAGCGTAACGCTAATTATGAGTATATTTTCTTGCTTATCTTCAACCTACCTTTATAATTGAGGATGTAGAAATGATTAATATACTGTTTTAACATGTTCTGCAAATTTGGAAGATGTCATAAAGTAAAAGAGATTATGTTCAAATTTCGGAATAAATTTTTCACTAAGAAAAAATGATTTTTTATTTTTTATTTTTTTTAAAAAGTGATCCCCGTTTCTTTTTGTTGTTTTTGAGTTTCGGCTCGCATTATATCAAAAAAATAATTTCAAATATTTATATTTGACAATAGAAACAAATAATAATTAAAAACTTCCAAAGCATATAAGTAAACAACAAAAAACCGAAATACAGAGAAATGCTCCTTCGGCTCTTTCCTTCCATTGCCCGACCCTTCTTCTCACTCTCTTCCCGGTCAAGGTATTTTTCCATTTCCCTCACCTTTCTGTACTTCTCAGCATTAACTTCATTAAAATTAAATAGCGACCTACACACTTAGGAAGCTAGGCTAGAAAGACACCTGGAAGTACGAACTTTCATAGTTTCGTAGAGTTAGGGAATTAGGTACTTAGCCAGCAGTATGATACATTGATATTCTGATAGTTATATACTTGCAAGTTGCATGGTGTAGATTGTATTGTGCGAGCAGAGAAATGGGCCAGGACAGTTCAGAATGTGAAGTGATTCAAGTGAAGAGGCGCGCTTCATTTCGTTTATGCAATGTGTCAAGGTGCTTGCCTTTCCCTTCAAATCCTTTATGCTTTGCTATAATGGCCATTTTTTTTTACATGGGTTCTTTTTGTTTGATGTCTTGTTCAGTTACACTACTGAAATACTGGAGATTCGAGCTGACGATCCAACATTGCATGTTGTAGTTATCCCTGGAAATCCAGGTGGGTTTGTTTGTTTTTGGGTGTTTAGGCGTGTCTTTCTTTCTGTGACTGATTCAATTGTGAGAATTGTGATTTGGGTTGTTGGTATTGTAGGTGTTGTTTTATTCTATAAAGAGTTTTTGGAGTCACTATATGAGCTGCTGGGTGGAACTGCGTCTGTGACAGGCAAGACTTGGGTGTTTATTTTGTATTGTTTTGGTTAACTGTTTTGGAAATTGTAATATTTATATGCTAATTATTTTTGCAATTTTGTGCATATCATCAGCTGTTGGGCATATATCTCAAACCAAAAAGGTATTACATTTTGCTTATACAAGGTTTGGCCGTAGTGGTATTACACTTTCCATGAATTTCCACTTCTTGACCTTTGTTGTTTATGATTGTCAGTATTGTACTCTGCTTTCCTTTGCATCCAGCCAATCAGTCTTTAGAATAGATCACGGTTATGTTCTGTTTCCTGCCCATTGTAAAGCCTACGGGAGTTTTAGCAAGGTTTCTTTTGGCCAATTAGCAATATGTTAAAAGTTTGTAGGACGAAAAAAACGAAAAATTACATTTCAGACAAATCTTGGAAATTATTGCAGTCTCCTGAGCTTCAAAGTATCTGTAAATTAAATTACTTCATTAGTTGGAGTGCATTAGATGAACCAACTTGATGTTTGTTTTGTTAAACTTAAAGTTAATTAATTTGGACCGATCACAGACGTGATGAACCAAAAGCCACTAACAAGGTCTTTTTGCCTTTTTCTTGGAGACAAAAGCTAAGGCAAACTGAGCAGGAGTGTTTATGTGTATTTGACAACAATGGTTCTAGGCATCAGTTAAGTTTTAAAAGGAAGAACTCAGAATGCTATATGCTTGGATAGGATAAAAGGCTGGGTGGGCATCTGATGGGCCTCAAGTTCAGATGCTTCTGAATCTGAAAGATTATAATTTCAAGGTCGATTGTAAGATTAATATCAACTAATTATGCATGCAAGTCTATATTTTTACCTTTCATTATATATGTGGTAAAGTTCTTGCAAGTCTAGGTTTTTCCTTTTTGTTTTAGTGTGAGAACAATTTTCATGACTTCCTATCAATTAATATTATAAGATACATGATCTTTTTATGGTCCTTCATACGAAGAAATGGTTTTCTGTGTTTGGCAAATTATATAGAATACACACACACACACACACACACACACACACATATATATATATATTTGCGTAAGAAGCATCCAGTATATTATTTCTTGTTTGACACTTTGCTTCAGTGATCTGTGCCATGGTCATGATTTTTAAATGATATTCTCTTCTTTGTAGAGCTGGGAGCATGGAAGGTTGTTCTCATTACAAGAACAAATTAATCATAAGGTAAAATCTGCTTGATTTATTGTTTCTGAGAAAATTGTTGGCTGGAGAAGAGTGAACTGAGATCTTTTGTACATCTTCAAGTTGTTGGTTTAATGTCCTGTATAATGGAATGAAGCATGTTGAATGCTGTTGCCTTCATAATCAAATGTCTTGTTAATTGATCAGCTGGTATCTGGGCAACGTCTCAATAATGACAGAATTGTGGAATTAATACCCAACTCACTGAATTGAGGTTCTGAAAGTATAATTTTTAATAGCATTCCAAGCATTCTATTTGCTACAGAATTCAACTTTGACTTCCAGAACTGACCTTTATTCATAGATTTCTATTAGAGCACTATTCTATTTTCCCCATTTCCAATATTTTTCTAATGGCACATGTACACCAATTTTTCTATTTTGAAACTTATTAGTTATATTAGAGTGGCTCTGGCAAAAGAACAAAAAAGTATATTAGAGTGTCAAATATGGTTCTGACTTCCAATAAATTCATGTTTTTGCAGATGGACGTCATCAAACAGGAATTGCAAAATAATGAAGTTCCTATATTACTGGTGGGATCATTTTCTATGTCCAATTTGTTGTCTCTGTTTTCAGTGTCATGTCTGCTGTGTGTAGAAGAGGGGCATATAAGTGCAATATCTGTTCCTAAATGACCTTACGATTGTGGGACCAAGTTAGATATCTCTTGCATTTGAGTTCTGTATCAATTCTTGTCAGCAATGCTGTATCCACTAACCTTTATCAGTGAATAGACATAAAATATTACTTAACACACTAACTACCCGTAAGCATGGAACTACTTCCATGTGTCTTGTTAAAGTGTAAATATACAAAGCATTTCCCAGTGTCAGTACACAAACTTTTCTCTTGTTTAGTTTTTTTTTTGGTTTGACTGTTTATGGAGAATAGATTTTTTTTTTTCTCATGAACATATGCAACTATGTTCTGAAGTTTCTGCATAATAGAATTATGATGGAGTGCCCTCTCTTCCTCTGGTTTTTGCATTCTGGTGTTATCCATATTGTGTTTCTCCTACGTAGAAATCAAGTAAAGGAATTTAATAATCATTCTATATGAGTGATTTTCATCTTCGATCAATGGTTGGGTGATGAAAATCTGTCAGCATTTCCTGGTTTTGAACTAGAATTATTAGTATACCATTGTTGTCTTTGTGTTCTTGAGTCGTTTTACAGGTGGTGATCTCAATAATTGCTGTGATCACCAACTTATCTACAGGTTGATTTCAGGAAAGAATTTGAAAATTGTAAAATTGGATTTCTTGTTTCTGATTTTTTTCATTTTTTTCTTAGAAGAAACAGATTTATTTTCCTGCAGGTTGGGCACTCTATTGGTTCATATATATCTGTCGAAATGTTTAAGAGGTCTCCAGAGAAGGTGTTAACATTTGTTAACTACTCATTTGTCATGCCATATGGAGAACCTGTTCGCTGACATAGTTTACGGAATTGTAGGTGAAATATTGTATCGGACTATATCCATTTTTGGCGCTAAACCCACAATCCAGAAAGCAGTCTATTATTGGGAAGATTGCAGAGTAAAATTCTTACTTTGTTATGAATGAAAATACCTTTGATTCTGTCATATACATTAGAGGCATCTTCTCTGCTTCATGCACATGCTGACAGTTATTATACTGCATGTTTTCCCTGTTCCTGTTAGCTGGTACTTGTTGGTTGCATTATTTTATTTAATGCCTACTTGCGATGGTGTCTGTTAATCTTTGTTGATTTCACTTGAGAAAACTGACAGTCAATGAAATGTTTTAACCTTTTATTTGGAATTCTCACTTGGTCCTAATGTATATTGGTTGGTTCCGCTATAAACTCATTTAATCATATTAGTCGTGACAATCTAACATAAGGCATTGATAGAGATTAAAATTGCAGAATTGTGTGTTTCAGGTCCCGTATTCTATGTGTTGTCTTCAGCTTTATTGTTGCACTCTTGGGTTTGTTGCCTATCCGACTGTTGAGGTTAATTGTGACCATGTTCCTTGGGAAGTTCTGGTCAGCTACTGCAGTTGACGCTGTTTGCTCTCACTTGGTAAAGGTAAAGGTTTGTCTTGTAATAGATTGATGAAGTTGGCTTCTTAGGTCATATAATATTTTCCAAAAAGTCGTCAACCGTTTCTTTTCTGGCGCATGCCATTTCTTATTATCAGGGGAGCTTCTACCAATGTTCTACTGATTTAACTATTTTACCACTATCAAACTGTATGTTTTTCGTGAGTGAATGTGTGCGTACATGCGCACATTTGTTTTGAATCTTTTCCATCAACATTTCATTTGTATACTTGCAGTACCATACCATGCGAAATGTCCTCTTTTTGGCAATGACAGAATTCAGAAAGGTAAAACTCTTGCTTTTTGTAAATTGAAGATGTTAGTTGTAATTGATGGATTACAATAATATTATTTTGAAAATAAATGTAGTAATTGACCACCACGGGGTGCCATCATGTGGTTTTATAAATGGAAGTGTCGTTAGCGTATGATATTCTCTTGCAAATATTGCCTCTTCAGCTTCAGCAAACACCAAAATTGCTGCGTAGTTCATTTAGGAAAGTTAGAACTGTGATAAACATACTTGTGCTTACCATTGGCCTTCAATGTCAGCTTTCAGAAACACCAGATTGGGCATTCATGAGGGCAAATCAACACAAAATTGCATTTTTGTTTGCCATTGATGATCACTGGGGTCCACTGCAAATGTTTGAAGAGGTAGTTTTCTAAGTTCTTAAATTTTTTAATTGATTTGGGTTCGGAATTGTTATTGAAGTTCTTCATGCTGTTGAGTGTGTTGCAATTAGGTTTTGGCCATTCTTTTACTTCTGCTTTTGGCAATTTCCAATTTGACTATCTGGGTTTACTTGGTGTTTCTGTGGTCCCAGATTTCCAAGCAGGTTCCAGATGCTGCTCTATCAATTGAAAGAGAGGGCCTCACTGATCATGGTTTTTGTTGCACTGAGGCCGGTTCATTGTGGGTTGCTGAGCATGTAGCAAAGTTGATCAAGAATCAAAAAGCATCACAGTAATTACCTGGCCCAGCCCACCATGTTCCTCTTTAGGATGCAAAGGTTGGACTTGCAATTGGATGCATAATAAGTCAATAAAAGAGTGTACAGTACACTTAATTGTTACTTATACTAGAGTCTAGAGACAACAAATTGGTTTAAGCTGCCTGCTTGTGGACATTAGCATTTCTTCATACCTCTAAAAATAAAACTATTTATACCCCATTTACTAATAAAACTATGTTGTTAGATTGTGAATTTAACTCTGTATTGAACTTTAATAAAGAATATGCATAATGAATGGTTCAATTAATGATGCAAATGAGTAGTGACCATCACAAATGCGGGTTAAATCAGTCGGTCAGGATATCGGCCTAGTGTGCTTACACTCAAATTTGAATCTCCTTTCTTAGAGCATCTCCAAGGGAGATGTCAAATACCAAACATCAAATTTAAATTTGATGGCTGATGTGGCAATTTGACATCTTACACAGCTTTACACTCCACCCGATATGTCAAATTAAATTATTATTTTATTACATGTTAGTGTTGATTTATTTTTAATTAAAAAGAATAGAAAAGAAAAAATAATAAAATATTCATTTGACATCTTGCTTTTGGGATGTCAAAAATAACATCTCAATCTTTGGCCTTCATTCCACATCAGCTTTGACACATCGGTTGGAGTGTGTGAGATGTTATTTCTAGCTGTTAAATGTCTATGTGGTACTTTTGACATATCAGTTGGAGATGTTCTTACAGATTAGGTTAATTTAAAGTAATTTAGATTATTGCTTATATATATTAATAAAAAATTAATATCGATAAAGATCATGATGACTGGGAGACAGCAAATCTACGACATATCGGGATAATCTTTTTTTGGCATCAAATTGTGCGGTGGGGATGAAGCTGTCTTGAAATAAACTGACAGAGCAGTCATGGTAGCATGTAGGGACCCTTCAGGAGTTCACATGCAGACTTTATAGAGAGACCCCTCCTCCCCTCCTAATCCAATTAGTCAAAATCCCTCATCCCAACTCCCTCACACGCACCACCCTCTCACTCCTTCAGCAACGCAACTCAACCCTTCTCTCTCTCTCTTTCACACACACACAATGCCTACAACCAGAAGAAAGCTCCTGAACAAAATTACAGTGGACATAGGTTGCAGCAGCTGCAGAAAACCAAAACTCTTCCACATATTCCATCCAAAGCCAAAACCCACCACAACCCAAAAACAAAAGTACCACCACCAAAATAATTACTCTTCATCTTCAAGCTCATGCAACAAAGTCTACAAAGCCAACAACAACCCCACCGCATTCTATCCAAACACAGACTATGCTCCATTTTTGGACACAGAGGCCAAGCCAAAGAGCACAAGAGCCGTCCAAGGTTTTGGGAGAATTGGCAACGAGAGTGTGGCCGTGGAGAAAGACTCAGGCGATCCTTACTTGGATTTTCGACACTCGATGCTCCAAATGATATTGGAAAACGAAATATACGCAAAAGATGATCTCAGGGAGCTTCTCAACTGTTTCTTGCAGCTCAACGCACCTTGCAACCATGGAATTATTATCAGAGTTTTCACTGAGATCTGGAATGCTGTTTTCTCAGTGAGGTCGTCTGGTTCAACAATGCTGCATATTCCTCGCAAGTCACGTGACTACTAGATAGCTGATGCACGTGCAATGGCATTGGAGTTCCCACTACAAATATCATGTTGAGATCCCTTATATAAAAGACAATGTGATTCTCTCAAGCCATTAATGTAGGTCTTGTAAGATTGTGGTGCATGTATTGTAAAGAAAGATTTCCAAGATTCAGTCGTATGGAATATTTCTTTTTTACTTTGTCTTCTTCTTTTTCGCCACTTCCCTAGAGTACAAAATAATCTTTGACCCAAAAAAAGAGTACAAAATAATCTTTGCAGATAGAACATATTTTAGTGGCACATCTGAAATTTTACTATACATAATTTAAAGTGTGGTTTTCTTTTAGTTTTGAGTGGAATTTGCCGGCTGATGTGGTTGAAAAATGATGCAATATGGCTATGGGTGCAAATTGGATTGGAAAATATGATTTCGTTCAAATTAATTTCGACATTCGAAAATTTCGATAAAAATTGGATTGGAATTGGAATGTATTTAAAGATTACGCACAATTACTAAATATAATTTGATGACCAAATAGACATAGACAAGTTATTTGATAAAGGATAACAACATCTAATAAGTACTAGCATATAATAGCTTCCAAGCTTACGGTACTGAGTTTTCAATTTTGAGTCAATTTTAATCTTTCAATGGTTGTGCATGTTTATAATTTTGAATTAGTTTCTGAAAATATCTTTAAAAAATTCAAAATATATAAGTTCCAAAATTTTCCACAAATTCTGAAAATCCCGAGTTGTAATGGATCTTGAAATTTCAAAATTTTGTGTAACGGAATTGGAATAGAAGTTTTATTTCAATTTTTTTAAAATTGGAATTAGAATCTCCCGATTCTGATTCCATTCGTTCAAAAATCAGCCCTAAATATGGCAAGTGGCTGATTATAAGTTTTAAGGGTGGTGCTAGAGGCAGGGCACCAACTTGCTCACCAACTCTCTAATAGAGGTGGAGCCCGCCAATACAACGGGTCCCACGCTCTATTAGAGAGTTGGTAAGCAAGTTGGTGCCTCTAGCATTTTCCAAGTTTTAATTAGAGTGGACTTAGGATTTGAAAAGAGCTCAAGGAAAAGAAGACTTGATGTATTGTCCCTAGGAGTGTAAGTAGGGTTGGTCAAAACAATGGCCAAGTTTCAAGAAAATGAGATTTGTTGGGGGTGAAAGATAGGCATTGGGATTTGGATTATAATTATTAGAGAAGAGTTTGGAGGTGGTGAAAGACAGTTGTTTAAGATTTTTTTATATGGAGGAGGAGAGATGAGAATAGAAATCTCTATATCTGACATCTTACGTTTTCCAAGGCGCTCATTATATTTTGGCTGCCTCTGGGTTTTTAATCACACTTGCAAGTTGGCCTTCGATCTCTCTCTGTCTCATCTGGCCTGCTCTTACATGTTTTCTCGTCCTCTCTTTTGGCAAATTATATTTCTAGAATTTACACTCCTTTAACTCAGGTTTTGGTTTTGAAAATAATTAGACGTTTTAGGCATTATGAATTAAATCATCAGTATAAAGAAGAATATCTTAAATTAGTAATGTATTATTATGAGAAAAAGTAAAAACGCACGACAATACGTGATTGATTTAAGATATCACTATAGTGGTATTTCTGTGTAAGTAAGTTCTTTTCCATCAAATATGGATGGATAAGCCACGATGATGAAGACCCACTTGACTCTATAAGTAACAATAATGTATGCCCAGATCACCACACCAAACAACAAAAAGGCTCAAAGATCCAACTTGGTTATGCTTTGGAGTGACAATTACAGTTGCTTGTGTGCCTCTCTATCTCTAACCATTCCATCAAAACCAAGTTAGATTTCCAGTTGAGGCAATAATATTATATATCTTCTCTCTGGCCCAGAGAAAGTCGATCATGAAAGATGTTCCCCACTATAAATAAAAGATCTGATAAGATTGACTTTATGTGTATGAGTAGTTATTGAAACAGACTCTTGATTTAATGATGTTACAATTTACTTGGCACGAGAATTGTAAATTGCTACAAACAAGTGAATTCAATTTAATTGTTCATAATGAGGATTTAAGGGGAGAGAGAGCTGGACAGAGTCATGATGGATTGCTTTCCTATCTTAAGTATTTGCACTAGCATCATGATTCCCTGAGCAGATCGATTTGACTTATCCTTCTCAAAGTAGACCACATTCAATTCTTACATTGATGATGCAGCTACAATATTGAAATTGCTGTGTGAGAGAGATGGAAGACGATGGTTAATGTAGAATTTAAGAGAGAACGTGTATTTCCTGCAGAGTTAAAATTGAATAAACAAAGTGAGTGAAAATGAGTTCTGAATATTACACTCTCTTGAATGTATTAGTTTGTAACTGGCTATGGTATATATACTTGTTAGAGCAGGTCTGAATTTTTTTTGTTACATAGGGAGGAAAGAAACCATGGGTGCCACCGTGCCAAGCAGGGAGGAAGGGGGAGGGGCACAACCACTGTGGTATCCTCGCTCGACGGAGGTCTGAATTTAAATATCAAGAACAACAGTTGTTAAATTAAAAAAGAAAAGATGCATAAGTAAATCAAGCTAGAAATGAATTAAGTAAATTTTTTGGAAAGCTCTGGAATGATCAAAGAAAGCATGTCCAACAGTGCTAACTTAAAATTTTAGTATCCTAAAACATAGACAAACAACATCCCTTCAACTTTGTTGATTTTGATTTGGGGCATCAAAATGCGAGACTGACATGTAAAGTGGTACATAGTGGGAACCATGAGGAAGGGGGGAGAAAATGGGAATGACATGACAGGTCACCTCTCTTCAATCTGAGAAACGCCATTGCTCCAATCTTGTTCCTTAAAGGCTTGCCCCTAAGTTGACCTCTCTTGGAAAGTTTAATTTCTAAATCTTTGCTTTTGGGACATTTTGGGGTTTTTAAGTCACTTTAGGAAGGCTGAATTCCAATTATTAGTGACTCTTGTAACTTAAAAACCCTACCAGGTTGTGGATTAGGTGTTTGGCTGTCCTTTGGCTCAATATCTGGTACACAGATCACTAGTGCGGGCATACCAGTTTGCTATTCTATCGGTAGAAGTTAGAAGATTTTCAACTGCTGAAATGGCACGTGTCGCTAAGCTTTTTTGGTGTGTTTGTGTTCAGTGGCGAAGCCAGAATTTCATGTGTGTAGGGGCCTCTTACAAATTATAAAGAATAAAAAATTCGAACTCACAATACATACGAAAAATAGTATATATATATCACATATGTCAAGAATTATATTGCTTATTGGTTGCAATCATAATTGTCCTCAACAAAGGGATAACCAAATACATTCTGAGCAAGAAAAATTGCAAGAGATAGACAAAGAGTAGCGATTTAGCAAATATCTTTAAAGCTTTTCCCCCCATTAAAACCAATAGAAAGAAAAAAAATCAAAATTTCACAAACTAAAAAAAAAACCTTAGGTCCCTTCATGCATTCATATCATACATGAAAAAATGTTTATGTAAAAATATTGACTAAGTATGAAAAATGGTTTTTCGGAATAATCATTTTCTTAAGATAATTTTTGGCGGCTTTTATTTCTTACACATCAAATAAGAAAACTTGATTTTATGAGATTTTAGTATGAAGTATATATTGACTTAATGAGCCATCATTTTTAGCCTAAATCGTATTTTGCACTAAAATCGATTTGGTGGGAATATGATTTTCTAGTATTTTTATTTGAATCCAAATAGGGGTACTTCCTTATTTACATTGTAAACTTAAGTAAATAGAGTAATATAAAAATAAATGAAAGTAAAAGGACAAACTCAGGTGCAAGAGACAAAGCCATGGAGAGGGATCGAACTCAGGTGCAAGAGATAGACACACTATCCACTACCAAAAAAATGGCAATAGTTACAATTATGTCACCAAATTTGGTGACTGTTGTGGGGGTTACTAAAGGCTTTAGTCACATTTTTTAGTCACATTTTTGGCTTTTTTTTTAGTGACTAAAGCCTTCAGTAATTACCCTACAACAGTCACCAAATGTAACCAAATAATGGTAACTGTTGCCACTTTTTTTTGCAGTGATCGTTGGCCAATTGACCTAACCCACGCCTATAATTTCTCTAAACCTATTGATTGAAAGCTTAATTGGTGCCACTGAAGCTTGGGCCAGATCGAACATAGCCCCTTCCTAGAGTGATGGAGATATGAGAAGCCTCTCTTCATTTTCAATCAAGCTACGTACCAAAACATCCAAACATTACTAGTTGAATAAAATATGTGTTCACTAGGTATTTCTTCATTCATATTTCCAAGTAAAATCCTACTATCTGATTTTACTTCTATCTAACTTTTTGTTTCATTATGTTGGTTTTTCCAAGCATCTGGTTTCATATAATGACTAACAAACAATAACTTTTCATTATGTTGGTTTTTCTCTAACTTTTTGTTTCCAACTTTCTCATATTCTATCTTCCTAGTTCCAATCCTTTCAAAATCTTGGGAAAAAAGAACTTGGGATCCCATAGATTATTTATCCCCTCTTTCTTGGCTTTTGTTTTTGGTAAAGAGGTAACTTCTTTCCTATCCAACCAGTTTCATGGTTGCTCTTTTTTCTCCTTTACCAAGTATAGTGTGTTTAGGGTTTCAATGATCTTTCTGCATGAACTTAATGAAAAGTCATGATTCAAGTGAGTAAATGGTCCTAATCGAATCCCTGTTTGGAGCTCTGTTGGTGTCAGGGGGTGTTTATGGGACAAAGCTTTTCAAGTTTCTATATGTCAAGTCGAAAAAGCCCAATTAAATGCAAATGGCTATTAAAGCCATGCACCAAATGGATTGATTGATCTGGGCCGGAGTTGGTGGTTAGTATAAATAAGCCTCTTCTCCATCACATCCTGCTCCCATTTAAGGTGGCCTTAAATAGACTTCAATGAGTGGTCCTTGAGACACGAAAACTACCATGCATTTGAAAGCGGATGGTGTCTAACTCCAATATAAAATTACTATCAAGTTTTCAAGGTAAACTTCTTTCTTTTAGGCATGTCATGTTGCCAACTTTTCTCAATATAACATGTCAGATTATCTGATAAGAAGTAAAAATACGGGTTTATTTTTATTGCTCTATTGAAAAGAGTGAATTACTTAATTTAAGTTATTGAAAATTTCGTAAGAACACATTTCTTATAATAATTAAAAAAGAACCATCATCCATTGTTTTTATGGGGATTCTCTAGTATTAAAGGGAAAGAACAATTCATGATTGAGATCTTAAAATTGTTACCACTAAAAAAAAACATTATGTGATAGATTGCTTTCATCCCTAGGAGAAGAAAATGCCAAGAGTGAAATGTGGGATATGCATATGGGCGTCTTGTCTTGACCCATGAAGCACAATCAATGCAAAAAACCACACAAAGCTCAAGTTGAAATTAAGACAGACACCAATTTCAATACTCTTTTTATCATCACAATTTTCGTGTAAATTAAATTTTTTCTCGGAAAATGAGGGTCTCCTTGTTGCTTAGGGTTATCTCACTAATTACCAAACCAAGCATTAATTAGTTTCTAGGGAAGCATGTGTTATTATTGATTTCCTCCAATTTTGACAAGTTAAAGCCTGCAGGGTGTTTGTTTCTTTGTCTGGAACAGTAGTCTGATCAAGTGTAGCCAAGCACAGTCTAAAACCAGTGAGTCCTATTTGCCGGTGTAGTCTTGTGGCACCCTTGATCTATTTTGACCTAAATCATTGCCATCCACTTATTTATTTATTTTTATTTAAAAAGCCAAGCACTTATTTTATTTTTGTATGGTGATTGCCATTACATCCACTTACTTGACTCTCTCTATGGATATCACATGGCTGATGGCACCCTAAGAAAACAAGATTATAATTCAAATGTCATTGTCAATGAAAGTTATAAATTTTGGATTTATGTTTAAAAAAAATAAAAAATCAGAGGGTTTATGTTAGTGTAAATAACTCGACGACAAAAACTTGAGAAACCAATTCCATCTAGCAAATTTTTATCTGCTTAATGAAATTTTCCATTAAAATCTTTATCCTAAAGTTTTTAAAAATATTTTATATATATATATGTGTGTGTGTAACTTATTCACCTCTAATTTTGAACTGGTGGAAATTCTTATTTCTTTTAACTTTTTTTTCTTTTCAATATGGTCTAAGGACGTTTGCCTCATCACAATTGAAAGAAAATAAAAACAAAAAAGATGACATGGTTGGTGGTAGATATGATTGCACCAAGACATATATATATATAGCGATGGCCGTATTAGTATAAAAATTAATTTGCTAACGTAATCAATAATCCTAAATGATTAAATTAAGCACATTTATCTGCCATTGCTTGTCGAGGGTGAGCTATTAAAATAATTGAGTGGCACGATGTTTAGAAGCTTCGCCGCTTGGGCAAGAATCTTGCCTCAGAGATTGAAGAGGCATCTATGCCGAGCCAAAAGCCTCTCGAACCTTGGAACGTTGACTAATTTTCCACCTATTTACTGCCTTTAAGTTTAATTTTTCTTTTTCTTTTTTTCTTCCTTTGCCCTTTATTTTATTTGATGATAAGGTACTTCAAAAAAATTTCAGTTGGAGGTAGTTCAAGCTCAAGGGAGAAATTTACTTACAAGGAATGCCACTGTGCTGATATTCTAAGCCAATCACGCATTGTTATATATTCAAAATTTTCATATAATAATGCGTAATTAACTTTAGAGACTGTCACAATAACATTCCGTAGCATGAAAGTTCTTTCTCCAAATTAAGAGCCAATGCTGATATTCTAAGCCAATCACGCATTGTTATATATTCAAAATTAATATAATAATGCGTAATTAACTTTAGAGACTGTCACAATAACATTCCGTAGCATGAAAGTTCTTTCTCCAAATTAAGAGCCAGTATGTTGGCTTTCTTTAAAGTTAATTCCTCCATATTATACTAAATGGTGTATCTCTTTCCCCTTTAGAAGAAGCCAACTAAGTTGAGTCTAAATATTTTCCTTCCACTAATTAAAGTAAAACTTACATTTGATATAGGAATAATTCTCTAGTACGAGACAATGACATGTTATGTTATGAAGAATACTATCACAGTGAATCACACATTCAAACAAGAGTCTAACCGCGTAATTAACGGTTCAAATTAACAGTTTTGTAGCTACTCCTTCCTTATTTGGTACTGTGCTATATATAAATAGCAGCCATTAGATTGTCACTTGAAGATTGCAGTAATAAGACATGCACATTGCAAACAAAACCCAGTATGGAGAAGATATAGGATTGGGTTTAGCTTGAGTTGTTCCTATCCGGCTTTGGATTTAACCTTGAGCTGTTCCTTTACACCACTGAAAAAATACTGACATTCTCCTATATCACCCTAAGAATATATGTCATCGTCTTGTTTTTTCCTACAACACCTAGCAAATGTGCACGAGAGAGAAATTCAAATTATTATATTGGGCAGGGATATGATGATAAGGTCCCCCAAAAAAAGAGAAAAAATAGGAGAGCAAGCAAAATTATCTGTCTGAAATTATTTTTGACACCAGAAAGCTGAATATGGCAATTGCAGGTGGCTTGTTTTTTCACTTCTTAAACTTGTACTTAAGTGACTCTCAAAACCATGTTCATGTTCTCAACAAACAAAAATGAACACAATCTTACAGGTTTTTTTTTTTCTGGGGTTCCAACGATAAATGATTAAATTGTGCAGGTGCAAGGAAATGAGTGTTAGGACCACGCCAAACTTCAGAGCTGGAATTGTAGCTATCATTGATAATGACCCTCCATTTCAAGCAATTCAAAATCAACGGCCCTGATTGCTTCAAGTTCCAGAGTTGGTACTCCCATATGGATTACACACAGTGATAGTGGTGGATGTTTGCTCAATCACAATGTCTACACTTGTTGAAGTGTGGTCAGTTGCAGAAGATCATCTCTGCAAATTTGTGTTCCATTGTTTTTTAAGACTGAACAAATTATTATATTACTTTAAAAAGAGAGAGAGAGAGAAAAAGCCATAAGTTGCTGCTGCCCACATGGAGCTTAGTATATTTCATATAATAGCAGAATGCCGTTTTTTTTTGGTTACATTGGAGGAAAGAAACCCCACTGGGGTTCGATCCTGGGTGCCATGGGGGGAAGGGGGAATCCACCACGAAAAAGCCATAAGTTGCTGCTGCCCACATGGAGCTTAGTATATTTCATATAATAGCAGAATGCCGTTGAAGCAAGCTATATAGCTCCTTAATTTTGAGTACCTCAAATTTCATGGTATATTTTATCACCAATTTGATGATGTCTTCACGGTCTACAAATAAATTGTTAATTTGTCTCATGTGTTAAAATATTCAATTTGCATTAATTCCAAGTATGACGAAAAGGGTTTCTTGAAATAGCAAACTACGACTTACATCAACAAAATTACATTGCTGATCACGTCTCTCATAAAGCTGAAATGCATCCACTTACATAAGTAGGTGAGTGGTAGTTAGGTTTTAGTTATGTGAGATGTATAATGTGAGACAAATAGATCTAAAATCCGTGAAAAATATAATGAATAAATATGGTAGCTGCAACACTTTCTAGTATTGATATAGAAAATTACCCATGTTAGATTATCTTACTATGCGTTGGGAAATGGAAACTGCAATCCACACACGCTTGCAATCTCCACACGAATTTGGAAGAGAGAGAGAGAGAGAGAGGGAGAGAGAGGGAGAGACATGAGAGTCATCAAAAGGTTTCACTATCATAATTTCCACTAGTAGTATACATATATTTTCCAGTGAATCAAAGCACCTAACTAAGTCTAAGATGAAGATGACGACGCTTCATCTTCTTCATGAATCTGATCTTCCTCAGCTTCCAATAATGAAGACAAACAAGGAGTGCTTTCAGATTGTTCCTCAGGCTCTATTGACGAGACACAAGGAGTAGAAGAAGATGATAAAGAAGAAGTACTAGCAGTACTGTTATAAAAATTAGATAAAGGAGAAGAAGGAGAATTAATATTACAAGAACAAGAACAATTAGTAGAACCACTACTTAAAGCTAGACCCACCAAGAGATCAACAAAAGCTCCAACAATATACCCATGATTGCTTTTCGCATTGATCCTCAAATACCAACCCAAAAGCTCTTCAAGATGATCCCAATCCTTCAAACCATGAGCCTCCACCATTTCCTCCATGGATTTCCTAAAATCCACAATGGGGTCTGGAGAGTCCATTGACAAGACCACACTCTCCTTGAATGGAACAATATTAAGCTCCTCACCACCCGCTGCTTTCTTAGCCGCCTCCTCCATTACTATAGAGCTTGTTTCACCTGCCTTAGGCTCAAAGAAGAGCCTCTCTGACCTCAACCCCTTGATCACTGTCTCAACTGGATCCAAACCTGAGTCTTCAGAGGCTGTGGAGAAGCTTGGACATGACTCAGATGAGTTGGTGAAGAATGAGTCTGGTGTTTCTATCACTTCTGTGGTGCTTGTGTCAAAGTAGGCTGAGTTTATGGTCTTGAAGATATCATTGCCTTTTCTGAAAGAGAGGGTTCTGGGTTGGGAGCAAGAAGGCCAAGGCCATGTTGAAGAAGAAGAAGAAGAATGTCTTGATGCCTCTGTGTTCTTGGAGAGAAAACGGAGCTTCATTTTCTTGCCCATCTCTCTCTCTGATTTTGAGAAATGAGGGTTTCAAAACTTTCAAATGAATTTTGGAGCTGTGAATTGTGGCATTAATGGCCGGTCAGAGAGAGGGTTGTAGGGGGATGAAGATTATTTAAAGTAGTAATGAGACAAAGGAAAAAATCTATAAACAAAATGGGAGTTGGGGAGGGGAAGTTGGAATTGGGGGATGAAACTGGTGGGGTCTTTTACTCTTTTTTATGTCTGTGTATATATTTCTGTATTTAAAACAACTTTAAAGTAGATGTTTTCAATTGAGCTCATTGAATATAATAGTACTGGTGTTAAGTAGAGAGCTTTTAATTCTTTAAAGGCTCGTTTGGTACACAGGATTGGCTTGGACTGGCTTGGACTAAATTTAGG
>NW_018921289.1:44620-94557 GCF_002207925.1 Prunus avium
CTGATCAGAAGAACAATAGAAAACCCCACAGATATGAAAATAAGTAATTAACGCAATGGTTTTTGTAATTCTCAAAACTGCTGCCAATTGTTAATCTTTCCATTTTTGGTAAAAGTAGCTTACGGTTTTCATAATTAAGTAATCTACTAAGAAGCATAAGATCAAATCTAGGGTGAAGGATTCCAAGGGTGCAAGAAGGACCACCATCGTTTACCCTAGAATCAATGTTTGATTGAAGAAATCAAAAATAAAGTTTATAAGTCACAGACACGAACCTGATCCGAAGAGAATTCAAAATGGCCAGACTTCAAGATATCCACAGAAGACATATGAAGGACATCTAATAACCATAACTCTGTAAGAAGGATACAGAAAGCAAGCAGACTATATTTGGACTAAATTTATGCTTCAGATGAACCACAGGTGACAGCTAAAACTTACACATCTCCATTGAAATTCCCACCAAAAACTAAAACGATGTTGACTACAGATTAAATGACCTGATATAAGAGCACATTTCCAAACTTCTAACCAATACACCCAAATGGAAGATAACCACTATGGGGATCAGGGGTGAAAAGGTAAGCTCTAAATCAAAATGCAATCAATGCCTAAGCAGATGTCATGCCAAAAAAAATCAACCTGTTTCTTCAACTGCAAGCCCCACGATAGAAGGTGAAAATGAAAAACAAAAACATGGTAACAAAATCTCACATGTATACACATGCATATATGGATTGCCTCCATGCGCAGTCACAGGCGCATGTGTCTACAGATCAAAATAAATTATACAACGTTTGTCAAATGTCTTCAATAGCTGTTGATCCTGCAAAAACCAGGCAAGTCCACAATGTCAACTTCATGTTCAATTTTTATTGTTTTGATTATCAATAAAGGATGTATATCTATTGCAAACATATATACATATAACAAGAGGGGATACCTAAGGAAAAGGTTCAGTTCTAGTAATAATTCAAAACCAATAGGCCCCAGAAAATCAAAGAAAATAGACACAATCCTAAACCTACCATTCTTAGAAGCTGATAAGAAGGATTGGGAGTTATAAGGAAATTTTTATTTTAGCAGCACTTAGAATTATAAAAATTTTAGAATTATAAAAATTGATGAGTTGGGCAGCAAAGAGAAGCAATGATATTTTAGCAGACATTAAAATCATGAGTCACAACACAAGACATGGTCTTAACTTCTTATGCCGATGACCACAAAATTCAGAAGGCATGTTTCATGGAAGTTAAACTCTCAACTACTGAACAACATACTGATACATATGAAAGTTCAAGACCAGTTCATGATGCCACAACCTGATTTTTCTGGATAGCAGAAGCTACTGGTATTGTAAAATAAGGAGATTAAAAAAAGGTAGTAAGTGACAAACTAATTACTCGCTGTAGTTGTTGGATATAACAGCTTTGAACCTGCACTGAAGTTTAACAAACTATAAGAGTGGTTTGTTTCTGTATAATGGCTTTTAACCTGCAATACATGATACACTTTTCATTAGTACATAACACAAGATGATGATGATGATAATGAAGAATTGGCTGGTAGAAACTTTAATGAATAGCCTTCATCTGCCCCCATTGCAGTTTGACAAGAATGTTCCCCACCTTCCATTTGGCAAGTGTTGGTGCAAAATAAACCTCATATTATGATGGCCAGCAGGTCACCTTATGCAAAAATCACTCAACTTACATAGCCATTTTAGTAGTCACAATAAAATCAGATTAGAACTTGTATCGCCTGATAACAGGTGCAATACAGAGGTGATCAATCAACAAACAGTTTTAAATCACTATCATTTAAGTTACTTTCCATAATAGAACTCTCTCTTTCACTGTTTCCATAATGGGAACTCTCGCCTTCACTACTATTTCTGCTTCTGCCATGAATCTGGAACTCTCGCTCTCACTACCATTAATGGATAAATTGTTAAAGGAGTCATTATTAATATTAAAGTAATGCATCTCAGATTGGATGACCTAGATTAGTACCAGAAATAACAATTGAAAGCTATGGTAATGGGACAAGTCCATTTGTATGGCATGTGTGAGATTTATTGACACATAATGATTATTCATCTTCCAGTAGTTTTGGAAGTCAATATGCAACTGGAAGGAAAGAGCAGGGGTGATAATAGGCCATACTGAAGAAGCATATAACTAACAAAGAAATTGACAGTACATGCTGTGGTCCATAAGGATTGCAAGTCCTAAAGATTACATTTATATTGTGAAGAGAGGCTAAAAGGCTGCTTGCTAGTCTTTTAGCCTTGATAGAAACCACTAGGTTTGATCATTGCGAGAGACAAACAGGTTGCTAGTAAAGTCAAAAGTTGGTAGAGACTGCACACTCATGAAACATATAATGTCACACTACGTTGATTGACTTCATTAACTTGTGCCCTACTAACAACAAATTGATGCCCCAACTAAAATTAGTAAGAAATAAACAGTTCATTCGCATTTAGTCGATTGTTTCCTCTTTCTTTAGCATAGATAGGACAGGTATTAAAAGGTTTATGTGGTAAGCTCACATTACCAAGAACGCGAGAACCTAGATATTACATGTACATCTTCAAAGTAATATGCTCTTCAACATTGGAGGAAGGAGCTTATCATCTGTAAGTTTGGTTTGACCTCCTCATATTCAATTCTTGATTATCTTACCAAATAAGTTAAAGCTTCTTGCAGAATTCAATCATCTTGCAACGTGACAACAACCGGGGTCTACACATTCCTATAACAATGACCTGAAGAAGAATTTTGAAAAGTATGAACTGTTTTTGTTTTTATATACCAAGACAATCCAACTTATTTGGTAATTACTTGTGAACACTCTTTCTAATTACTTGTATACACTTAAAAAAAACTCATTAAATTCCACAAAAAGAGACCAAACTCGACAGTCACACTCCAATGATTAAGTCCTCTTCCCAAACATCTACAAAGTTCCTAACTCTACAAGCCTCCAAACGCACCAATTATATGCACAAACAAATATGGAAAATAAAAAGTAGATGAGAGTCCAGAAAGAAAAAAAGAAGGAGAAGAAGTGGAATGAAATGCACAAGAGCTGCAAAGAATTTAATAAAACCTAATAATGATATTGATAAAGCCAAGCCATGTGTACAAAATTTACTTAAGAAAGAAAGAAATCTATGAGCAATAGATTTCAATGGAAGTATCAAGAAACCTCCAGACCATACAAAACGCCGGCGAACTTCTCAATGAAGTCCTTGCCATCCTTGGAAAAGTAGTCCTTTCTGATCCTCTGGAACGCGTGCAAGGTCAACAAGCTATCCGATCCGGCCTGGTGGGTCTTCCCGATAACCCGACTTACATTCAGGGTCTGGCAGATCCGGTCCAGCCCACCATATAGGCCGGAACAGAACTTCGTCAGGTGCTTCACGTCGTAAACTCCAGACCCGAAAAACACCCTCACATAATTTAAGAACTCGGGCAGCTTTTCCGGCAAGACTCGCTGAGTCAACACCTTGACCAGGTACCCAAAATCGTAAGCGCTATGGAACGTGACCCAATTTACGTCGTTGTTGCAAACGAGCCCCGATGACATCATCAGCTCGGCGAACCGGACCGAGTCGACCCCGAAATCCCGGTTCCGGTCGAAATCGATCCCCTGCCGCCGAAGCAACTCCACCGAGTCGTGCGCGTGGGGGTCTCGCGCCACGTCGAAGTCTCGGAAATTGAATTCCCAAATATACATATTCTCGGTGCCCAAATTCGGCAAATTGCCATTGTCGTCCGAGAGCGTGAGGCCGACTTGAATCAGATTCAGACGATCGACGTTGGCCTTGAGCATGAGGTAGTGCGCGTCGGGTTCCCGGTGACGGAGTGTCGGGTCGTTGGGGTCGGGTCGGACAACGACGCCCGGAAACTCGGTGTCCATTGAAATCAGCGGGTAATCGTCGATGACGGACCGGATCAGTTCGAACTCGGAGTCGAGGTTATCGGACCAGACCGACCGGGTCAGGATGCCTAGGGGCAGAGGGCGCTGTGCCGGGTCGGGTGAAGACATAGCATAAGGTCGTCCAGATCAGATTGAATCGGATCCGAATCGACGATTGCTTGTTACGAAATTTAAAAATAAATAAAACGAATATGATGGTGAATTTGGTTAGGGTTTGATGGATGATTTTGAAAAAGGAACAAGAAAAAAGGGAGCAGTTTTATACAGAATCGATTGAAAGAGGAGATAGACGTAAGACGTGTGGGGCAATCGTTCATTATTATTTTTGTTACTTTTAATTTTTAATATTTAAGTTTCTGGATTTGTTGTGAGATACTATTATAAAATTTGGTGGTGTTGTTGATTTGTTAATTTCCTTAATTTGTGTTTGTAGATTTGTATTAACTGAAATTTAGCTAAAGTTGGAGAAATGGTGGAGCCCCCGAAAACAATGGTGGCTGTCGTGTTTTGGCTCGTCGCGGCGCCATATTGACCACTGGGAGATTGACGGGCACTTAAATACAAAATGTGACTCACTGTTTTGCGGTGATCTAGGGGCATTTTTTGGGTCATAACAATAATTTCTCTTCCTTTATTAGTCAGATTTGTTTTGTTTTCGTTTTTTGGAAAGTTTGAGCATTTTGGTAATTTTGTGATTTCCTTTTTGGTTTTTCTTTTAGGACCTATCCTATTAAGAGAGACGATAATATACTAAGACTCGAACTTAGACCTTTTTTAGGGGCTGCCTTAGTGGATCATTTGGTTTGATTTGCTTTTCTTTTTAGATTAAGATTTTCCTTTTTCAACCCAAAAAAAAGATTTTCCTTTTATATTTGCGAGTCGAATTAGGTTTGGTTTGCTATATAAAATTTGTTTTATTATTATTAGACTTTTGTTTATTATCCACTAAATTTGAGACTTGTTCTTAACATGGCGAGTATACAAAAAGAGCACTTTCAACAATTAACTTGTGTTTACAAAAGCGATCTGCATCAAACTGTATATGATGGAAATGATAAGGCAGTTCGAAGACTCCGACAATTATAAATGTGTGTTTGAAGACTCCGACAATGATAAGGCAGTGTGTTGATTAAGGTCAAAAACATGTGTTTAGAAACTAAAATTGTATACAACGGAAGTCGGCAGTGAGCTTTACAGAAATTTGAAAGTCAAGTGCTATTGTTTGTTTGCCTAGTGTTTGAGACGTTAAGTTTACCAGTCATGAAAATGAAAATAGAGGCCAAAAATAGGAAACAAGTTGCCAAGTTAGGTCACCCACTTTTCCTTATTTTGCTGCCCATGCATTCCCCTTTGCCACAAAACCCAACTTGAACCGGTGCTGCTGACCCAACAATGACTCATACATAATATCCAGTTGAGAAATTACAACGAGGGTTCAATCCATCAATCCAAATAACCCTACACTAAATCGGACAGCTATTAAGAAACCTCTCATTATGAAATGAATACGGGATCAACTAACCCCCTAATCTATCTAATCCATACTTTTTCAAGTATTTGGTTACAAATTTTTCTACGTAATACATATATAAATATCTATATGTTTTAGTAAATAAATGCAGAGTAAGTCAAGAATTGAATAATTCAAATACTTGTGTTAGTGTTGGAAATAATTCCAATATCCATTCCTGGTTGGCGATATTGAAAATATATGAGTGAACGTGTCTCTGGGTTCAAGTCCAGCATCAAACACCCAGTTGGCGATATTGAAAGTGAGAAATTTGGAGTTCCATTGTCAATTTATTTGGCTTTTAATATTCTTTATGTAAGAAATAAGACTTAAAATTGGGTAAAGCAGCTGCAAGGCAACCAAGCAAATTGTTAAACGAATCATCTACAAGTTACTATTGGGGAATGCTAACCAACACATACTAACTAAAATCTACTGTAATTACACATTTTGACAGAGATTTCATACTTCTGTACCAATAGGATCATGGTCGACGGTTAAACGGACCTCAGTCATCTTGAGATTCAAATGGTGCTCAACATCACAAATGATTTACTTTGAACGAAAATGAACCGATAACAAACACAATTTGCAGTCGATTTTACTGCCACAATGAGTGATTGAATAACCAGATAGTGAAACATAATTCAACTGTCGTTGCGCTTGCTGTAGCTGTTTTGCTTACAATCACAATTTTTGTATATGGGAACTAGGAGTTCGGTTTACTCTCCCACTCACAATATAATGCTTGTAATATGATACTCTTTCTCTCAAATTGACAAAAATGGCAACAACAAAAAAAACTAGAACAATAAGAGGATAGAAGAAGTATACACACAGAGAAGGGTAGAAGAGTCCACTTAAAAGGGTATGTTAAATATTGGACACACATAAAATCCCATTAATCAAACAGCATCCCTTGAACACAGTTTGAAAAAAGAAGAAAACAAAACAAAGTTGAAGCCACGGAGAGGTAACAAGAGACTTTTTTGGGGCACTCCCATGCATGATCTTAACATAGGATCAGCAACAAGGACGTTACAAACTATATATTGCATATTCCATATGCAATTGGTTCCATGATATCTATACGGTCTTGAAAGCTAGAAGTAGGTACCTTCTGGAGGCTGGACCAACTTCCGGTTATGTGGGGATGCCATCTCCTTTTTCAGCTGTGTAAGTATATCCTCCATGGTGTACTCTCGCTGCCAGTTCGCAAGAGGTCCAAACTTCTTTGGTTCCACCTATTCAATTGGATGTGTGAGATACTGTCAAAAATATTACTAAAAATAACCAAGTGGGCTGAATTTTCGATAGTCATACACTTGGTCCAAAAGCCGTCTGGTCGGGGCCATCAATGTTCTTATAATCAACATCAATATCATTAAAGAATTAAGAATGGGGGATAATCCTGGAATTATTTGTGATAGTTGTAGTAAAAGACTATACAGTACCTTGGTTTCTTTACAATGAAACAAAAGACAAATATACCTTATCTAATGCAGAACACCTAATGGGAGCATTTTTGCTCACCACTTTAACGCAATGTGTACCCCCGCCACCCTTCTCAAAATTTGACATTTGTCCATGCTTGTAACCATAGTTAACCCTTTTACTTTAAATCTTTTTAAGTATTTAAAACTGAAAAATAAAGTAAAATAATAATAAAATAACATTTTTTTTTTAAAACTCTCTCCTTCTCTCTCCCCCTTCCCGACCCACCCCCACCAGCCACCCAACCCTAGCCACCATTCCCCAGCAATCACCCTTGGCCCCAACCAACGAAGTCTACTCCCAACAACAACCTAACACCTTTAAATGTAAAACCAGAATTAAATCCTTGAAAAACTTACTGAAATTTTCAGGCTTGTCCCAACAAGTCATGGGTTTTTAAAACTTTTTTTTTTAATGAACTGGGGGAAAACCCCAGAAAACTTCGTTCAATTTGGCTTTGGTTTTTTTTGTTTTGTTTTTGGTCAATGGTATTTGTTTGGTCGAGATCTGGAATTTTTGGGCTTAGTTTTTAGTCACTGAATTTGTCTTATGGAGAATTTGTTTTATCTTTGATTTGGATATCATTACTTTTTCAAGCTTGTTTTGTTTCCAGTCTTGGATGTGTTTGATTTTGGGTTGGAATTGTGGATTCTGAATGTCGGTTATGGCTAATTGGTCTAGGTTGATTTAGGGGGGTAGGTCGGGAAGGGAGAGCTAGAGGGGTCATTCGTATTTTGAGTGGCTGATTGGATATAGGTAGCCAGAATTGAAAAAAATCAGTCAATTGAATGTGGCTTTCATGGGTCTTGTCGGTGTTGGTGGTGGTTGTGGTGGGGGGCGTGGTTGAGGTTGAACGAGGTGGAGGAGGTGTCTGGGGTTGCTGAATGAGGTGTCTGGGGTTGCTGAATGAGGTGTCTGGGGTTGCTGACTGAGGTGGCTGGTGGGGGTGGGTCGGGAAGGGGGAAGAGAAGGAGAGAGAGTGTTTTTTTTAACAAATGTTATACTTAAAAAGATTTAAAAGTCCAAGGGTTAACTATGGTTACAAGCATGGACATATGTCAAAAATTTGAGAAGGGTGGTGTACACATTGGGTTAAAGTGATGAGCAAAAATGCTCCCTACACCTAACGCATCTCTCTCCTTTTCTGTTTGTGAAAAGGGGGAGGTTGTTAGACCACCAGAAATGGGTCTGAATAATGCTAAGTGCAGAACACTAGCTGCAGCAAGGAAAAAAAAAATGCATACCACAAAACAACTGCATTAAAAATCAAGTAATGAAATTATAATCATACCACTCCAGTTTCATGGTTAACACAAGTCATGTTAATCCGTGAATGAAAACGAACACTTGGTGGCTTCTCAGGGTAATCTTTATCACAGAACAGCTTCAACTGATAGATTCGACCTTCATGTACGGTCTGGACACAATAAAAAGAAGAACATTATTGCATTATACAAAAAATATATGCAAAACGCATATAACATTTTCATCACTTTAGTAAGCTTAATAACACTTGATAAGAAAACATTGCCTGAACAACACTATAGTAACAAGCAGGAGACAAGAATCAATTAATCCCAAACAGATTCTTTGCAGAGGAATAAAGAAAGAATTGACCCCGAAAAGATTATAGGGTATGTTTGAAAAGTTGGAAAACTAAAGCTTCTTCCTTTTATTCAAGAGATTTGAAGAACCTCCAACCCCGACTCCCATACAGTTCCCCTTCCTTTTCAAAGTAGATAATTATAAAGACGGACTGAACAAGTACCATAAGTTTTTAAGCAGGTCTTACATCACTTGTAAAAACCCAGTACATTGTAAATATCAAAAGTAAAGGTAAGACGATATAATTCTTACTTAGAATTTGCTTAAGGATGAGCAAATATTAGTTAGCTAAGCCAATGCTGATCAAATTATTTGGTAGGATCTAGTAAGCTTTCCACAATGTCAACCTTTTGTCCTTTTAGGCCTTGTTTGTTAGGGAGGATTAGACTAGACTAGGAAAGTGGCTATATTTCATGTGCAATCAAGGCATAATATGGATATTGTTGTCTAACTTAGAGGATGAGGGAGGACTATTCGTAGGAGGGTGATGAGTAAAACTTATCACTCAAAATCCCACCATTTTCAAGGGGATAAGTTTTAGTCATCAACCTCTTATACATAGTCCCCATTCTTCCTCCAAGTTAAACAACATATCCATATTATGCCTTAGATGCATATGAAATGTAGGCATTTTGCTAGTCTAGTCTAGTCCTCCTTATCAAACAAGCCCTTATGGTCTAAGTATGGACTAATTCCAGAAAGTTTAAATAGAGCAAATTCAGGAGAGACCACAAATGCAACACATAATTTTTTCTGATAAGAAAGCATGAAACAAGTAATCTGACAAAACAAATCTTAAACGAGAACATGACATAATCTAAAAAAAGAGAAATTTACATTGTGGGGACCAATGATGGTACCAGTCCAAGAACGCATGTAGATGTCATCTCCGTCATCCATTCCATAGCTGACAGTGCCATCCCCAATACCTTTCTCTCCACGTTCAAGTTCCTCCAGCAATCTGAAGTTTCGTGGGACTGCAAGGAAACTCATGCATGCATGCTTGACAATATAAGGGAACATAAATAGAATCTTGCAGAAAAAATAAGCAACAACCCCCGATAGTTCTGAATTATATATTTCTTTTATTCACAGTTCTCTGAATACACACAAACATAACCAGAAACTTGCATGTAGACAGACCAAATCATGCTTTTTTGGCAGATTTGAAACAGTCTCTTCAGTACGCCGTTCAATGGAGAATCAGTAAAAAAAAAAAGTTCTAATTAAACATACATTGGTTAATAAACAATGAAGAGAAAGAACAAGCAGGAACCATCATCGAATAAGGCTCAGGCAGGTATTTATGTAATGAAACACAAATAACTGGAAGAAAAGAAAAAACAATCTTTGACTTATTCCCCCATAAATGCACTCTATACAGAGAAAACCAAAAATGCAATATTACATTTCCAACTTGTAATACTATGCAAGTAAAAAATTAATCAGAAATGAGCTCAATTTGATTCCAATAACACAAATTGTGAACAGGGAAAAAAAAAATACCAGCTTCAAAAGCAATAATTTATTCAACTAAAGGCCAAACTTACCTACCAACATGTGATATCATATAAAAAAAACTCATAAACCACAAAATCAATAAAAACCCATTTGCAGACTGCATGAAAACAACAAGATCAAAGCAAAATTCGATCAAACGAGGACATGGGTAATGAAAGACTCACCCACGACACCCGATCCTCCTGAACCTAGCGTCATAGATGATCAGCTGGGGTGTTTCTCAGGCTGCTGTGCCGAGATCTAATGGAAGCAAGAGGATATCTAGGGAGGGTGGAGGGGTCAGACCTTCAGAGAGTGAAGAATTGAGAATCTGGAGAAAGTAGGTCGACGAAGGCAAAGTGGGAATAAAGAAGAAAAAACTGAGGGCAAAAGGGATTTTGATAGGTTATGAAAGATGGGTTAGGATTTTTCGGAATAAAGTTGGACTGTTTTCATTTTTAACTTATCTTCAAAGGACAGAGACTGCAATTGCCAATTGGTGCTCATTTGTGTTTTGGGTTTTCATGGTTGAGCCTGTTGGTTTGTTATTTTGGGTGACAACAGTGACTTTGGACCGATTAACTTTATTGGGCCATAGAAACTATTGGATCAAGAAGGTGGTGACCCAATGTGGAAGAAGAAAGGAATAATATTTTTATTGGAATTTTGAAAGTTTCCTAGATAATGAAAGGAAAATAAATAAATTAAAAGTTTGGGATTTATATTTATAGATGAATTGATACAAATGTTTTTGTTTTGATTGATTTGTGCTTTACTTTAGATCCAATTAGAATATGTTAGGTGGGTTGGATAGGTTGGAGGTTCAACTCAAACTTAACTTGATCTCCAAACATGTTATCTCAACTCGCCCAACTTTAATCTAATGAGTTTTTCAATATAATGAGTTCACTATCAATTGGAGATGTGGGATAGTAGATATAAAATTTCTAACATAGATTTGTTATGTTGTTTTTAACAGGGTGATGGAGGGTAGTGCCCACGATGGTTCGAAGATTAAAAGTTGAAAACTTTACACGTATCTCTAATTACAATCTCTATTTTAAAGTTAAGTTTTAGTTCAAAAGACTATAAAATTATGGTATGAGCTCTTTATAAAAGTTCAACTACAACCCTTAGTTAGGAGGTAGTTACAATAATAAGAGCTAAGAGCATCTACAATTGGCTCCTTAAACCACCTCCTTAGCTAAAATTTAGGGAGGAATTGAAAAAACCTACCTCCAATCATGCTCCATATCCAGCTCCTAAAATAAGGAAACTTTTAGGAGCTCCTAAATTTGAGGAGAGAAAAAGGACTCCTAGTGACTCCCTATAATTAAATGCTACTATATTGTATTGTTATTTAAAACATTTATTTAATAATATCCTTAATTCTATCTTCTTTTTTTCTGAATTTTATATTTTTTAATCCCCTTTCTATTGCACGCTACCTACGTTATGCACCATCTTTTATTTTCTTTTTGCTATAGGTGCTTTGCAAAGTACAAGCACACTTTTTTTTTTTCGATTCTTTTTACTCTAGACATTTAACAGCACACAAACACCCTTATTTATTTATTTATTTATTTATAATTTTATAGCTCTGTAGATATTTTGCAAAACAGAAACACTTTTAAAACACAAAAACCATAGAATTGTTCTGTAGTTTATTATTTGGGAATATTCAGTATTTGAATATAAACATTTTATTGCAAATTAGGAATTAAATTTAAAAAGAAGTAAAGTATTTATGACAAAAAAAAAAAGTAAAGCATTTATGACTCCCCAAATTAAGGAGTATGGTTAGAGTTGAAATTTTTTAGAGAGCTCCTAAAATAGTTTTTTTGTGTTTACAGCTAAATTTTAGCTAAGAAATAGAGAGCATGATTCTGGATGCTCTAATAGGAGTAATGAATCTCCAATACGCTCTTTGAATAAGCTATTAAGCTCCGAAGTTCAAATTTGGAGAGGAGTTAGAGAAAACTTGATTCCAACCTTACTCCTTATCCAGTTCCTAAGTTATTTTTGTTTGCTTGTACTTGAAACCTACCTTGCCCTTGGTATCTTGAACTTTAGAAGCAGTAGCTCTAGAAGTTTTGAACATGTAATTTTGGTGAAGATATTGTCTACTGTTACAAGAATTACAAAGAGGGATTCACTATTATGCCTAATATAGGGGCCCAAATTATAAAATAAAATAAAATAAAAAATCTTACATGAAATGGAGTTTAGAAACACACCCAAAGCTCGTTTACAATATAACAAAGAGGCTTCGAACTTCCTATAAATTACAAACCTACCATCTTCACAATGGGCTTGGTGGGGGTTTGGGTTGACCTAGGACTTGAGGAACTAAGCTTGTTCTTCAGACCTTGACGATGGTGCAAATTATTTTCAAACTCATTGGGTAAAATTGGCCCAACAAAAACTTGGATATATGATGATATCAAAAATTCTATAATGAGGGATGAGGCCCTATTTATTAACCGTTGGCTTAAATTGATTAGTTGTTGGATCAAATTGGTTAGTTTGATCCGACGGTTAAGAGATAGGACCTCATTTAAGGCCCTCACTATAGAACGAATCTATGATGATGATATATTAGAAAACATTACACATTTCTGAAAGCAAATACCTGAAATATTAATGAATAATATGTTAGTATGAAATTGTGTTGGCATTTCCTAGAACTTAGTATTGGTTTGGAAGTGTCATTTAGCTGTAAGGTTGAAGCAAAATTGTTGTCTCTAATTTCCAGAAACTGTAGGATTGAAACTGCTCAGCAATTCCCAAATTTCAGAATTGTGACTTAACACGTATGAGACATTTGATCTGAAGGGTATGACATGACATTTTTCATGCACTCATAGTAGGAACATTTTTTGGAATCTAATATGATTTTATTTCCCTGATCTTCCTTGATTTTAATCAACTAGAATCCATTTAGGAGTGCATCTCATTTAGGCATATTTTGCAAAATCTTTTATTTATTATTTCTTTCTTTTATGAATAATTCATTACTTATCTTTTAAGTAACTTACTTGAAAATCATACCTAAGAGTACTAGGACTCCTTTAATAGTGTGATTATAAAAAACATTCTTTTAAAATTGGAATTTTCCTTTTCTATTGTTTTGGGCTTCACGTGTGATCATCATTAGAATAGGAAAATATCTTTTTGATTTTATTCAATTCGTGCAAATCAAGTAAATTGGTTATGAACGTGTAGTTACTCTTTTGGTGGAACTAAAAGCCTATAAAACAAGACCTTTGTTCTTTACAGCTTTTGAACAATAATTTTGTGCGCTTAAACGCTTAAGAAAGCTGCATTTTTATTTGAGATAAATCATCAAGTGTTCCATGTTTACTTGGTGATTTATCAAACAATTTTATCATTCATATTGCATTTATTTGCATGTTCGGTGACTCATATGGTTTAGGGCACCAAGACCATTGTTGCGGTTTTTCTCCAGTGAGCTTGAATCGATCATGACAAGTATCGGATTCAACATAAGGAGAGTTGCAAGAACTCCGGTGAGCTTGAAGCAATCATGACCAGTATTGCACCCAATATAAGGAGTGTTGAAAGATCATCTCGTGACATAAGTTGAGTTACGAAGAAGTCGGTAAACATTATCTAGAATGTGTCTAGGATAAGTGTGTGAGTACTTCTTGTAATCATCGTTCTATAGTGGATTTGTTTTGGACTGAGGAGTCCCGTGGATTTTCCCCAGAGGTGGGGTTTTACCACGTAAAATAATTCTCTTTTTCTTTATTTTATGCTCAGCACGTTTCAGAATTGATAAACCATATCAATCCTAGTACCGAAGTTTATTTTTATTTATTTGTTATAATTTTAAGTTGACCTATTTACCCCACTCTAGGCATTATTAGTCATCCTATAGGTAATTTCATAATAAAAATATAAATATTAATAGGTAAAAATATGCTAGTTCTCTTTCAAGGTCTCAAGTTTGAATCTCCTCCTCTTCCTCCTTTCGTTAGAGAAAAAAACAAAAGAAGAAGGAAAAACAAATCCAACAACTAATTGCATCTCTCTCTGTTCCTTGCGTACTGTCTGCAGAAAGTTTTGAGCATTCTAGCATCAGCAAATTCAAAACAATTTTGACCTTTCCTTATTGCTTCGTACATCGATCGTCCTATGGATATGTGTTGCTTCGTACATCGATCGTCCTGTGGATATGTGTTCAAGTTCTTGCCCACACATTTACAGGACTCTTTCTAATTTTAGTACATAGTTTCTATTTACTGCTACATTTGCACCCTTGTGCATGATTTGGCCCAAAAATTAAATTGCATTCATGGTTGATGCTTACCATTCAAAATTATGTCGTCCTGCCGTCAGCCCTGCCTCTGTAGCTATTCTAGATGCGGATGATGCCAACTCAGGCAATGGCCATTTCTATATTGTTTAATTTTTCCCATACATGAAGCTGTGCAAATTAACTATTTTATTTCTGTGTATAAATCATAAAAAGAGAACCCCCCCCAAAAAAAAAAACAAAAAAACATACATTCTTTTCTTGGTTTGACTTTGACAAATTACAACTAAAGTTTTAAGTGCCCATGTTAGGCTTCAAAGTCTAAAAAGAAGGCTGAATGAAGGATCCGTGCTCCTTTAGTCTTGTCTGCTGTGAGACTGATTGATCTTATACCAATATAAATGATGCTTAGGTATGCCATTAATTTAATTAAGCTCTACCTCATGTGTTGTGGTCTGTGGACCCTTTCTTTCATGTTTTGGTGCCACATCCTTTTCTCGTTTGAGACATTTTTATCAATAGGATATCATAACCGACTGCTGGTCTGCATCAAATTTAGATGGTTGTGTTCTGCTACATGATCGTGGATCGAGCAGACCACCAAGTTAAAAGGGTTGTAAGTTGTAACCCTAAGACTTCGGATAAGCTTTGTTCAATTTGATAATTTAACAACATAACATGCCATGCTGTATCGACTATTTGTATTTCCTATACCATAAATGCTAAATTTTAAACCAGTAAAATGCCAGTGCATCAGCATGACACTATGAGTTAAGAGAAACGCATGGAAGAAGAAAAGGAAGTTAAAGAGAAGGATAGGGACAAGACAAGAGTATACCAACTTACCAAAACAGAAACCATGGAAAACAAGAAATATTTTAATATTTTTTGAGAAAATATATATAATAAAAAAAAAGAGAAAAATAGAAGAAAATAGAAGGGAGTGAAGGTGGAATTAAATTTGTATTTATTATCTGACGTAATACCCCTCTTTATGCTCAACTGTCTCAATTACTCTTGCATTTATGTGTTTTTAATGGTCTGTCAATCTAATAATATAGTCTTCTTCTTTTTTCAATGCTCGAACTACCCAAACCATCCCACATTTTAATTTACATAATTATCCTTTATGTAATCCTAAATAAATTGATTTTGACCTTTATATATAAGAATCAGTTAGAAAACAGATGAATTATTTGGTAAAAATAGTCAAGTGTTATAGATGCTGCAGTACCTAATATGGACAAATGAGCCACACTCACATTCGTGTCAGTTACCCAAGTTATGGTGAGGAAGACAATTAGAAATTAACCAACTATTCAAATTATGCTTACTTTGTATAGTAGCTTTGATATTTGCATTTTATATTCAGTTTGGAAAGAGAAAACCGAGAGTCGAACTCGTCAAACTCAAACTTCTGTTACACTTTTATTACGGATGCGAAAATAATTACTCTACCACTATTGTGAAGATTTTCTTATTTGATTTGACAAGACTCATGTCATATATGTTTGGGTTAAGGTCCATGTTGAAATTGCCCGTTATATTAGTGAGCTCCACCTCTATTAGAGATGTGGTACAAATGTGTTATGAAAATTGTGGTAAGCCTAGCATTACCCTTTAAACAAAGTTCAGCAAAGTACATATGGACCTAGTGGGCCCCCAAAGGTGCTACCATTTTACCTGAAAACCTACTCTTAAGCAGAATTTTTGCTTTCAAGTTTCAAACAAGATGCACTTTTTCAACAAGAAAGAAGAAAAACAGAAAATATACTCTGAGGTTTTTACCCATCTTTTATTTTATGCGTCAGATAAAACTCAGGGAAACTACCTGGCAATCTCTGATGTAGCAAGCTGTGAGTGGATATAGTAACAAAACATATAAGCCCATGAACAAAAAGGGAAAACATAAAGGTGAAGGCAAAGGCAAAATATGACCTAACATTTTTTTCATATGAAAATTTCGGCAGTTACAGTTAAAACCGGTTTACATTGTCTTCTGCTAGAGGGTTAACAAAAGCAGAAACAAACACAAAACTAGAAAAACAAACACAGCCAACTCTACCAAGCCCCATGTTGCATGCCCACTTGTCCATCAGCCATAACCTAATTTCTATGATTAGCGAGGTGAAAAATGAAAAAACAGAAACAAATAGGTAGTGTTATGCGCGCTCCACTCTTTTCCCAAACACACCTATCGAAGTTCCGTTGATAGCGTGTCTGGTCAAGTTGAACAAATCAAGGCCCAACCCAACTGAAGTTGAATTAAGCCCTGTTTGAATCAAATCTTTTTCCACCCAAATAGTGGAAATGCAGCTGAAAATGGAGCGCCAATAGCGCTACCCCCATAAAGGAAGAAAAGGGTTGAAAATAGAAAGAGCCTAACATTAAGTCCTAGTAAAAATTGCAGAAACCGAAAAAGAAGGGGGATAAACTACTCTAGCTCTGAGCTCCTTCTAGCTATTTTTTTTGTTTTATAGCTCTTTTAGCTCCTCCTTGTCTTCATGGTTGTTGTTGGGTTGTTGTTGTAGTTGTTGTCATGAACAAAGTCAAGCAAAACAGTGCTCTTGCATTTGGGGCATTTTGGATCATCTTCTGAAAGCATCACATACATGAGGCACCTTGGGCAACCCACAAGCACCATGGAAGTGGCCTCGGCCTCAGGGCTGTTTGAGTATCTGAAATTGTCTTCCTGATTGAGCTCAGAGGAAACACATGAGCTTGGTGGTGATGTTGGTGAAACAGTAGCTGATCTTCTTGGTGACTGCACCAGTGGATTATTATTACTTGCCCTTGGTGGTGACAGGTTCAGCTTCAGATCAAGCTTTGGACCACTTCCATTCCTCCTACTCATGGCTTTTGGCTTGAAGACAAATTTCCAGCTCTCTAATGAAAACAAACACCGACAAAGTTAAAACATGTTGAATTAGCAACAAATATAACATGAAATTGCATAGGGACTAAAATTTAAATGAAAAAAAGGGGTGTGCTTACATAAAATTATACCTAAGGGTTGAGGGAGTTGTGGCCAAGAGAGGAGGCTGGAGGGGACTCTGAATCTAATTGGATTGTGGGGTTTGAAGAGAGAAGAAAAAAGGTTTAGGGCCTCAAACCATGAAAAGATGAGGCAACAAAAACATGGTCATGGTGAGGTGGTAAGGACCTCAGAACACCATTATATATACAAAGTGAAGGGATAGGAAGATGGATTTTCTTTAATGCTTAATTTAATTATGGGGGAGAGGTGGAGGGTATAGGATGAGAGAGAGAGAGAGAGAGAGAGAGAGAGAGAGAGAGAGAGTGATAGGAATTGAATTGAATTCAAGTTTTGGGTAGAAGAAGAGTGTAATTGAGGCCAGGAAATGTATTAATTGTTGGAAAAGATCCCAATAAGAATGCAGGAAATGGAAATTTGCAGTAAATATTGCAATTACAAAGTGCAGGGGAAGGCATTGCCTTCATTCATTGCTTAGGCTAGTCGGTGTTTAATATCAAAATACAGCACAGGAAAAACCCAACGGCTTTAAAGCTAAACCCTCCCCTCCTCCAATATTAAAATAATTCAAGAACTCTCTGAAACCCCCATCTAGCTTGCAATTTAAAAGAAAAAACAAGCAACACACCAAAGACTTAAATGGATTCCTTGGAAATTTGAATCGTAACAGCTAAACCCTAATTTAAAATCATATCCAACAGCACCCTCAAATTTAATTAAACACTAAGAAACACCAGTCCATTAATTCTTCACACCCAGAAATTACATTGCAGGATACAGAAAATTAAATGACAAGCCATGCATTGACCCTGTGTTTTTCCGGCATTTTCATTATCATATTATTGAATCCTGCAAAAATAATTAAAAAAACTCCCATAATTTACATGCTGAGTTAGCATGCCTTAACAATTTGTTCCTTTTTTTTTTTTTCTTTTTTACTTTCTTTTGTAAAATAGTAAAAAAATAAGAAGATAAAATTACATTAGATTGTCTAAATTGAAAGTCTCGCAATTAGCTAGCTAGATATGCATTGTCAGGTATGTCCTTTGGTTGGCCAACAATGCCTTTCGGAGAAATTATGTTGTTATCAAATCTGTTAATACTAATAAATTTTACACAGTGTTCTCGTGTCTCTAAGCTTTCCTTCATTGATTTTCGAAAGAGAAAGGAAACTGATGACATATGGTTTTTCTTTTTTAAGTTAGCTGAGTGTCCAAGCTTAGCAATAGACATATTTAGAGTTTCTGAAGTTAGGAGTACGTACCCTACAAGAGAGGGCATCTAAATCATTGTCCGTGAAGCAAACAACCCTAATCTCAAATTAAGAGATATATATACTGATTAAATATTCAAACGTATACTTCTTGCATACATGAGCTTAGTCAAATTGGTTAGAGCGGATGTGCCACTTACTCTATACCTGAGTTCGAATCCCCCTCCCCGTAGTTTAGATTAGATTAAAGTAGAATATTGCTTGTATAAAATAAAAATAAAAATCAAACATATACTTGTTTAAAAAAAAAATTAATGATTAAGGAGAAAGGGGAGGTGTCAATGTCATTTGCTGAGTTTAATTGGGCTTAGCATGGTCAATTACTCAATTTGGATGCAATGAATAAGTGGGGTGCATTGAGGTGTCCCATCTAAATCATATTACCTCATTGTATTTATGTTTGACTGGAAGTTGCTTGCACGGAGGGACACGATATACATAAAAAAGGGCCATGTACAATAAATAAGAAAAACATATCACTGTGTTGATTTTTGTTTGAAAAAAATTAAATAAATCAGTTGGAAAGGAAGAGAAGAAAATAAAAAAAATATTTGTGAAATTTAATTGGCCTCAAGTTATACCATGTATACGAAATCGAAATCGAAATTTTCTTATGAAATTCACATATGAAGCATCGAATTCAATTCCTATGTGGTGTTAGATATAATATATATTTGGTGAAATTAAAACATAATAACTTAAATTCACATATGAAGCATCGAATTCAATTCCTATGTGGTGTTAGATATAATATATATTTGGTGAAATTAAAACATAATAACTTGCTTCAACTTCGACGTCACATATTATTTATGAGCTTTTTTGTCTCGAAGTTGAGTCGTAGATGAGCATGAAACAACTTGTTCATAGGCAGGTAAGCATGAGGAGGAAGTACGTAATTTTTTATTTTATTTTATATTGTTTTATAAGTCAAGCTCACGTTTTGATCAAAGATAGATGATTTTGCGTCAACACACTCACGTTTATAAGTCAAGCCCATAATTAATAGCAACAGCAATGGATTTGAACAGTTTTGCAATTGATGGTAGGTACGAGTATTGTACCTCTCTGGAAAGCTTCATGTAAGTGAGAGCTTCTGTTCTCATTTATCTACTTTCCCCACCCACCAAGATTACTCACTACACCCTACCTCTAGTGGCAAAAGAACTAGTAAGAGTGAATCCCATTCCCATTCTCATCAGGTATAAACAGACATAGAAACTTTTTTACCATTAAGCGGGTCCCCAGTGTGACCACAAATCAAAAAGTTTCTTTGAATACTTGAATTATATATCTTTATAAATTCAAACTTGTTAAAATAGTAGAATATAAATTAATAGGGTAAAAACCACATAATGACTTAGTGCTATAAGCTATTTTGACATGTATTGTGTCTGCAACCTTACACCAATGTTCGAATTCTCCTCTTCGTAAATTAACGTTGCTTAGACTATCACCATTTGAATATATATATATATATATCCCTCGTTAAAAGAGTCGTTTAATGTAGGTAGCTTATTTTCCCAATGGTTATTTTCTTCATACATCATTATCTCTTCGGGTGAGAAAGACAAATGAAAAGACAAATGAAAGTATATAATTGAATTGAAAGAACTCGCATGTCCTTTTCACGACTGTTTATGGCACCTGAACAGTGATTCTGTGAACCCTCAATCATCCTCCTTGCACTTAGGCTTGGTTCACAATTTCACAAAGGTATTTCTGGAAAATAAATCTAGTCTTAAACTCCTTAGATTCTCAATAAGATATTGATTAGGATGCCCCTTGGCAGTTAGTCCTACGTACCTTTTAAAATAATATAAACGTGACCTTAATTATGCCGATATATATTAACCTCCATTACATGAAAAATTTGAGGAATCTGTTATAACTTTTATTTTCAATTTTTTTTAGTACAAGTAATTGGGGGAGGGAGTTTAAACAAATATTCATTGGGTGCTTGGGGTTTCGAACGTCTACCCAAAGTGAAAATGGATAGAACGTCTACCCTACTATAGCTATTTACAACATTTTCTTAAACGCTTAAAAGAGGTTGCCTTATTTATGCATGGTTTATCTCTAGACTTTTTATATTTAATGTTTAAGAATACCCAACAATTGTTTTTTAAGAAAAAAAAAAATTAAAAAAACGAAGAAGTCAAAATGACTCAAATATCCGGCACAGCCCCCACGGCCGACGCATCAACGTCCACAACCGGCGTTGCCCACTCCTACGTCTCTCTCTCTCTCTCTCTCTCCATCTTCTACAGTGGCCAGATCTTTGTTGGAGAGGAGGGAGATGAGAAAGAGAGAAGAAGAGAGAGTCTGTGAAAGAAACTGTGTTTGTCTATTTATTTCATTGCAACTAGATGTCTTAATGATTTATGATTTGTCAAATTTTTTTCAAAGATGATCTATAAATGAAGACTTGAAAAAGAGATAGATTGGATCCCTCATATTTCATTTCAATGATCCAACCATCTACTTTTTAGGTATTACCTTAAAGACAATCTCTACAAAAAATCACATGAATCCGAAATAGTCATTTAACCACTCAATTAAATGATTATCATTTTAGAGTTTTCTTGAAACACCGTGTTTATTTATTTTTGTTGACCACAACTAGGTGTCTTATTGGTTTTTAATTTATCTAATTTTTATAAGGCTGATATTTAAATGAAGACTTAAAATAAGTAAAATTTATAGTAAATCCAACAAGCTAAATGCTCTTAATTAACCAGTGAGTGTGAATTCAGTATACACATATATAAGAGGTGTGATATGCAAATGTTGTGTAGTTGTAGGTATAACTACTCTATGGCAGGAGCAAGACCTTATCTTCTACAAAAGGATTTACATGCTCCTCACCGAACATTAAGTATTCAATAAGGAAATAATTTTTTTTTTAAGAACTGGCCTTTTGGTCATGTAATAAATCGTAAGCTGCATCAGTGAATGGGAGTATTAAGTAGGGGACTTAAATGAAAGCTACCAAGGGCCAAAACTAGGTTGTGTTGTGTGTCTTCTTTATTCTAGTACTTCTCTTTTTTTTCATTTAAAAAAAAAAATACAATCGATAGTCTAAATTACTTTTGTTTACAGAGAAGGAGATTTGAATTTGGGTGCAAGGAAGCGCGACTCACTTTACTTGCTTCTTTTTTATTTTATTTTAAGGCATGCATTCATGGATAAGTATGTATTAATTATATCTGCCATTTACATCATATATGAGTATGAATATTTGGAATAAAATAAATATAAATAAATGATGATATCATGAAAAATGCCTTCCAAATCTAAAATCCTATAACCTTGATTGACCGTAGCCTTTGGCGTCCTACCTCAGACAAATCCAAAAGCAGATGAGTGACATACAGAGTGGAAATGACAAAAGATTTGCAGTGATTTCTGTTATTCAAATTAAATACCAAAATGAATTATTTAAAATTTAATAAAAAGTTCGATGAGATTGCATTGATTTTTTTTTTATAAATGCTTGTACTGGATTGCTTTTATTGTTATCAAGTGAATTAATAAAGACAGAAATGTAATAAATGGTTGAGATTTGAGATAGTAAATTTGAGAGCTACACCTACAAGGAGGGAGAAAATGTGGAAGAAGTAGAAAGGAAGTTAATATTGGGAGAAAGTAGGTAGTTCGTGTTTTTTTGTTTTTTTAACGATAGTATTTTATTGATACGATAAACAAAAATAAGTCTATAGCAACTAAGGTGCCGAATATGAATATGACTTCTCTAGTGATCAAACGTGACAAGAGCATCCCTAAATTTTAAACCCAATAATTATGATAACTTTTTATATTATAATAATTATTATAATTGCTTATTTATAGCCTTTTATTGATATTTGAAAATACTTAAAAATCTAGAAAATAACAATGTTATTAGGTTTTTATAAAATATATGTAATTATAAAGACAAAAAGAAGGTCATCATGCACTCCTTGTTCTCCTTTTGCAAAAACACAAGGGAGAAGTGAATGATGAAATTTTTGAGTGCTAATAACAGCTCCATTATAAAACGTCAAAATCTAAAATCATAAGAAAAGAAGAAAGTATAGAATGCAAATATAAAATTGTATTATTAAACTAAAGATAAATTAAAGTACATCATTTCGAAAAATAGAGTCTAAAAACCGAACATAAAACTGACATTAAATAAGCTCCAATCAATGCCTTTGTTATTTATCCTTCTCTAATAGTGTGGGATAAAGCATACAAATGTGCCATACATGAAATATTAATAGATTTGAAAGACCCTTCTAAATGCTTTTATCAGAACGCACTTGAATTTTTAACAAAAATTTCGACATTCTTCTAAACATGAGTGTATTGACCAAGAAAAAAAAAAAACAAGAGTGTTTTTTTTATAGATATAGTCTCGAACGAGCTCTAAAGCTTAAAAGAAAGAGTGATGTATAACAATATTTTTCTTCACATTCACTTAACAATTTCTTTTATAGTAGCTGTAGTCGCCATCCAAAATTAAAGGATGAACAGAAACTCATAAAGAGCACATCTAGTAATCTAAACTTCTCCTCACAGGTGGATGGAGATCTATCAATCTCACCCCCAGTTTCTTGCCACCATTAATATTGGTCTAGTGAAAATTTTAAATTTGGCTTTGTAGTCGTTGCACTAGGTACACAAATCATATAAATGATTTTTACAGTCCAATACTATAAATTTTGTTACTCTATTGATGAAACTTGAATTGAATTCTCTCAACCTCCAACTCATTGAAATGCATGCCAAAGCATTTACTACCATACCTACAGATTAGCCTCTAAATCTGCATAAAAACTTGTATGAAGCGGGGATAATACTATTTTGCTATCCCCGTTTCATGCAAGTGTTTCTCCTAAATTTGGGAAGAAAGAGGGCCTCTGTTTGTCTCTTCTCAGATCATCAAAACTCCATCAACAGGTCAAAGTGATGCCTGCTATTATGAACATTCAATTTTGCTACCCTGCAAACCAAACCCCATCAAGAAGCCATGAGCCTCTCAGTAATTTATGAACATTCAATTTTCCGCTGCCTTAAAACCCATTTATTTAGTCATAATAAAGTATATATATATTTTTTTTTCTTCCTGTAGAACGAAACACAGAGGGAGCAATTAAATGTGGGTTTTAAATCATCAACACCACCAAGAACAAGAAGTAATTCAATTCCGCTTGCAATTTGCAAATGAAAGGTTATGCTTTTAGATTTGGCAATCACAGTTCACTAATCGTGTCTATCATAAAGATTGATTCATATGAGACCCATTTTGTATGGTTGATAAAGATTTGCAATGTTTCCCATAATTATTCATGTCACATGAGATTTTTCACATACACGTGTGGGTTAGCATATTTTCTCTTTTTCCTTTTTTTTTTTCGGCTAAAGAATAAATTGGATAGTTGTGCCATATTTTTCTTGTTTTATTAGCTTTATTTTTTATTTTTAATACAAGCGATATTGCTAGAGGGGGAATTTAAACACAAGATCTCAGGTGCAGAGATAACTGCTCTTAACCACTTTAGCTAGTTGCCTCTTACTTTGTTAGGTGTGTATACAATGGAAAAGAAGTTCTCTTTGACCACAACAAATATTTACAAAAAAAGTTCCAACAATAAAATTTCCGAGGCAAACCCAGTTTTTAGAATTAGTGTAAAGATTCAAACCAGTGGTATTTGGGTACGAATGGGAGCAATTTTCTTTTGAGATATTTAGTTATATACCCATTCTTAACACTAAAATTATAAATAAACCCTATACCATTTAATTTCTATAAACAAACCTAAAAAAAACCCAAAAAATGATAGTTAGCCTTATTGAATTTAATTTTGATTATTAAATTACTTTGATGCCCTATTAAGTGTTTTGAGTTTTTTTTATGAGGTTTTTGGGTTGGGTTTGTTTTAAGAAATTAATGGCAGTTTTGTAATTTAAAAAAAGTTAAAAGCCTTTTTGTTATATTGTAAATGGGTTTTGGGTGTGCTTCTAAAGTCCATTTCTTATGAGGTTTTTTTTATATAATTTGGGCTCCTATATTGGATATAATAGTGAATCTTCCTTTTCTTTTTTGGTAAAGAAAATGGAGAAAAAGAAAAAATGCCTCATGGGCCTTACCTCTGTGATTTCTTAACCCACTAGACCACAATGGACTCATAGCCTATTATAATGGACTCTTGTTCAACCCCTGCCCCGTGTGAATTGTAGCACAAAAGAAAAGGGGAGAAAGTATAAAAGTTTTGTTCAGCACCAAAAAATTTCAGCACTGTTACATTATTACTATTATTTATGGTTAACATGTATAAAATTATTTATTCATATAAAACAGATTAATCATGATTAATATGTGTGACAAAAATGACAATGTCATATCAAGTGGTAATGAATGATACAAAATGTGTGCGCTGGGAAATCAGAAATTTGCGCAACAGCGATAGGAATCGAACATTTGACCTCTAGATTTTACAATTGGTCAGAGCTCGTCCTTCCAAACCGCTATGCTATCGCCTTCCGAGGGGTTTGTTTATCTTTTTACTTTTAGTGTTTAAAGGTTGTAGACCTAATCAGCAGGTGGGTAGGGTTGGATCAATAAATTGGTCTTAAATATTTTTCATTCATGGTTGGTGTTTTTTTTTATTTTTTTTATTTTTATAATCACGTTTCTTATTGATAAGAGTGATAACATATTAAATTCACACATACTAGGACTCGAACCCAAGACCTTTCTTGAGGGGATTTGCTCCAAACCACTACATTGGCGGGTCCTTTGCTTTGGTTCTCTTTAAATTAAGCAGCACATGGAATGAAAAATTAGAGGAGCCATTAATGTACCTCTTCCAACCATGCATTAGCGTGATAAAGATCGACGGCTACAACATTGGCAACTTTTCCTGAGAACTGCATTTGATTTTGATTGGGGCTTTTATGGTTTGGAATTACACATGTATTGTTGTTTTCTCTCCCTCTTTTTGTAAAATTATTGAATAAAAATGTTTTGGAGGCTCATTCATTGGGCGGTTGAGGTTCCCATATATGGATGATTTGTGCAACGACTTAAATATGAAAACAACCCTGCCTATGAACTTTGATATCAGATCAAATTCAAAGAAAATTATTTATGCGGGTGATATTAGTTTTTAGTTACCCCTGATTGAACCATTTTCAGGATCAAGGAGGTTGAAGGGTCTTTGCCGAGTATCCTCTACTAGCTACTAAAGGAAATCTACCTGGATATGATTGGTCTATATTTGCAATGCCTATTAACTTTACTGAATTTGCAGGACTAGGTTGATTCCCAGGTCCAAAGATTAGTTTATCTAGAAATTTATTTATTTTTTTTCATAGCTTTTCTCAATTATCTTTGAAATGCTATGCAAATGAGTCCAAAAAATACAAAAAAGTATGATTTGAAATGAATTCTTTGTAACTAGTTTCACTACTGTCGTCAAAACTTAGCAGAAAGAAAACCAGTAAAGCCTTCACCTTATGCTCCTTATGCAACACCTCCAAGAAACTAAGATTAAGCGAAATGCGGGAAAATGCGTAAATTCTAAATGCGAAGGCTCGGGATCCCAGATTCCAAACATTAGTTTATTTAGAAATTGTGACGTTTATTTTTGCACAGCTTTTCTAACTTATATTTGAAAGGCAATACAATCCAAAATATATATAAAACAAAAAGTACAATTTGAAATGAATTCTTTTGTAATAAGTTTCACTATTGTCATCAAAACTTAGCAGAAAGGAAACAAGTAAAGCCTTCACCTTATGCTCCCTGTGCAACAATGCCAATAGCATCTCTAGAAAACTTCAGGATTTTGAAAACTTGATTTCAACAAAATTATAAGCATATGAGAGATCACTCTAAAAGCACTTGATTACTTATCTGTCTATCTCATTTGATCTAACATTAAGGAAATGCTTATGAAACTTTGATGGCTTTTAAAGCTTGAAAGAAGTTTTATGAGACGTTAAAGCTTCAACAGAATAGAACTTAGTGGTGTGCTCTTAATTCTGCATGTGACAGATGGTATTAACTGTGTCTTTTTTACCTTAAAACAAGTCTTTTTTTTCTATTTTGAGGAAGGTATTAACTCCCACTTGCCCAGAAATCTAAAGATTCATATTGATTTGTTAAGGTCTCGAACTATGAATGTAGGTTCTGACTTCTGATATATATCAAACGTACAAACTTTAAATCAAATTTAAACAACCTGCAGTACCCAAATACCTCAAGACTTAACTGCACCTGCTAGCAAGAAGCCCTTTTGACCTATGATTGTGGTGGAGGATGAGTTCTCATGTACCTTTAAGGTTAGGGTTGTAAATCGGTACGATACGGTTAAATTTCATGTTACAGTCGGTCAGTTTTTTAAACCCTAATGGTACTTGACTCGGTTTATTTACTGCTTTGCCAGAGGTTGAATGTGCAATAAACTGCCATATAAAACTTGCCTGTCCTAACTTCAACTACAACAATCAGGCTAAGTTTGGAAGTTAGGGTGTTAATAGCATGATCTCACTTCACAATCCTACCACAGCAACTGTCCACATTGCATCAAGCAACTATGTATTATACACTTCGGGGAACAGCTGGAATGTGTCCAGACAAAGTCGATTTAGAAATGACCTACCCTCCTACCAAATGTACAAACTACACAAATTGAATCAGCAGCAGATAAGGTCCTCATGCTAAAGTTTTATCACCAACTAGTGAGAAATTGGGACCATTTTCACGGTACAACTAGTAAAGAAGACGGGTTGATGAATTACATCGAGAGATAGAGAGGGAATTAAATCATCATCCTTGAATCTTCATAGGTACAACAAAATACAACTGTAACAATGGACAAGAACACAATAAGTATGATCATAGAGATGTGAAGGAGATGGAAAGCAGAAGTAGGTAAGAGAGAATTGCAAGCACCATTATCATGGTGTTTCCAGAAAAGGTACTAGAAAGTTAAAACGCTGTCACATTTTAATGCCTCTGCACAGAACCATAATTTGAAGTGTCAGACATTGTAAACTTCAGATCACAATTATGATCTGTACCTGTTTAGTTACTGATAGAGATTTGGGCAAGAGAAACAAGATTCTACAGGATCTTATGTCTCTTTTAACAATTATTTTCTATGGATTGCATCTCTTTTTTGAGTCTTTTTTCCTCTGTACTAAATAACACCAATTAGTTTTGAAGTTGCCTCATAGTTCTTATGCTCATGTTTTATGTCTTGGCCCCCAAAAGTTCAAATCTTAACTCCCTCTTCTTTCTCTTAAATTTAGAAAGAAAAAAGGGAGAAAAGAAAGTTATCAATCCGCCATAATTGTTTGCCTTTTCAAGTTCTTTTACAAAACTAGGATTTGCTTGAATGATGTCTCACATTTCCCTCTTAGAAGCTTAGGATTCTAACATGATCGTGTGCCTACACTTCATCAGGCTCCTGAGTCGTTATGCAACCATATCTATTCATCCAAAAACTAAATCCTAACATTAATCTCAACAAGGTTGGTTCATGAAAAATTTGAAGGACATCAAACAATAAACTTGAGATGAGGGCTGCAAGGAATTTTCCTGGGTCAACTTCACACTTCCCATTTGTACTTTTGCTTTTTAGCAAAAGTTTTATATTGAGAAGGAAACTTTGACGAGAATATAAAAGGGTAAAGCTAATAAAGAGTGCTCATAACACTCGGCACAACTATTGAAAAGGTTCACTATGATAATAACAATCCCTACATTCAGCATATAGGAAACTCTCTCTCTGTAACATTGAAATTACTTGCAACTTGAGATTCTCCCCATTTGATGCAAGTTGAAATTACTTGTAAACTGAGATTCCCTCTTTTTGATGTTAGGATGTTGAAGTAATAGGTGTTAAGTAATAACATGATGCTTTTCCAATATATATTCTCTGCATTTATTGGTTATTTTACTCCAAAAAATGAAACGTGGTTATTTTACTTCATCTACTGCGAGATGTCTGCAGGAGATCCCTAATTTGCAGCTTCTTCGGCATCCGCCTGATCACCGACACCTTCAGCAGCTCCACCTGCCTGCTCCATGACATTTTCCACCATTTCACTAGCTGCGTCCACCTCTACTCCATCCTCTTCGACTACCACATCTTCGGCCTCCTGCTCTTTAACTCTTTCCGTGTTCACAGCATTGACTTGCTCACGTTGAACGGGGGGCAAGTCAAGGCAGAGCGTCTCAATGTCTTTATCTCCAATGGCATAGAAGGGAGCAGACCCATTTGTGCAGTCCAAGTAGCTCAGCTTGTACGCATCTGTGATAGCTTCAAACTTGGATTTTTCAACAGACTTGTGATATGCGCCAAATCTAGCCAGAAGCTTGTCATAACTAAAGGAGACGTCAGCATTTTTGAGCTCAAGACGGAAGTAGGCATCTTTTTGACTAACCAAGTCAACAGCAGACGAGTTTCAGCAGCAAAAATTACTCATTTTTGAAGCAGATGAAATGTTGTTTCCCTTTGTTTTTCCAAGGAAAGACTTAAGACTGTCTCAAGATCACCAGCCTGATGGATAAGATCAACCAGCTTGAAGCAAGCAGACGGGCTTGACAAGAGGTTCGTCTTCAGCAAATCAGACACGCCTACATCCCCTGCAGGGCTGGACTTGTCCACCTTGGGATCAGCCACTGACGTTGTAGAAGAACCCTTCACCCAGACAAATGACTCTCCCGTCTTCTCAGCCGCCGCTATCTTCACCTCCAAAGGAGTCGACAACGCTGAATCAACTCCACGCTTCACTGCTCGTGGCTTAACAACTGGATCACGATAGTTGGGCGAATAAGCACACCTACCAGTTCAATCTCCATCATTTAATTGGTGCAAACGACTCGAACTTCAGAGAGGAATACCAACATCTCTTTGCCTCTCGGCAAGTGAACTAGTTTGCGAGCGGACCACTTCACGGAGCAGATCACAGTTTCCAAGCTTGTCAGCAAGAGGCTTGAGTGGAACGTCCTGAGTGTTTCACATAATGCCAATCTTCTTGTTGTCTGCGCCAACGAGGTGCTTAACCCTAGCAGATGAAGGGGGAGCAACTCCTACTTATTTCTTCCTCAACGGAGATACATCCTTCGCCTGTGAAGTCGCAACTCCATTTCTTGAAGACTTGACATCAACCTTCCTTTTTTAGGGGAGTTCGGCAGAACACTCTTCCTGCCCAGCTGGCTGATCATCAGAGTATGGACCATTCTGCTTCCATATCTTAACATCTTGGGCAGGGGGCAGACCACCAACTTCCTCTCGATACTCGCTCAGCAGCCGCCAGTGGCCACCGTCGCTCCAACCGTCTTCAGCCACTACTCATGACGACAACCAGCTTGGTCCCACCCAGCTAGTCCTCGTCGCGAAAAAGAGAAGACGAAGAAAAAATATACGTGCTTGACTTAACTTGGGATGCACGACAACTCCTCTTTTCGACAAGCAGTACAAATTTTCCAAGATCTCTCTCAAGCTAGAAAGTAGAGAAGTTAAGTTTGCGATGTGAAGAAGAATAAAGAGAAGCCTTGCATTTATTCAGGTTGGGCATCCTAGGTCAAGAAGAAGTCGCAAGCCCATTCCTACTGGAAACCCAACTCCAAGAACAGTCAAAAGCCCACTCCAATTGGGAGCCCAAGTCACAGAAGGAAGCCTAGTTACAGCTGGACAGCCTAACAGTTAATTCACACCTCCTCCATGCCACCATGCGCCATGCAAAAGCTGGGGGCATTTGTGGAAGCAAAATATCTCATATCCTAGGTCAAATAATTAAGCCAATCAATTTGGGAGTTATTTGACCTAATTGGGAGTTATTTTATTTAATTGTGAATTATTTTATTCTTGCCTTAATTAGGGATTTGATTTAATCAAATCCCTAATTACATCAATCTCTCCAAATCAGGGAAGAATAATTCCTTTCCATATAAGAAATTATTCTTCCAAAACCCTAACCTCCGATGCTCCTATAAATACATGGCTATGCACAAGGGTTGAGGTACATCCAAATTTCTATCTGAAACTCTACAGAAATTCTCTCTCACAAACCCTAGCCACCATACTCTTTCTCTCTCTCACACAAGGCTCCGACCACCACACACCGCTCCGGCCACTCGGTTCTCCCCACGAGAGCTCCGTACCCTTTTTAGCTATTGTTTCTCTACGAATCAATCGAACTAACTTAGGCATAGGAGGGCCTTTGGCCAACACCCCCCGGGTGTAGTCCTTTTATTCCGATTGGTTTTGTTGGGAGAAAGAGAAGCGAAGGGGAAGAAGGAATCTTTGACGAATATTCTTGTGGGACGAAAAGCACTCCCACAACCACCATACCATAAGCAATATCACCAAGATTCGAACAACACCATACTATTGATTCACCATTTTACCAAGACATCACACACCAAATCAAATTACTACCATTGACTGCGGCAAAAGATGTATATTGACGGGAAAGGCAAAAAAGTAAAACATATAGATAGTGTTATGTGCGCTCCACTCTTTTCCCATCAATATACGTCTTATGTTGCAGTCACTGGTAGTAATTTGATTTGTTGTGTGATGTCTTGGTAAATTGGTGAATCAATAGTATGGTGTTGTTCGAATCTTGGTTATATTGCTTATGTTCTGGTGGTCAGAAGTGAAAACCAAGTTTCATTTTTTGGAGTAAAATAACCAAGTTTCATTCTAGAAAACTTCAGGATTTTGAAAACTTGATTTCAATAAAATTAAGCATCTGAGAGATCACTCTAAAAGCTCTTGATTACTTATCTGTCTATCTCATTTGATCTAAAATTAAGGAAATGCTTATGAAACTTTGATGGATTTTAAAGCTTGAATGAAGTTTTATGGGATGTTAAAGCTTCAATAGAATAGAACTTAGTGGTGTGCTCTTAATTCTGCATGTGACAGATGGTATTAACTGTGTCTTTTTTTTTTTTTTTTTTTTTCCCTAAAACAAGTCTTCTTTCTATTTTGAGGAAGGTATTAACTCCCACTTGCCAAGAAATCAAAAGATTAAGATTGATTTGTAAGGTCCCGAACTATGAATGTAGGTTCTGACTTCTGATATATGTCAAACGTATAAACTTAAATTCAAATTTAAACAACCTGCAGTACCCAAATACCTCGAGACTTAACTGCACCTGCTAGCAAAGCCCTTTTGACCTATGATTGTGGTCAGGTTTGTACCTCTAACGTTAGGTTTGTAAATAGGTTCGATACAGTTAACTTTCATATTACAGTCAGTCAGTTTCTTAAAACCCTAATAGTACTTGACTCGGTTTATTTACTGCTTTGCCAGAGGTTGAATGTGCGATAAACTGCCCTATAAAACTTGCCTGTCCTAACTTCAACTACAACAATCAGGCTAAGTTTGGAAGTTAGGGTGTTAATAGCATGATCTCACTTCACAATCCTACCACAGCAACTGTCCACATTGCATCAAGCAACTATGTATTATACACTTCGGGTCGGGGAACAGCTAGAATGTGTCCAGACAAAGTCGATTTAGAAATGACCTACCCTCCTACCAAATGTACAAACTACACAAATTGAATCAGCAGCAGATAAGGGCCTCATGCTAAAGTTTTATCACCAACTAGTGAGAAATTGGGACCATTTTCACGGTACAACTAGTAAAGAAGACGGGTTGATGAATTACATCGAGATACAGAGAGGGAATTAAATAATCATCCTTGAATCTTCATAGGTACAACAAAATACAACTGTAACAATGGACAAGAACACAATAAGTATGATCATAGAGATGTGAAGGAGATGGAAAGCAGAAGTAGGTAAGAGAGAGAATTGCAAGCACCATTATCATGGTGTTTCCAGAAAAGGTACTAGAAAGTTAAAACCCTGTCACATTTTAATGCCTCTTCACAGAACCATAATTTGAAGTGTCAGACATTGTAAACTTCAGATCACAATTATTATCTGTACCTGTTTAGTTACTGATAGAGATTTGGGCAAGAGAAACAAGATTCTACAGGATCTTATGTCTCGTTTAACAATTATTGTCTATGGATTGCATCTCTTTTTTGAGTCTTTTTCCCTCTGTACTAAATAACACCAATTAGTTTTGAAGTTGCCTCATAGTTCTTATGCTTATGTTTTATGTTTTGGCCCCCAAAAGTTCAAATCTTAACTCCCTCTTCTTTCTCTTAAATTTAGAAAGAAAAAAGAGAGAAAAGAAAGTAATCAATCCGCCATAATTGTTTGCCTTTTCAAGTTCTTTTACAAAACTAGGATTTGCTTGAATGATTTCTCACATTTCCCTCTTAGAAGCTTAGGATTCTAACATGATCGTGTGCCTACACTTCATCAGGCTCCTGAGTCGTTATGCAACCATATCTATTCATCCAAAAACTAAATCCTAACATTAATCTCAACAAGGTTGGTTCATGAAAAATTTGAAGGACATCAAACAATAAACTTGAGATGAGGGCTGCAAGGAATTTTCCTGGGTCAACTTCACACTTCCCATTTGTACTTTTTCTCTTTAGCAGTTTTATATTGAGAAGGAAACTTTGATGAGAATATAAAAGGGTAAAGCTAATAAAGAGTGTTCATAACACTCGGCACAACTATTGAAAAGGTTCACTATGATGATAAACAATCCCCACATTTGGCATATAGGAAACTCTCTCTGTGTAACATTGAAATTACTTGCAACATGAGATTCCCCCCATTTGATGCAAGTTGAAATTACTTGTAAACTGAGATTCCCTCTGTTTGATGTTAGGATGTTGAAGTAATTGGTGTTAAGTAATAACATGATGCTTTTCCAATATATATTCTCTGCATTTATTGGTTATTTTACTCCAAAAAATGAAACTTGGTTTTCACTTCTGACCACCATACCATAAGCAATATCACCAAGATTCGAACAACACCATACTATTGATTCACCATTTTACCAAGACATCAGACACCAAATCAAATTACTACCAGTGACTACGGCAGAAGACGTATATTGACGGGAAAGGCAAAAAAGTAAAACATATTAACTTTATATATTCATAACATACTGGCAAAAGAAAACTGTTTTGATACTGCACTTTGCAATTCACCTTCTAAGCGGGTGTAGTTTCACATTAAGCTAAGCAATAAGAAAGAATTTGGATTCTCCTACTTAAAGATACAAACATACTGATGTTTAACGCATATGATCTCTGACTAATCCTCCAAAAGTGGATGCCTTTCAAGCTCAGAAAGAAGTTCAGTCAAAGGGGCTGCAGTGCCATTGACAATCTCATTTTCACCTCTACATTGTAGCAATTGTTCCCGAAGACTCCGCACAAGCTCACTAAGTTTCTGTATATTTTTCTCTTGAGAGAGGATAATCTGCCGTAAAGTTGAGAGTCAATGAGATTAATGAACATATCTACCAGGTTTAAGTTGTAGTCTACCAAAAATTATGGAATTAGGCCAATATATCACCACAGGTACTAAAGTTGCAAAATTGCTGCTCTTTCAATTAGAAGAAACTGAATTAAAACAATACACTTGTTGCTATTTCATTCATCCACGCCAGGTTAATTACATATCTAAATAGTAAATGGGGTTTACAAGCACACACATACATGCTTTGTGCATTAGAGTGAAAGCATATGGAGAAGGGGATCAAGCTGAAGGGCACTACAATTAATTAATTTCTCTATCATATATAAACTTGATCCTAAAATTCTGGTTAAAGTTGCCAAATTGGAGAGTAAAGATGTAGTAAATAGGTGTTAACTCTTTAGAAGATGAAGCCATTATAAAAACTATATCCTAAATATATACTCACAGAGAGAGAAAAAAAGAATAAGGGAATAACCCCAGACGACAAAGTAAACCCAGTGATTAGAATTTTCCGGAATTTGTTTTCTTCATGAGAATACATGGCAAGAGACAGAAAGGAGTATAAGGTGATGTTTCGGTACCTGAACCCCTAGCAGGAAACTAGAGACACTTGAGTTGTGGGAAATTGAGATGTCATAACTCATAAGTAGTAAAATGTGTACACCAAGAAAAACTAAGAATGTCCCATTTGAAACTTGCCTTTGAAGTACTTAACAAGATTCAAAAAGGGCCTAATGCAATAAGTCATGTTGGGTCATGCAGATGTGATGCAGTACAGCCTGTAGGTATTAGATTATGCACTCAAACAATAGAACAGAGAAGAATATAAGAGATCGAGAAGAAGAAATATAGATCGAAGGGACGAAAGAAAGGACCGAAATCAGAGAACCGAGAAGGAAGGACAGAAATCACATAGTTTTAAGAGAAGGTTTACTCAATATCCAAATCCGAATTTTAAAGAACTACATGGGGGTATTTATAGCAAACTAAAACCTAGACATAATAGGATAAAAATCCCTTGCTTAAACAGAAATCCTAACCCAAATAAAATAGGAAAGTTAAAACTAGAAATCTGGAAATCTGGAAAAGTAGAAATCCTACTAGAATTAGGAAAACTAACAAATACATTAGGAAACTAATAAATTTAGGTCATATGCGTCCTGCATCAAGATGCCTTCACTATGCTGCCTCTAGCACCCTTAGTTTACAACAACTGGGTGAATACTCACAAAGTTCTTCCTATTGTCTTTGGTGTTTGAAACTATATTCCATGAGAAAGGAAAACAAAACATTTTAGTTTTCTCCCTCATTCGGTGTCCCTCCCTCCCTCTCTATCTCTCAATTGGTGAGATGTGAACCTAGACAAAGTTGTGGAAATGGAGAAGCATTCTCAATAGAAGGAAACTAGGTCAAACAAAGATGAGAACTATTAAATTAAGAAGCACAATTCAAGATAGTTTTGCAATTTCAAAAGGTATATAATTCTGCATCTTTCCTTCTCTAAACAATTCTAAAGCCCAACCTGAGAAATCAAAGACCAGTAGTTTAGAGGAATGGGCAAACACTGCAGAGGCCATTAACGGAGGAAACCGCATTGTTATGGGTCACAGAGCATCAAATAAAGGATTCCTATCCAGATAATTCATGTATTGCCTTTGAAAGTTTACTTTCTCTGGAAAAGAATCAAAGCAAGGGTATCATGACGTAAACAGGGCAATGTGAACATGTGATTTTGTTCTAATTAACTGCTATTAGTACCTGAGACCTGACTGAAGCAACAAGAAGACCGCAAACCCATAACTCAAAAGAGCTTTCTGATTTGGTAATTTAATAAGGTTATGGATGTAATTGAGCTCTTTAAAACTCAGGCAATCCCACAGATCTTTTGTTTTGACAACAACAATACTCCCTAAGTGTCCAAAACTCAGGCATGTTGATAACCAATGTCTCAATCCCATAGATCTTATATGGCATAAAGTTACAAATTCAAATACCAGAATAGCCTATTGATTACTGAAATTTGTTACATTGCCTGAAGTTAACAACCCTAAATAATTGAAAAATACATTGAGATTTCTTTCAAACTAAAACTTGTAAACGTAAAGAACCATAGATTTCCAATTCAAAAACAAACACACGATAGGGTTATGCTAGGCAAAGAAAAGAAGTCATATATAAGCACTCACTTTTTCTTTCACAGCTTCTTCCCTTTCAGATATATATTGATGTTTCTTGGAAGTGCTTGGACTTGGTTCATCATTCCCATATTGCTTCCATTCAAACTGTGAGGTAAACACAATTAACAGGAGCAGACAAACCAGTACCCATGGTCTTGACATTGTCACAAGCAGCACTCACTGAATCTGTTATACATTTAACAGATTAGCATATTGATATTAAGCTAAAAATGCCAAAAGGAAAAGAGAGGCAACTCACAATTTACAAACAAGAATAAGCAATTAATTTTGTATCTAACATAGGCTAAGTTGTCAGGTTTGCCAAAAGAAACTACACCATTATGTTCACATTTTATTTTACTTTCTTTTTAAGAAGAAGAAGGTATGTTCTCATTCTGTAGTTCGGTTTTATCCTAAAAACATTAGCAACAAACTTAATCTTTAGTTATCTTTTTACAAGTACTAATTATCTTCTACAATTAAGTGACTGCAATCAGTCGTTAAAGATTTCAATTTCTCTTTTCAATGGATCATTCAAAAAGGGGTTCTTTCTTCCACGGGAGCATGAAAACTAAAAAAATAAAATATTAAAAGCCTTCCTTTCTTGATCATCTCAATGCTTCAGCAAGCTCCCCTCTTTTCAGTTGCCGAGAATACAACCCACAAAGAAAAAGAGTGGAAAATTTTCAAATACCTTACCATTAATACTCAATAGCACAAAAAATATAGCAATATCTAGTACTAAAATTTTGAAGAACAAAAAAAGTGCTAAAATGGAATTCAAGAAACACACACTAAAAAGAGTAACTTTCTGGTTAATTTTCTGTTTCCTACATTTTCTCACCAACCAAACACGACCCCCAATCTAAGACACTACTAATAAATACTAAAGGAAATCAGTAGAAGAGCAAAATATATTGAAGAGAAAGAGGCAAATGAGGTTAAGGCAAAAAAGCATGGAACTTACAGATCTGGGCTGAAGAAGAAGGGCATATCTCAGTTGTTGTTGAACTGTTCAAGTCTTGAAGAGAAACACACAAGGCTTTTGCTCTAATAAAGTTTCGATCTTTTTGGTTGGGCCTCTGAGTATAAGGCGTTGTTCTCTAAAACTTCTGTTCTGAATTATATTTCTGCTAATTTTCTAGTAAAGTTGTTTTCCACTTCAGTTGTGTTTAACTTTAGCATCTTCATTACTGCAATTCGCTCCTTGAAGTTTGTAAATATTTCACCTTTAGCACCTCAGAGCTTTGATTCTCATAATTAACACCCCAACCGCATGACTTTATTTATTCTTCTTTATCCATATTTTAGTTCTCTAATCATATCCTTGCCATTAATTTTTTTTTAATATTCTCTATTTGATTGATCCACACTAGCTATACAAAATAGTTTTGAAAGTCGTATCCAGTTAAAATTATTATCATTTTAAAGGGAATGTGACATAAAAAATTGAGGAAAATTAGTGATCATATAAACATTACAATGCATGTATTGAACACACGATTATTACATATAATTATTAGCAAACTTAAATTTTAGGTATGTAATCATTCACAAATTACATAAGTTAAGAAAATCAAAGTTTTGAAATGAATATTCACTTTCTTGTCAAGTGTAAGACTATTGTAATATAAATTTTGAATAAGTTAGAAAAAATCAAACTTGTGAGTTTGAAGAGTTGGTTGGACGATGTCTTAAAAGTTTGAATCTCCCTCCCATATAATAAAAAATAAATTAAACAACAAAAAGAAAAAGTTGATTTCGTTTTTTCCCAATCCCAAACTTCCTATAACATATGTAATTAGCAAAAAGAATTAGGTGAATTCTAAAATAGCGCGAAGTACAAGCACCTAATTGGAAATTTTCCACGAAAAAGTATAAATGTCAATCTAGATTTTTCGTATTGCAGAGTGCAGAGTGAAGACGGAAAACAGAAAAATGGGCAACTCTCAGTCACCTTCATCTCACGGAGATCCTCGCTTTGCTTCCTCCTCCAGGTTTCTCTCTCTGTAATTGTATACACACACTTTGGCAAACAAAGACAGGGAATTGATTGATTTTGAAATGATTGCAGAGCTTTTTCTCATACGGAACTCGAAGCTCTCAAGTCCCTGCACGCGTCCCTGGCTGCTCAATCTCAGAGCAACGGTCCATACGTCTCTCCCTCAGTTTTTAAGGTCATTTTGCTTCACTGCTGCTCTCTCAATTTCCGTGAATTTCAATTATTTTGTTGTGATATGATATTTCCTCTCTAATTAGACGTAGCTTTATGCCTTCACAGAATTATTTTGGACTTCGTGGTCCTCTTGGAGATAGGATGTTCGACTTAGTTACCCAGCAACGCAAAGACCAAAAACTCACCTTCGAAGACCTCGTTATTGCCAAAGTAATTTACTTGAAAGAAAAAACTTGTGAATTTGCTGTATATATCTGGTATTGTTTAGTTTTTTCATCTGCCCACTTGCTCTTTTTGCTTCCTTGTGTGTGTTGCAGGGGATTTATGAGAAGGGAACAAAAGATGAGATTGAAGAATTCATACATCAGTTATTAGACGTATCCGGGGATGGCATTGTGGGGAGGTAGAATTCGATCTTTTACGTACGATAGTGTAGCGAGAATGATAGGATATAGTTTTATACTCTAAGGCAGTTGGTTTTATGTTTTGATTGTAATTTATAGAAGTATTTGATTTGATCTTATCCTGTCTTATTTTACATAATCAGTTGTTGCGTGTCAAGTAGTTTAGTTGATGTTGTTGAGTTTTAGTGAGTTTTGAAGTATCATATTTGTTCCGGTTTGTTGAACAGAAATATGCAAGTAGCCATTGCAATGATCTGAAGTTCTTAGAAATAACAGATAACATGAGATATATATATATATATATATTGCATGACTTGGTTTTACTTGTTACTGTGGCTGCTGAAAGGATGGAAGAATTTGGTGATTCCTAGTTATAAATGCATTAAGAAAATACCAGTCTTTCTGTTCCTTTTATGTATATGATATTAAGAATTTAAATTCAGGTCTGATCTGGAATGTGTTCTGGTTGCAATGCTTGACAACATCTTCAATATGGACAACTCCGAACATGGATCAAGTGCACATCACGAGACTGTGAATATATTTCTTAATGCTGCAAAGTTCGCTAAGCATGACGAAGGACATGCCGAAGAAAGCTTGTCTTTTGAAGATTTCAGAACTTGGTGTACTCTTCTCCCATCTGTCAGGAAGTTCCTTGGAAGCTTATTGATACCGCCTAATCAAGGTGGTCTGCTCAAATTCCTTCATTTGTATCCTCTGGCTTACCATTTGTTTTATTTGTTGGTTTTGCATTCTAAAGTGTTTTCCCAAATAGTTTGGGAGAATCTGAAGTTTGTTTTGCCCTTCCATAATTTTTGAAATTACCTTTCCTTGTACCATAATTTTTGAAATTACCTTTCCTTGTAGGAAGACCAGGTTCTCAGGTTCCTCGATTATTGCATTTGGAAAACATCGATCCGAATATGATTCTATTAAAGAAGGTGTATGCTTGGCATATAGGAGGAATCCTTCCGCAGCATGATCTGGAGGAATGGAAACTTTTATACCATAGTTCTGTAAATGGTCTGAGCTTTAGCACATTTTTGGGCAACGTATCGTGAGTATCTTTCTTATACTCTTAATACTTTTATTTCTTTTTTGAATCACTTAATCAAATTATATTCTTTTGTCTGTTGAGTTGAATATGTCCTTGCAGTGTTGTGATTTTATCACTGTTCTGAGAGTGAACATAGGCTTTAGAGTTGTAGGTATACATTTTTTTTTGGTTACATTGGGAGGAAAGAAACCCCGCATTGGCATGAACATGGATGGGTGCCAAGCAGTGGGGAAGGGGGAGGGCCACAACCACTGTGGTAGCATTGGCTATTGTAGGTTTACTTTTAGAGTTTAAGGGGGAGAGTTAATTGGTGCCTTCTTGGATAGTACATGAGCAAAAGTCCTAAATAATATAACCTTTTCTGGTTTAGAATGTGTGGAATGTGAATTGAAGGGGACTCTAAAGCCTATGTTCACTCCTCAAATCATGTATAAGGACCATGGCAATGCTCTGTTAAATGCTTATACTTGGCCTTTTTCCCATATTAAGATAGAGTGCTAAAAGCTTTTCCTATTTTAATTTCAGTCTTGTCGGTTGCTGCAACTAATTTGGGCTGGAATGAGTAATTGTTCAATGAACTGCAGAAAGGATAAGGGGCCGACTGTACTCATTATCAAGGACAAAAAAGGTTATGTATATGGAGCTTATGCTTCGCAGCCATGGGAGAGGCATGGTGATTTCTATGGAGATTTGAAGTCATTTCTTTTCCAATTGTATCCCACGGCATCTATATTCAGGCCTACTGGAGCAAACACTAACCTACAGTGGGTGAGTTGCTACTTGATCTTATAAGTTATACTGCTCTGAAATAGAGAAAACACCATATATTTCTCTTCATTATGTTTATCCATTTGGATGAGGAATGCCTTTGGTTTCTTAGTTGCCTCCAAGTTTTAGAGTCATGAACTGAACTGCATCACATTGTAACAGAGGTTCAGCTTTGTAAATAAGTTAGTTTCTATGGACCATGAATTGCTTTATTATTTTGTAAAGAACATGTTATTTTGTGTACTGGCAGTGTGCTGTGAATTTCAGTTCAGCAAGCATCCCAAATGGTATCGGTTTTGGAGGAAAAGTGAATCACTTTGGCCTTTTCCTTTCGGCCACCTTAGATCAGGGGCACACTTTCTCCTGTACCACATTTGGTTCCCCTTGCCTCTCCAAGACCAACCAAATATACCCAGAAGTGATAGAATGCTGGGGAGTGGTTACTAAAGTAGCAGACGAAGAAAAACATGATGGCAGAAAAGGTTCTGTATTGGAGAGATTTAAGGAGGACCGTCATATGCTCAACATGGTTGGTCGTGCAAATGCAAGTGAGTAACTTGCTGTAGTTTCCCGGAATTACATGCTTGCTGCAGTTTGCACCTCTGAAACTATTTCTTCTAGTTTAAAGAGGCATCATGTTTCTGGTGTGGTTTATGCTGCAGCAAATTTCTGGACAGCATTTTCACTCTGTACTCTGTACTTTCCTTTTATTTTCTATTTTTGGATCCGAACACCGTATATTCAAGTTCATCCTGTAATATTGGCGGCTCTTTTGCTCTGTGCTTTACAAAGCGTGGTTTTTCCTTCTGCTACTTTTATAATCATAAGATGTGGCTGGTGTGAGTTAGCACAGTGTGCTTGCAATTAGGTTACAGATACGCATGCCATGCCTCTGAAAATTTTGTGGACAGATATTTTAGAGATATTTAATCATATACCCATTCTTAACACTAATGATATAGATAAATCCTACACCATTTAATTTTTATAAACAAACTCAGAAAATAAAAAAAATGACAGTTGGCCCTATTGAATTTAATTTTGATTATTAAATTAGTTTAATGCCCTATTGATTGTTTTGGGTTTTTTATGAGATTTTGAGGTTGAGCTTCTTTTAAGAAATCGATGGATGTTTTGTAATTTATAAGAAATTAAAAGCCTCTTTGTTATATTGGGTATAATAATGAATCCCCAATAATTTTCCTAATGGAAGTGACTACATGAAACTATGTAACATAGAAATATTCCTCCTGATGAAATTGAGAGCGTCGCGCCACAATTTCTGATGCTCGTGTAGCCTACCTAGCTTATAAGTAAAAAGGCGGTTCGCAATTTCTTGTTGCTTTTTGAGGATCAAACAAGCTCCATCTTTTAGCACAATCTTTAAATTCCACATACCGCATTGTGAGCAGCATACAAGGCTCCAATTAGGGGTGGGCATAAAAATCGATGAACCGAATGAACCGACCGAACCAAACCAAACTGGATCGAAAAATAAGGTTTTTTTGACCAAACCAAAAAAGTCAACGTTGGACCTGACCCGAACCAAAGTCAACGGTTCGGCCCTCGGTTCCAAATTTTTTTGAACCGGTGGACCTGAACCGAACCGCCTATTATTTAATTATATATAAATTTGACACATGGCATGATATTATTGCCTAAAATGTGCTTGTACCGTGCGCTTGCTTGCACTAGATTACTCTAACCTAATATAAACATCTCCTCTTGACCTAACTAGCAGCCAGCCTCCATCTCAATTAATTTTTTTCGCCGCTCTCCATCTCTCAAAGAACAAAACAAGCAGATCTATCGTCTCCCTAGCTCTATCGTCTCCCTAACCTAATATAAACATCTCTCAAGCAGATCTGGAAGAACAAAACAAGAACTTGACTACCATGGTAGGTCTATTATTTATGTAGTTTTGTGTTTCTTTCTTAGTTTGCATCTTATGAGACTTTTAGTTATGGTCTGATGTAGGAGCGTGGGGCATGAATATTGTGAGCTCTGTGGGAATTATCATGGCCAACAAGCAGCTCATGTCCCCCCATGGCTTTGGCTTTGGCTTTGGTAAGTTCCTCTTTCTTCTTCTTCTTTTAACTATACTGTGTTTTCTTTTAATTTCAGATCTGAAGTAGACATCTTTTTTTCATAATTCATATTCACTTCTTCTCACCATTGATTTTTTTTTTTGAAAAGAAACTTTATCATTCAAAAAGGAAAGAACGAACACAGAACACAATGGCCAAGGGGGCCACCAAAAAAAGAAAGAACAAAAAACAAAAAAACCTCTACCCTACAACACAGCTGCTTTCCAGTCAGCTCATCTCTAATTTCCTGAGTTCATTTTCGTCTGTTTTGTCTAATTTTATGACCTTAGTTGGGGTAAAGTTGCTTTCTTGCAGATGCCATATTTATTTTTGTTTTTTTTAATGTTTTTTTTATGCCCACCCCTACCTTTTCTTGTCAATTTTGTATTGGGTTTTCGATTGTATGTGTGGATCTTAAGTTTTGGTTTTGCATATGTGAGAGCTGTATGTTTTGGATTGTATATTAAATATACATGCACTGTAGTGATGTTCATGGTCTTCAGATTGTTCATATTTGTCATCACAGTGGAGAGGCCATTAGTTAAAGATAGATGATAATTTTCTTCTGGTGCCTATGTTTGCTTTTATAAAGCTCTAATATGAGGTTATATAATTTTGTTGTTTATCTGTTTCTTGTTCAGGAGTAGTTCATGATTTTTGGCATATTCATTTGTTAAACTTTGAATGGTTTTGAAGATAAGCAAAAAATTTATTTCTATTTTTACTGAAATTATATGTTTGGTGATTGATTGTTGACTGATACAAGTGTATTTTTGGACAGATGAATGCAGCTTGCTTTGTCAAAACTTTTGGATGGATGGATGCTGATGTTTTGAAGGGATATTTGTTATTTTTTTTGTCATGGGTTGTAATCGTTATAATTTGGATTTCTTGCTTTATTATTTGTGTGGGTGTATTATTTATAATTTGAATGATAATTTGAATGATTTCAGCATTTGAAAATTGAAAGAGTAGAAAAAAATATTCACAAAAAAAAAAAGAGTAGAAAAAAATGATTTGGGCCAGTTAATACTGAACTAAAGATTATTTGGGCTTAAAAATAACTAGTAGTGGGCTAAAGCCCAAAACCGACCAAAAAGCCTGAACCGAACCTGAGCCTATCGGGTTAGCTGGTTCGGCCCATTTTCGGCTTTTGATATGGATCCGATCCAACCCGAGAACCGATATTTTACTCGGTTCGGCCCACGGGTCACTCAAAATTCAATCCGACCCGAACCGTGCCCAGGCCTAGCTCCAATAGTGAAAAGCAGAGCCTTTTGCATTGGGGCATTTACGCGGGAACATTACACATTATTCCAAAACAATTGCTTCACCTCTGTTTTTAGAACATGTGCCAAAAGAAACCCAATCCCATCTCTTATGCCGAGTTAAAATGTTGACGCAGAATTCCTGTACCTAAGTTTTGGCCAATAAAACATCTCTTGATAAGAGAAAGAGATGCACTAATATCACCACCGTACATCTTAAATCAACCCCAGCTTACAAGGAAAGGTAGCCTTGATTACAGAGCGGGGGAAGCTTGTATGCTACAATCATCCCAGATGGATCGCATAAAAAAAACAATTCATCCCAGATGGAAGTGGCAAACTTGTATGCGATTCCGGGACTCTAACAACATAATGAGGTTTTTCTTTCTTCGGCCGGAGTTTGTAACAAGCCTAACGAATGGTTCCAAAACATTCAAGACGGTATTTGATGTAAATGCATAGCTGCATTGTCTTCACTACAGTTGGGCATCAAAGGGGTTCCAAATTCCAAACCCAATAAGCATGAAATCAAAATGGGCATCACGGAGGCTCCGAATTCCGGCATATCAGAAACAAAGCCATAAACTAATCATACCCAACAACAAGAACAACCTCTAAAGAGTTTGAAACCAAACTATAATTTAATCACATTCTTAAATTAAACCTACCCATGCCCTAGAAAAAGCAATAGTTATAATAACCCGAAAGAACATGAACATGAAGATTGCACAAGCAAGCAGCTATCCAGAAGAAACCCAAAAGATTCATTTGACAAAAAGAAATAAAAATGCATGCTTTAGATTCTAAATCCAAAATTAACAAAATCCCATAATAAAGGATTGAGAATCCACATTAGAGATCCATGGTAAACTTAAAAACGCATAGCAACAGAAAATTAGCAAAAATTTCCTTCCTACTCTCCCAAAAACCCAAATTTACTCATTATAATCCCTTCTTCAGTACCTCCTGGGCCCGCCGCGCCCGAACCCGAGCTGCTGGGGCTGAAGAGATGCCGGGTCGACCCGCTTAAGGCCGGGCATATCGCCCATGCCGAGAGCAGAGAGCATGTCGATCGTCTCCTTGTCGACCTCGATCTCGTCAGTCTTGATGGCGGACTTCTCGGGGACGTAGTCCATGCGGCGCTCGCGCTCCTCCTCCTGGAGCTTCAAGGAGATGCCGCGAACCGGGCCCTTCTGGATCCGCTTCATCAAATGGGTCGAGAAACCGGCGATCTTGTTGCGGAGCCTCTTGGAGGGGATGATGGCCACCTCCTCCAGGATCTTCTTGTTGGTGTGGAAGTCCAGGGTCATGCGCGAGTAGTATCGCTCGATCACTTGGCGCGAGGATTTCTTCACGGTCTTTGTACGGACGCGGCCCATGGTGCTGGTTTTTCTCTCTGTGAATGTGTGTGTTTTGTGTGTGGAGGTTTTGGGAGGAGAGAGACGCCCGGTGAGGAGTGTGAGAAGGCAAAATGAGGGTGGAAGGTGGAGGTTAGGGTTTTGGGGTATTTATCTGGGAAATCCCTAAAATGGTCTTCGCTGCTGGACGTTTCGGCCCAGTTGAAAAATATTTGAGCCTAGAGTTTGGCCCAGATTGTTTTTTGGGAAATTGGGCCTGAGTGTTGTACTTCCGAAGCTGGAGAAACTAGATTTGTCAGTAAATCTGTGCTGAGTGCTAGTGGTTTAATGTTCGAAATTCATCCATTTTTAAGACGAGAGGGTTTGATAGGAGAGGAGCTCTCTTTTTGAACCCGTGGATTGATTCCCCCTCTTAATTAATGGAAAATGCTTGAGCATCTCATTTCAAGTGAGAATAATATAATTTTTCTTTTTTATTGTCACTCATCGCGTGACATAATCAAATCATGCATGCCCACAATCCCAGAAAGAAGCGCAATAGTGATGCAACACCCATCCCTACTCCATGGAGTTACAATTTTTTTCTTTAATTTTGATTTATTTACATTTTTTTTTCATAATGTTTCTGAAAGCCACCTAGTTTTTGCTTATTGTTTTATTTGTCCACATGGTGTAATATAGTGTTCATATGCATGCCACATACATAGACAAAAAGTGCTTGACCTAAATTCTTGCCGATGAGGATTAAATTTTCAAAATGTTAGGTTTGATATCATAACATCTTAAACATTAGGTACTAATTAAAGTGCAATTTCACTCAAAATCACAAAGAGTCCAAAGTGCAATTGACTGATCATTACAACTAATTAGGGCATGTGCCATTAGAAGACATGGGGAAGATTTTTGGAATGAAGACTAATACTCTGAAAGAGCAAGGGCAAAAAGGATCCAACATTAGCAAGACTATAGTGGCAGCACAGCAAAATGCATGTGGTGCTTACAAAACTTGGTTTGAGAACATCAAATTTCTCAAAACCATACTAAAAGATTGATTAGTGGTGCTATAACCTCCATCCACAAGAAGGTTCAGTCCATTTACAAACTTAGACTCCTCACTTGCCAAGTACACCGCAGCCTCCGCCACATCCTCTGCCCTAGGCACTGCCCCTTTCAACACCGCCGCAGCACAAATCAGCTCCTCCACGGCATCTCTCTCCATTCCCATAACATTTCTTAGCAATGGAGTTGCCATGGCACATGGAGAAATGCAGTTGACTCTGATCCCATGCTGCCCCAGCTCCACACACAAGCTCTTCATAAGTCCCACCACCGCGTGCTTTGACATGGTGTAAGCGTGTGGAGACTCACCACAGCTCGCGGACGCCACGCTTGAAGTGAACAAAATGACACCTTTCTTGGCAGGGATCATAGCCCTAGCAGCATGCTTGGCGCCCAAGAAAGCTCCGTACACATTCACATCAAACACTTGTTTGAAGTTTTCGGCACCAGCGCTTAAAATTGTTGGCTCCAAGTTGCCAGGTATGCCGGCATTGTTGTACATGATGTCAAGCTTGCCATACTTGGACAGAGCCAAATCCACTACATTTTTCACATCAGATTCAACCGTGACATCGCAACGGGTGTAGGAAACAGATTCTTCATCCGGGTCGAGTTCGTTGCAGAGGGACAGAGAAAGTTCGTCTTGGACATCGGCTATGATGACTTTGGCACCATGCTGGACAAACAGTCTTACAGTGCTCTCTCCAATGCCGCTAGCGCCTCCAGTGATTATTGCCACTTTGCCTTCCAACCTGCAAAATTGATGTTCAAACATTTAGAAGATGATGAAGAAAAAGGTTAGAAATTTAGACAACAAATGAAGAGGGGTTAAAACTAAGCTTACCTTTTGGGACTTGGAGCTAAAGAGGAAGCGCTGCTCATCTTTAACTTCACTAATGGATGCAAATGCATAGAGGCCCTTGATTTCATATATATATATATACATACATATATCTTTATATATATAGCATGAAAAAGTATTGGATAGAGTGAGAGTTGCTTGTTAAGTCACCGACAAGTTTACGCAGCCCGATTTGAAGGCATGTGACAGATCCCAGTTTTGAAGCTGTAAGTTTGGTTCCAAAGTGTTGTTTATTAGGTTGCATTCTTTTCATGGGTTGTGTACATTTGCTGTAAACAAGAAAAAACTGAGCAACAAATAAAAGCCAACCAGAAACGTCCCAAATTACTTATGTCCCTTCAAATAATTGCAAACAATTTGCCATGTGGTGACAAGAAAAAAGTGAACCTGCTTTGCCATACATGGCAAGAATGACAGGGTATGGAGGATTATAATTTTCTTTATCTTGTTGCCTGGACCACAGTTCGTCCCGGATTGAATAAAAATGGAGCTGGAAGAAACAAAGTGAGTGCAACCAAGGAAGATATTAAAAAAAACAAAGGCTTTGACTTAATTGTCGACAACCTTTTGAAATGAAATGTACTTTAATTTCTTTTCTGCAGTTAAATTAAATGTGTTCAGCAAGGTCAGGAAGATATATCTAACATTTATATGCTCTCAAGAAGCTCTGCTGGAGAATCAAAAGTGCCTTTTTACTTAAATATGTTCTGTGGCTGTCTGTTTGTGGATCGAATATTTTTAGTGCATGCAACAAATTAAACAATTGGGTTGAGCAAGAAAACTCATACTTGATTCCTCCTGTATGAGGAACAGCCATCCTGCAGGGTTCATTCATTTGGATTAAGTTAGTCTTATTTGGTGTAATGTGAATGCTAAATTGAGCTTAGCATCGATACCGATAAAAATTATAATAATTTTTGTAAAATAATTTTCATTACAGAAGGCGTGGCGCAATCTCTGTCTGGACACTCTTGATCCATTGACGAAGAATGAATGAGTGTGGAATTGAATTTTTTCTTGCTAGATGGCCAAAAACTTGGTCCACTATTAGGATGAACTTGTGACAAATTAAAGTTGAACTCAAGCTCAAACATGTAAAAAAGTCTGCAGCAGCCAAGCAGATCAAGGCTCTGGTGGGTATTGAAACATGTTGAAGGAAGGATTAACTATGCTGAAAGCCCCATCTATTAAAAGATTATGCCCGCTTATGTACCTAGCTTCATCACTTGCCAAATAAAGAGCTGCATTTGCCACATCTACTCCCTTAAGTGTCACACCCTTCAAGTTAGCCAATGCGCTCATCGTATTCTCCATCTCCTCATCCTCAAGCCCAACAAATTTCCTAGCCAAAGGCGTCACGAGCGCATAGGGCGACAAGCAGTTCACTCTGATCCCGAACTGACCTAGCTCAACAGCTGCATTTTTAGTCAGGCCATTCACGGCATGCTTTGAGCAACAATAGGCATGTGAGGCTGCACCACCAAGATATGAACTTATGCTAGCAGTTGAAATAATGCTGCCCGCTCGTGCCGGGATCATGACCTGCGCAGCATGCTTTATCCCGAGGAAAACTCCGGTGACATTGATGCTAAGTACCCGCTCGAAATCGGCCTTTTCATTGTCGATTATGCGTGCCTTGTTGTCATCAACTATGCCTGCATTGTTGAACATGATGTCTAGCTTCCCATATGTAGCAACAGCTTTGTGTACTGCATTTTTTATTTGTGCTTCGTCTGTGACATCACAGTGGACGAATGTGCAGTCTGTTGGGCCTATGGATTCCCGGACTGAATGGCCCAGATCATCTTGGACATCTGCAATGACGATTTTGGCCCCATGCTGGGCAAAGATTTTCGCTGTGCATTCTCCAATGCCACTTGCTCCTCCAGTTATCAGAGCCACCTTTCCCTCCAGCCTACATTCAGTTGCCAAAAAGAACAAACACTTTTTAAAAACAGTGATTTCTTTATGGGAAAAATACTTCATAATCCAATTATTTTCCTTCCCCCCTAATTTTAGAACTACCACATTTTTATATCATATTAATGAACCGCATTATATACCAGACCGGATTCATTTGCAACAATTGTTATAACCAATTAGTAATTTACACGTCAACTGTCATATAATTAATTTCAACTTTACTAAAACGTGATATGAAATTGGTTGTTTCTTTACCATTATTGTTTCCTTTGACCAAATTAAATATATAAGCTCATATATACATTGTTGGTCTATTCTAACATAATCTTGATCTATGTGTGTCATCTTTGCGTAGGGGCCATGCTAATCTTCTCTGTATTGTTTCAATTTTATCGGATGTTCCCGAAGGAAGGGACATCTAACATAATCATGTTAATGTTAATCATGCCTTATGAGAAGCCTAAGGCACTGACTTATGGCTCCCCAAGCAAAATAGAGCCCAATACTTGGCCTAGAGTCTAAACATCAAATCTATAGACTGGACAAATGAAAGAATGATCACCCATGAAACTCTTATTAATGGTGAAGCCAATTTGGTCGTGTGCAAAACTGGGGTCATAATGTTCATGAAATAATTTTTTTCTGATGTTTAACAAGAAAAGATACACAAATATAAGCACAAACAGATAACTATAAAACTTGATTAATTAAGCATGTTCTGCTGACCTTCTTGTGACTGCAGAGAGTACTGAGGAGAATGCCATAGCGCTGAGAGAGAGAGAGAGAGAGAGAGAGAGAGAGAGAGAGAGAGAGAGAGCAATGA
>NW_018921289.1:100906-143445 GCF_002207925.1 Prunus avium
TTCATGAAAAATCAAGTTGGTTTACATCTTTAATTATTTTTCAATTTTTGATAAATAATAAATATAAGAACGTGTACCATGTCCAGTGAATAATGTGAAATAAGATTATTCATGTATCTTACCATGCAATTTATAAAGTGTAAAATATTGTACTAAAAAATGATAAATAAATTACTAGGGGGTGTTTAATAATACCCTATATGAAATGGACTTTATAAACACACCCAAAGCTCATTTAAAACATAACAAAAAGGCTTTTAACTTCTTTTAAATTACAAAACTGCCATTGATTTCTTAAAACAAACCCAACCCCAAAACATATAAAAAAGCTCAAAACACTCAAAAGGGCATCAAAGTAATTTAATAATCAAAATTAAATTCAATAGTGCCAATTGTCATTTTTTGGATTTTTTTTGGGTTTTTTTTATAAAAATTAAATGATTTAGGGTTTATTTATAGTTTGAGTGCTAAGAATGGGTATTTGACTAAATATCTCTATAATATATGCCTACAATCATAATGCCATATAATATATGCCTACAATCAAATTTGCAAAGCCATTTGTAATTCGCTCTCCATTCCGATTTTAGTTTTGCTACCACCACTACTTGGACTTTGGTTTCCATCTCAACTTTGAGTGTAAACTTCGACTTGGACTTGGGATTTAAATTCCGACTTTGGATTTGGTTTCCAACCCGATTTGGACTTTGGCTGCCATCCTGACTTGGGGTTTGGTTTCCATCCTTGGACTCCACCCTTGGGCTTATCAACTCGACTTTGGGACTTCACCAACCTTGCATGACTCATCAACCCACCGCAAGCTCTCACTCTTTTGGCTAGATTTATTTAGGCTCCCACTCTTTTGGGTGGATATATATATTCTAACATAATCATGTTAATGTGGGGAAACACTTGTGTGAAACATGGATAACATTGTGAATCACCGTAAGCCATGCATGATAACTTTTCTACGTGGCAGTCTGTTATTGGTTGAGAATAGCAAAACAATATTATCTCCATTTCACACAAGTTTTTCTGCCAATATTAGTCTATATAAACTGTGCATATTAAAGAATGGTCACCCATGAATGAAACTCCTATTTTTGGTGAAGCAATTTGGTTGTGGATAAATTTGCAAACCTGGGTGTTCAAGACACTAGCTACCTTCTATGATGAACTAATTTTGTTTGATAATTACCAGAAAAATACACAAACATATCACATATGTTTACCAAGAAAAGATACACAAATATAAGCGCAAACAGATAATTATAAAACTTGATTAATTAAGCATGTTCTGCTAACCTTCTTGTGACTGCAGAGAGTACTGAGGAGAATGCTATTGTTGTAAAAGAGAAAGAGAAAGAGAAAGAGAACGAGAAAAAGATAGAGCAATGAAGAGTGATATATTTATCAATTCTAAAAAAGTAATTAATTAGTCATATGAGAGAGAGAGACCAGACCAAGTGACCCATCACCCACAATTGTAGAATCATGGCAAATATATATTTTTTTAAAGCGATGGTCCAAAATACTCTACGGAAATGAGGATAGTCTACTAGTGTAACCCACAGAATCATGGCACGTTCTAAGTAGATGTTATATGATCATCAAAAATTAAGGGGGTGTTCAACAGGTTAAGGTATATGGGAAGGGGTTATGCTAATTAACAGTTGGTTAATTAATTGGATCCATAAACAAATGGGTGGTTGGCTCTAATGTCCATATATAATAGGAACACGACTTTTTGTTTGGGCTAGGCCACCTGCATTACTATAATAAAACTAATTATCGATAATATCGATAATATCGTGATATGAACTTTCAAAAATTAAAGAAAACTCACTTCACGCATGCAGGTAGGGGTGACATTTTAGACCGAAAAACCGAAAAACCGCAAAAACCAACCGACAATTTACCGCAATGGAACCGCAATCGCGGGAAACCGAATTGCATTTGCGGTTGCGGTATTTGATTTTCAAAACTCGCGGTTACCGCAAACCGCGACTATATTTTTATTAAAAAAAATTATATAAGGAAATTGAACATATGACAACTTGTAAGTAATTAGTTTATTTATGCTCATGTTATTTATGCTTCTTCTTATAATAAAATGTACTAAACTTATGTTGTTTTATTTGTAGATAGCATTGGTGCTCAAACAACACAACGGGGTCCTTCAAATCCACTCACCACCACCAACACTTGAGTTTGTAACATTGGTGCATTGCATTTTCCTTTTAGTTTGTAACTTTAATTAACTTTGAATTGGATTTTTCCTTTGGGTTGTAACTTTAATTCATTTTGCATTGCATTTTCCTTTTGGTTTGTAACTTTACAAAAATTCGCGGTTACCGAACCGCAACCACCCCTACATGCAGGGGTTCGAACCCCTTCCCATTCTAAGATCTATAACCACTTAACCACCACGCCAGTCATCACTTTGTGATAATAAGCTATAGAATTTGTATTTATAATACTTCTGAGCTGTTTCTTAAAATAGAAATTAACATAATTACTTATTGTTTTATATTGTTAATCAGTTACTTAATTACTTAATATAATTTATTTATTTTCTATTTAATCCATTTAATGTTATTGATTATTTTATTATTCATTATAAGTACTTACATTACTAAATTCCCCTTCAAATTGTTGAGTAATTACTTAAATCTCTATAATTATTTTCTTTATTTACTATTTAATTCTTCCTTGGATAAATTTATTTATGTTCTTAGTTAATTTTCAATCTTCACTATTATTTTTTAAGCATGGTAAAGTGCCTAATTTTCATGAAAAATCAAGTTGGTTTACATCTTTAATTATTTTTCAATTTTTGATAAATAATAAATATAAGAACGTGTACCATGTCCAGTGAATAATGTGAAATAAGATTATTCATGTATCTTACCATGCAATTTATAAAGTGTAAAATATTGTACTAAAAAATGATAAATAAATTACTAGGGGGTGTTTAATTCTCTTTCATTAATTACTCCAGATTTTCTAAGTCACAGAGTTTGTCAGCTCGCAATATAATCAACTTAAATCACTCAAACCCACTATGCAATGCATTTCCTTCCAATTTTTTGTGTCAAAATAATAGATAATTGACTAAATAAACTTCTTCTAAAGTTTCATTAAAAATTTTCATATATTTATCACAATTTCCGTGGTTTTTATTCAATTTTTATCAATATCGATATTTTCCCGATATTTCCATCAATATTTTCGTGTTTTTGAACCACCGATATTTTCGAAACTATCGATATTTAAAAGTTTAAAACCTTGGTTTCATGTATACATCTTGAGAGCAGTTTTATATTACATAAGAGGGTTCTAATAAGGACATTGCAGCCAACGAAACAAAAATATAATGAAGACAGACGTGGAATATTACCATCAAATCCTAGACACATGTTCTGTCGACATAGATATTAATCTCCCTAGTGCCATGAACACTTGTGGAATTCCAGCACATATGATATGGGTATCTTCTAGTTCTTGATTTTCTGACTATTGTCGAGTCGACTCACTCCACAAATCATTAATTTTCAATACAAACAAGAAAGTCATTGTCACAAATTACGTAATCCAATTCGTTTTTACTGTTAATATTCCTTTTTCGACCCATAAAAGGAAAAAAAATTTCGAATTGGCTGACCCAACAACAATACATATGTTGGATGATTAAAAGACTTACAAAAACAAGAACAAAATACAAATTATTGTGTTTTCCCATTTACATGGAGTGGCTGCGTCTGTTGTTGTTGTTGTTGTTGTTAACATCGTTAGCAATAACAAATCATGTTTCATGTTCATGTTCATGGGATTTGGAGGCTGGTCCGAGTTTGGAGCTGAGTCAACTAAGTCGGGAGCTGCTGGACTCGGCGAGGCAGCCCGAGTTCTTTGATTGGTTGAAAAGGGTTAGGAGGAGGATCCACGAGAACCCAGAGCTGGCCTTCGAGGAGCACGAGACGAGTCAACTCATTAGATCGGAGCTCGACTCGCTGGGGATCCAGTACACGTGGCCGGTGGCGGAGACTGGGTTGGTGGCTTCTATTGGCTCTGGGGCACAGCCATGGTTCGCTCTCAGGGCCGACATGGATGCTCTCCCAATTCAGGTTTGCCAATATCCTCTCTCTTGAAAAGAGAGAGAGAGAAAGTTGCAGAGGGAGAGATGAGAAAGCTGAGAAAGAGGAAGAGAGAGATTCGAACCCAAAAAAAAATGAGAGAAGAGAAAAAAAGGAAGAAAAAGAAAGGGGTGCATTTTTGCTCACCACTTTAACCATAGATGTACCATCACCACCATCCTCAATGCTTGACACGTGTCCAAAAACATAACCATAGTTAACTTTTGCTTTGTATTTATGGAATCATGATTACACCTATGGACATGTGTCAAGCATTGAGGATGGTGGTGAGGGTACACCTATGGTTAAAGTGGTGAGCAAAAATGCTCCCAAAAAGAAAGTATGCGTGTGAATTTTTTTAATTTTTTAATTGTTTTTAGCGATGGGAGGTGGAACACTTTTCTTTTCTTCCTGGATTTGAGAATTTTTTTAAGTTTTAATTTTGTTAACATAATATTAGTGAAACGTACAGCAAAAATAAAAAAAGATTTGATTGATAAAAACAAAAAATAGTGAAGGTGGGAGAAGTAAGGTTATTTAAGGTTATTTTATTTATTTTTTGTTTTGCTAAGTGGGGAGGTGGGGTGGTTCAGGTTGTTTCATTTTAAATTGTTCTAAAGATAATTCTAGTTTTTACATTGTTCTAAAGATAACTCTGTATTGATTGGGGTTTTGTTGATGATCATTCAGTGAATGTAGCATTATCAAGCGCATTTGTGGATTAAATTTAGTGAATGTAGCATTATCGAGGTCATTTGTTGAGTAAATTAAGCGAATGTAGCATTATCGAAATTTATTATATCGGGTTTTGGGTTTGTTAGGAATTGGTTGAATGGGAGCACAAGTCCAGGAACCTTGGAAAGATGCATGCTTGTGGGCATGATGCTCATGTAACAATGCTGCTTGGAGCAGCTAAGTTACTTCAGAGCAAAAGCAAAGAAATAAAGGTAACCCAATTGAAATATGCTCAAAGTATACCATTTATGCATTGCTTAAGGTTTTGCATATATTTGTACAATTTTATAGGGCACAATCAAGCTTGTTTTTCAACCTGGAGAAGAGGAACATGCAGGGGCTTACCATATGATAAAAGAGGGTGCTCTTGATAAGATTCAAGGCATTTTTGGGTTACATATTCAACCTCTAATGCCCGTTGGTACTATTGGTTCCAGGCCAGGTCCATTTCTTGCAGCCTCTGGTAGATTTTCAGTCACAATTCATGGAAAAGGTGGGCATGCTGCTTTTCCCCATTTGGCCACAGATCCAATTCTTGCTGCCTGCTCGGCCGTCCTTGCCCTTCAACAGCTTATTTCTAGAGAAACAGACCCTCTAGATGCCAGGGTATATAATATATGCATTTTCTCACTGGTTTTCTTGTTTGTTATGGTTAGTTTATACATGAACATTGTGTGAGAAGTAGAATTCTAAAATGGGGTATATTAGGGGCCGTTCGGTTAAGTTTTCAGCGCCCGTTTTCATTTTCTGAGAATGAAAACAAACCAAGAATCCGTATAAAACAGAAAACAGTGAGAATGTTTTCATAAAATGAAAACAACATAACGTGTACTTTGGAAAAACAGAAAAAATATGTTTTCATTCTCACAGAAAACAAACTCCTAAACCATAAACAGAAACCCACAACCCCATCACTCTACCCAGCAAAACAGAAACGAAACGAAAATCACACCAAAACATAAACCAAAATCAAACATACCACGGCCACGATTGTCAGACCATCATCATCTCAACCGCCATGACTCTGCCATTGCCACCAAACCTCACAGACCCAGTCCCCACATCACCACCACCTATCAAACCCAACCGACACCAACACCAACACCATGCCAATGGAATCACGACCAACACCCAATCGAACCCAATACACATCTCGCCACCTAGTAAAAAAGCAATCGACCCCTAGCACCTCCACCACCCATACCCAATCAAAGCATCACCATCGCCATCACCTCCCAATTAAGGAGGGGGGAAGGGAGAGAGAGAGAGAGAGAGAGAGTAGCACCTCCACCACCCATACCCAATCAAAGCATCACCATCGCCACCACCACCCAATTAAGGAGAGAGAGAGAGAGAGAGAGGTGGGTTGGTGGGATTCATGCCATGGAAGGAAGGAGTGGGTGCAGCGGCATGAAGAGATAGTAAAAAAGAGGGAAGGGAGAATGAAAGAGAAAGTAGAGGAAGAAAGAAAGGAATGGCCCGGAAAGGGAGAAGAAAAGAGAAAGGAGAGAGGAAGAAAGAAAAGGAAAAAAGAAGAAAAGAGGAAGAAAAAAAAAGAGATAAAAATAAATTTAACTTTTAAAAAACAATATAACTTTTTATTTGTCAAATTATACTTTTAAAAAAATGTTTTTTAGAACATAAATTAGCAAAAATATGCTTAAAAAATAACTCACATATTATTTTTATTATCAAATTGTACTACCAGACACGTTTTCATTGTTTTTGTTTTCTGAAGATGTTTTCCAATTAATCTACCAGACGCATTTTCATTTCCTGAAAATGCAAATTTGTTTCTTTGTTTTCATTCTCTGAAAATATTCTTAGAAAACACTCTCTGAAAACGTTACCAGACGGGCCCTTAGATTTTTTCGTTTCGGACCGGTTATAGGTGGTTACTGTTGGGATGATTGAGGGTGGCCAAGCAGCAAATGTAATCCCAGAGACAGTGAGACTTAGAGGCACTTTTCGAAGCATGACTTCAGAAGGTCTAAACTACCTTCAGCAAAGGATTCAAGAGGTATAATCTGAGGTCTAATTTAATTTAATCCCGCCATATAATTGTTTTTACTTCAACAAAGCTGAGAAGTAACTGTTTAAGCTATGGTGGCAAAGAGCTATGACATGTTATGCACTTAGACAATCTGACATGTTATGTTGTTAGGATTTTCAGTTTAGACAACTGAACATGTTGTTAACTTATTATATGAGATGGAGCATAAATGCGTATATGATTGAGATGTTACGTTGTTAAAATTCTCAGTATAAACGATTGAGATGGAGCATAATTATGTATATGATTAGCAGGTCATAGAGATACAGGCTTCGGTGCACGGGTGCACAGCAACGGTAGACTTCATGCTGGAAAAAATGAAGCCCTATCCAGCAACAGTTAATGATGAAGCAATGTACAAACATGCAAAGAATGTGGGAGAAACTCTGCTTGGGGAACCAAATGTGAAGCTTGTTCCAATGTCTATGGGAGCAGAGGACTTCAGCTTTTACACAGAAAAAATGGCAGCTGCATTCTTCATGATTGGGACAAAGAACGAGACTTTGGACCCAAATACAATTTGGCATTCACCCAATTTGGTAATTGATGAGGAGGTTCTTCCAATAGGAGCTGCCCTTCATGCTGCTGTTGCAATTTCTTACTTAGATAATATTGATGCTGCTGTAACTTATTAGAAATCTTTTAACTAGTTTAGTACTGTTGTGTTTTTTTTTTAAAAAAAAAAAAAAAAACTGCTTCCGCTATGTTGTGAGAATAATCAGCTATGAAATAAATCAGTTAAGTATTTGATAAACTGTATTTGGAAAAGTGTTGTGAGTAGTCAAAGTGTTTGGTAAAATTGTATCAAAAGTACTTTTAGTATACATAATGACCAAAAAGAAACAATTACTTCCTTTTTTTTTGCCAAAAAGGAAATCAACTTCTCTACATATGCTTATCCTTTTTTTTAAAAAAAAAAAATGGCACTAGCATATGTAGAGAAGAAAAAAATAAATTTTTTAAAGGATAAGTATATGCATAGAAGTTGATTTACAGTTTTCTTCTTACTAGTTGATATTAGAGATAATTATATAAAATATACACTCTCATTATAGTTTAAACTATGTTTATATATATAAACAAACTATCAACGTATAGAGATCATTGATCCGAACTTACTTTATTGAAGCCGTTCATTACGCATTAGAATGTAACTCGGCCACAACAAACAAGATTTTCTTCTTACTAGTTGATATTAGAGATAATTATATAAAATATAAACTCTCATTATAGTTTAAACTATCGTTTATATACTATCAACTAATAGAGATCATTGATCCGAACTTATTTTATTGAAGCCGTTCATTACGCATTAGAATGTAACTCGGTCACAACAAACAAGAAAGTCTTTGTTAGTTTTGTTACTTTTAATATTCCTTTTTCGACCCCAAAAAAAAAGAGGTATATTTCAAACTGGACCAAACCCAACAACAATACATAGCTCAAAGACTCGCAAAATTTTCCAACCAAAAAGAAGACTCGCAATTTTTTTTTTTTTGGTTGCAAATTATTTCCGATTGCATGGAGTGGCTCCGTGTGGTGTTGTTGTTATCAACGTTAGCAATAACAAATCATGTGTCATGTTCATGGGGTTTGGAGGCTGGTCCGAGTTGGGAGCTGAGTCAACTGAATCGGGGGCTGCTGGACTCGGCGAGGCAGCCGGAGTTCTTTGATTGGTTGAAAAGGGTTAGGAGGAGGATCCACGAGAATCCAGAGCTGGCCTTCGAGGAGCACGAGACGAGTCAACTCATTAGATCGGAACTCGACTCGCTCGGGATCCAGTACACGTGGCCGGTGGCCAAGACTGGGTTGGTGGCTTCTATTGGTTCTGGGTCGCAGCCATGGTTCGCTCTGAGGGCTGACATGGATGCTCTCCCAATTCAGGTTTGCCAATATTCTCTCTTCTTTCCTAGAAGGTCAACAACCCCACAACAAAGTACCCAAAAAAACCCAAAATTATCCAGTCACATTTCCCCAATGGACCCATAACCACTTGAGATGGAGAGAAATTCCTTTTTGCTATCCCCGTCAATAACGTAATGATACATTGGATAACTTTTCCATGTGTGATTATGTTATTGACTAGGAATAGCAAAATTCAAGTAAGTGTTTTTCTTGAGGAGGGCCAATGTGGTTCCCACCTAAGCACTCTGAATTGATTGGATACATTTGATCAGTATTTTGAGAATCAAAATGGGAGTGAAAGACTGTAGCTAACATTGCTAACAAATTTGTATTTGAATTTACTCCAATGCTAAACTTCATTATTTTCCGTCTTTTTCTTTGACATGTGTATGCACATTTGTGGAGCAAATTTAGTGAATGTAGCATTATCGAGCACATTTGTTCAGCAAATTTAGCGAATGTGGTAGCATGATCGAAATTGATTATATCGGGTTTCTTATTTTTTAGGAATTGGTTGAGTGGGAGCACAAGAGCAAGAACTCTGGAAAGATGCATGCTTGTGGGCATGATGCTCATGTAACAATGCTGCTTGGAGCAGCTAAGTTACTTCAGAGCAAAAGCAAAGAAATAAAGGTAACCCAATTGAAATATATGCTCAAATCAGATATTTTCCTGTTGTTTTTTATTTTATATATATATACCATTTTATACATTGCTTAAGGTTTTTGCATATATTTGTACAATTTTTATAGGGCACAATCAAGCTTGTTTTTCAACCTGCAGAAGAGGGTCATGGAGGGGCTTACCATATGATAAAAGAGGGTGCTCTTGATAATATTCAAGGCATTTTTGGGTTACATATTCAACCTCTAATGCCCGTTGGTACTATTGGTTCCAGGCCAGGTCCAATTCTTGCAGGCTCTGGTAGATTTTCAGTCACAATTCATGGGAAAGGTGGGCATGCTGCATTTCCCCATTTGGCCACAGATCCAATTCTTGCTGCCTGCTCAGTCGTCATTGCCCTTCAACAGCTTATTTCTCGAGAAACAGACCCTCTAGAGGCCAGGGTATAAATTTTGCATTTTCTCGTTAGTTTTCTACTTTCTACTTTGTTATGGTTAATTTATACATGAACATTGTGTGAGAGGTAGTACTGTATATCGATTTCTTTTTCGTTTCGGACCCGTTATAGGTGGTCACTGTTGGGATGGTTGAGGGTGGCCAAGCAGGAAATGTGATCCCAGAGACAGTGAGACTTAGAGGCACTTTTCGAAGCATGTCTTCAGAAGGTCTATGCTACCTTCAGCAAAGGATTCAAGAGGTATAATCTGAGGTTTAATTTAATTTAAACCTGCAATATATAATTGTTTTTTACTCCAACAAAGATGGAGTTTTGACGTGTTACATTGTCAAACAGTTTGACATGTTATGTTGTTAGAATTCTTAGTTTAAACGATTGAGATGGAGCATAAATGTGTATATGATTGGCAGGTCATAGAGATGCAAGCTTCGGTGCACCGGTGCACGGCAACCGTAGACTTCATGCTGGAAAAAATGAGGCCCTATCCAGCCACAGTAAACGATGAAGCAATGTACAAACATGCAAAGAATGTTGGAGAAACTTTGCTTGGGGAACCAAATGTGAAGCTTCTCCCAATGTCTATGGGAGCAGAGGACTTCAGCTTTTACACAGAAAAAATGGCAGCTGCATTCTTCATGATTGGGACAAAGAACGAGACTTTGGACCCAAAAAGACTTTGGCATTCACCCTATTTGGTAATTGATGAGGAGGTTCTTCCAATAGGAGCTGCCCTTCATGCTGCTGTTGCAATTTCTTACTTGGATAATATTGATGCTGCTGTAACTCATTAGAAACTTTTAAATCTATTTCTGTGAATAACTCATAAATAATTGAAGTGGAGTTTTTTTTAAAAAGTCAAGTAATTGAATTAGAGTTGGAGAAGCAAGCCAATCAACAACAACAATAAATAAAGATGAAGAAGCCAACGGGGTCTAGCCTAGAGGTCTCAAATTCGAACCCCCATAACACATTTGTAGTGTGTGTGAGAACAATCATAACACTATCGCTTGTTATATCCCAGGCTCTTGCTTTGAGTGTTTGCTGCTTTTCCTATGGTGCATTTGGGGGTTCGGGTTTGATGGAGTTGGTGATACTTGGATTGATGCAGAAATTGCAGAAATTGCTTTGCACTCCAAAAACCTGACTACTTTTGAAAATGCAGAAATTGCTTTGCCCTTCTTCTCAGACTCTGCTTAGCTTATGTAGGAAAAGATTCCAAATTTTCTACCTCACGGAGCTTATTTTCAAAATCTTCTTTATATCCTCATGTCTATTTTGTTTTATATGCTGGCCTCGTAGCAGTGTTCATAAATAGATATAAAACAAAAAATTAGGACCACAATTTTGTACTTCCTAGATCATCTATTTGTGGCAGGGCTCAGTTTTAAGACAAATTGGGCATTGCATTGGGTCTTAATTTTGTAATGGGTGCATGAATCACTGCATCATGGAGGCTCATTTCCTCGCACATAAACAGGCACATAGATGCTTAGTTACACAAGTCAAAAGAAATATCGAGATTCGACTAAGATTCGTAACGGATCGATGTAGACCACAAGGGTATTTGTAGCATATTTAAAATCACAATAACTTTGACATATATAGGGTACACCATAGATTATTTTTTATTTGAAGCCTATATTTTCTTTTAACCTGCACTTCTAAAATTGCTATTGTAATTAGATTTCTGTCTGCTATACTCGAAGTATTTCTGTATTTACGTATAAAGAGATTATTTGGACCAAAAAAAAAAAAGGCCTTCTGGACTAGATAGTGTGACAATTACAAACAGAAACAACCCATTAACAAACAAACAAATGGAGCAGAAACTTTCAGACCAAAACAAAAGGCCAAAAATGGAAAGGGAGGTTTCAGGCCCAAAACTGTAAACCGAATACATTGCTTGAGGAGAAAAGCTTCATTCACTTTCAAATTTCACCAAAAAGCCAAAACTCTTTTCTTTCCACCATGGGGTTGATGCTCTTGTGCTTATTTTTGTCAACAATCTTGGGCCAGTCTCGTGCTCTGGAAGCTTCTGAGTCAGATCTCCCTAGTCAAGAGCTCGAGTTCTTGACTCGGGGACTCTTGGGGTCGGCTAAAGAGGCTGAGTTCTTTGAATGGATGAGAGGAGTGAGGAGGAGAATCCACCAGTACCCAGAGCTTGGATTTGAGGTGCACAGAACGAGTCAACTCGTCAGGTCCGAGCTTGACTTGCTTGGGATTGAGTACACGTGGCCTGTTGCCAAGACTGGTGTGGTGGCTTCTATTGGGTCTGGCTCCAAACCTGTTTTTGCTCTCAGGGCTGACATGGATGCCCTTCCACTTCAGGTTCTCTCTCCCTCTTTCTCTCTGCTATGAAACATTGACTTGTTGTTGACCAGAAAATGGAAACTGGGTACTGTTTTATATTTGGTTTTTTTTTTTTTGGGTCACTGATAAACAAAATGCACCCATTGAATTTGGAAGGAACAAGTAGAGTGGGAGTTCAAGAGCAAAATAGATGGCAAAATGCATGCTTGTGGTCATGATTCTCATGTGGCAATGTTGCTTGGTGCAGCCAAATTACTCCAAAGTAAAACAGACATATTAAAGGTACATATTCTCTTGTCACACTTACTGATAATAGCGTTTAGTCTCTATTTGAGTGGAGGAAGTTCCGAGTTCAAATCTCATGCAGGATGTAGATACCTTTTTAACAACAAACCCAAGTCATAAAATTTGATGTCTGTTTGATGCTTTGAAGGGAACTGTGAAGCTGATTTTTCAGCCCGGAGAAGAAGGTTATGCCGGAGCTTACCATATGTTACAGCATGGTGTTCTTAACGACGTTGATGCCTTCTTCTTTATACATGTTACGCCATCACTACGCACTGGTGTGATTGCTTCAAGGCCTGGTCCAATGCTGGCTGGTGCTGGCCTCTTTTCAGCCACAATCAGAGGAAAAGGTGGACATGCAGCTGCCCCACATAAGAACAAGGACTCAATTCTAGCAGCAGCATCCGCTGTGGTGGCCCTTCAACAGATTGTATCAAGAGAAACAAATCCTCTTGAGGCCAGAGTAATCTTTTCTCCTCCCCCTTTTAATGAAATTTGATTAAGCATATAATTTCACATGTTTTAATTTTCATATTCAAAACCAGTGACAGGAAGAGCCCATAATTCCATTCTTGGTACATTTGAACTATCAATTATGTAGGTGGTGACAGTTGGGTTCTTAAAGGGAGGTGAAGCAGGAAATGTGATCCCTGAATCTGTGAAATTTGGGGGAACTTTTAGGAGCTTGACTAATGAAGGCCTCACCTATCTCCAAAAAAGGATCAAGGAGGTAAAATAGGCAATCACTCTATGACCATGAATTTCCTCCATTACAATTTTCAATCGAATAAAGTACCAATTTTCAGTCGGAGTGACCTAACGGAAAAAGTATTGCAGGTCATAGAACTGCAGGCAGCCGTGCATCGATGTGAAGGTACAGTGGACTTCATGGAAGACACACCATTGCCTTATCCTGTAATGATCAACGACGAACCATTGTATGAGCATGTGAAGAAAGTTGGAGAGGCCCTGCTTGGGGAACCTAATGTGGAGCTTTGCCCAGTGATAATGGGGGCAGAGGATTTCAGCTTCTACTCAAAGGAGTCTGCTGCAACAATTTTTGTGCTTGGAATAAAGAACGAGAGTCTCAAATCAGATCAGCCATTGCACACATCTCACTTTGTCATTGATGAAGAGGCTCTTTCTATAGGAGCAGCTCTCAATGCTGCTGTGGCAATCTCTTACTCGGATACACATGTTGTTCGGACTCATTAAGACCTTGAATTTTGGTTTTCATTCAAAATCCATCAATGTAAATTGGCCTCTGAGTATCAAATAGAAAACATTTTGGATTTGTAGAAACTAAAAGCTTGAATGTGCCAGAATTACATTGAAAATTAATGAGACACCCTGTATATTGATTACTAATGGAACAGCCCATGAAGTTATCTACGCCAATAAATTGTAGTAATGATGCTTGAACTATACTGCAATTTGCATTTTCATCATTGAATTCCAGTAATAGTTGTTGTAGTCCTTCAACTTGAACTCAAGTTGCACCAATTTTTCTTTCCATCAACTCTGTTAGTGTTTTTGTCAAACTTAGGGGCAAATGACGAATTTCACAGATAACAAGGACGAAAATCCAAACCAAGGTATAATTGAGTGACAATAGCTACAATTTTAGTCTTTCTTTTTTTAAATACAACTAAAGGGGATTGAGCGCTTAACTTAACTTAATCCTCACTCATTTTCCCGACTCTCTCACCATTTGAGCTTAACATAAAAGCTCTCAAATCAATAACTTAATTCCTTGCTAGATCAGCATCTACCGTTCGGTCAGTACGAAGTTCAAGATTTCAATCATCTGTTAAAGCAGAGAATGACCTTCCTCTTCCATGACTTTTTAATGCTATTTCTCACCTTAACCAAGCAATTTTGAAGGGCATCTCAAAAAGTTTATCTCAGATTGGTTAATGCATGTAAGTAGGGTTTTCTATTGCCTCCCTATGACATGACCTTATTGAAAGCAAATCCTACCACTAGCTATTAAACACCAAAAATGTCAGTATCAATGTCACCCCTATTTTGCTCCATTACTTTACCAAGAGTTATTCTTCTTCTTTTTTTATCTGAACCAAGAATTATTCTTCTGCTTTCAAATTTGATCATTCATAGTAAACCAGCACTTCAAACTGACATATCAACCACATAAAAATAAAATGTTTTCCATTTTTGGCTAAACCAGCACTTTAATTGACATATCAACCACTCCAAAATAAAATGGTTTCCATTTTTGGGTAAATGCAGCTACTTAGTAATGAAAAGAACACAACTTTCTCAGGCACGTGTGCAAATCTGACCTACCCCTCTACTTGATCTCAATCTTAAAAGAGGCACACATTGTGTTTTTGGAATCTCAGAAGATATTTTTCAAATGGGTTTCAATTTCACTTTCTCCTTGTGCTTCTTGTTATCACTAAAAGCTGCACTCTTTCATCAAACTTGGGCTGAATATGGATCAGAGCTCGAGTTCTTGACTCGGGAGTTGCTGGAAGCGGCAAGAGATCTCGAGTTCTTTGAATGGATGAGAGGGTTGAGGAGGAGAATTCACCAGCACCCTGAGCTGGGATTTGAGGAGCACAGGACGAGTGAACTCGTCAGGTCCGAGCTTGACTCACTGGGAATTGAGTACAAGTGGCCTGTAGCCAAAACTGGGGTGGTGGCTTCTATTGGCTCTGGCGCTAAGCCTGTCTTTGCTCTTAGAGCTGACATGGATGCCCTCCCTCTGCAGGTTCTCTCTCTCTCTCTCTCTCTCTCTCTCTCTCTCTCTCTCTCGTACACAGAGTTGCCATAATTCTACTGCTTCATATCTTCAATCACTGTGCTAAGCAACCCACAAAGTAGGTCTCAACCTTACATTCTGAAAAAGTTGACATCCATTATAAAAGTATGCATGAGAATGTGATATGGAGCAGTTCATCATATATGCTTATAATAGTATGATATTTAGCCAAGTGTCACATTTGGGTCAACTTAGTTCCTCATGATTGCGTTTTATGATGAACTCCCTTTTGCAGTAGTAATTTTTAAGTAGCTGCTACTATTGATGCCTGATTCCTTGAAACCAATCTTATTTTGTTTGGAAGGAATTGGTAGACTGGGAATACAAGAGCAAGATTGATGGGAAGATGCATGCTTGTGGTCATGATTCTCATGTAGCAATGCTACTTGGAGCAGCCAAGTTGCTTCAGGACAAAAGAGATATGTTGAAGGTAGATGAAAATCTATATCTTATGTTATGTTTAACAGCCAAAAAACTACCAATCTACTTCTGCAGGTCCTAATATTTCAACATGTTATTGAAGGGAACTGTGAAACTAGTTTTCCAGCCTGGAGAGGAGGGTTATGCCGGTGCTTACCATATGTTACAAGATGGTGTTTTAAATGATATTGATGCCATCTTGAGTTTACATGTTTTGCCATCAGTGCCTACTGGTGCTGTAGCTTCGAGGCGTGGTCCAATACTTGCTGGTGTAGGGCTCTTCTCAGCTACAATACAAGGGCAAGGAGGGCATGGAGCATCCCCTCATCAGACAAGGGACCCAATTCTTGCAGCAGCCTTGACAACCCTTGCTCTCCAACAGATTGTGTCTCGAGAGACGGATCCGCTTGAATCCAGAGTACACTCTTAATTGCTTCCTCTTTTTCTGCAAATTTTTCTAAGACATTGAAATTCAGTTAAAAGCTTTTCATAAATGAGTTGACTACTATTGATGGTTTCGAACCAGTCAATACAATGGTTGACATTAGCCGTGATACAAGCCGAATAAAAAGTAGAATGAGGGCTGTCATTGGCTTTAGCATCTTTCCAGCAATTGACAACCAATAATTCTGATCCATCATCTTGTATCTTGTAGGTGGTAACAGTAGGGTATCTACAGGGAGGTCAAGCACTAAATGTGATCCCAGACAGTGTGAAACTTGGGGGAACTTTTAGGAGCTTGACTTCTGAGGGCCTCTCATACCTCAAAGAAAGGATTAAAGAGGTATACATGCCCTCCTTGTCCAAAGATTTTAAACGGATATTCAATCTAAGTAGGTTTCACTAAATACATTCCACTTACAGATCATAGAGCAACAAGCAGCTGTGCATCGTTGTACTGCGCTGGTGGACTTCATGGAGGACAGACCACTGCCTCATCCACCAATGACTAATAATGACGCGCTGTATGAACATGTGAAGAACGTCGGTGAGGTCCTTCTTGGGAAACCTAATGTGCAGCTTCTGCCACTGACAATGGGTTCGGAGGATTTCAGCTTCTTCTCGGAGAAGACTGCTGCTGCAATCTTTGTTGTTGGGATAAAGAATGAGACTCTGAAATCAGACCGAGACTTGCACTCGCCCTACTTTTTTATCGATGAAGAGGCTCTTCCAATAGGAGCAGCACTTCATACTGCAGCTGCAATCTCATACTTGGATGGCCATGATGATGTTAACACTCAGTAGGAACATGGTTCGCTCTACAATTCTAGAAATAAGAACAATAAAGATATTATAAAATAATAAAAAATTTTAAGAAAATGAATGCTGCAAATCCCGTCTTACTAAAGCACAAATGCAGTACTCATATCACTTGGTGATTGTGCTTGTGTGTAGCCTTACTTGGATAGCCATGGTGCTAAGACAGAGTAGGAGCGTTGTTCTATTTTCACTTTAAAAAATATGTAGCCTTAAACTCTTATACTTTCTCTAAGCACTCAGAAGTCAGAAGGAGAGAGAAAATTGACACACATAAAGCGCCAGCCATATCTAAACACAACATCTAATCACTAAAATTTGTTAATCAAACTCCAACTCCATAATGTAGACGTCAGAGAACATTGTCTGTCATCTGCATAAACTCTAGGCATTGCATCAAGAGAGTTAGCAAGAAACTCAGCCTTTTGAACTAATCCAACTGCGACCGCTTATCTTTTTAATTCCCTACTCTTCCATTTCTCTGCGGCATCTGATCAAACAGCCTGTGGGCCTCAACCAAATCCCCAACACTCGCATGCCCAGTGAGCAAAGTCGCGATTGAGGGCAAAAACGAACTGGGTAAGCTCTTGGGTGAAGCTAACGATGAGCAGAAGAGGATGGTAGGCATGAGATTGAAAAAAGGTTTGTGCTTTGCATGGCTTTGAAATCTCTTCTTCCTCGTTAGGATTTTCGTCGCACACAGACACAGAGCCTTCTCACCTGACGACATGTCGTTTTGTCCTCTCCTTATTCGCTGGTATAAATATATTAAAGAGACGCCGAAAACCGAAACACAAGAGAGAGATATATATGGCGGTGTGGTCGTATCCACCGACGCCCAAGCAGCTGGCGGTGACGGCGTGCTGTTTCGTGACGGGGGTGGCGCTGTTCGCCGTCGGAGCTCATCTTTCACTGGCCAACGTGGGCCCACAACAGGACCGGGTCAAGGCGCGCAGGAATTTCGTCAAAGACCGACTAAGAAAGCTCCTGGATGATTAATTGGTTTGATGCTTTTCAAGCATTGAATTTTGTTCCTTTTTGTCTCACAGTTGAGTAAGAAATGTTATGTTGTCAAGTTGTTAATTTCAACTCTTGATTAAGTGATGTTTTTTTGTTTTAAGTTACTTATGATCACCAAATGTCAATTCAACCAGCTGTTTGTTTGAGAAAGATGTCTCTGGTTCTTTTTTATGAATGCATCTCACCTAATTGCATTTGGTCCATTGATGGAAAAACATCCTTGTTGATATCAATCTTTCCATAGTTCAGATGTTCTTTAAAAACAGTCGAAAAAGATGCAAACTTGCACCTTTCATCTTCATCTTGGCCAAAAGCAAAAGGGAGAAAGGACTTGACCAGACCAGGCACTAGATTTCTTGCAAGATTAATGACATGTTCATGTAACTGACGTGGCAAAATGCAATCTTTTTTCAATTTTGTTTTCTCTATAAAATGATGAGGAGCAGTGGAAAAGACAGACACTTTACTATTTGAACTTCCTCAAAAACCAAAGAGAAACGCAAAGCTCTTGTCCTTTGCCCATAAGTCGTCTGCTCAGCCACATTACATGCATTAAGCCACTGCACCAACCAAAAGCAGAGAGAAAATTCAAATGGAGATCAATCAAACCTTACCCACCAACACACTCGCCATCACAGACTCACCAGAGAACCCTTCTTTACAAACTCAACCGCCACAACAACAAGAGCAGCAGCAGCAGCTAAAACGGCGTCGTTACATTGACAAGCATTCCACAGTGAACGGCCGTCACAGGCGGGTCAGAATACCCGTGACCTGTTGCCCCGGTATTTTCCGGCTGACCCACGAACTGGGTCACCGATCCGACGGCGACACCATCCAGTGGCTCCTCTCCCAGGTCCGACCCGAACTCGTCCTCCCTCCACAACCCAACAACAGGACCCGTCGGCTTCCACCCGACCCGGTTCCCCAACCCAATTGCAGATACCCGGGTGCAGCAGAAGATGGGATGGATCACAAGGCAGTGGCTCGTCTTCCGAGCCTCACTGTGAGGGCTACTGTGGTTCAAGCGTCCACTGTGTTCTTCGACACTCTAGCGACTCTAGGTAGCCACTTTGCCTAACTCTCTCAAATGAGTTGGCTTTGTTTTCATACATGGGGTCTTGTAGAGGTTTCTGGGGTTTATGGGATGCTTAAGATCTTTGTTTTCTTTATATTCCATGATTTGGTTAAGTGGGACCAGGATTTGTGGGTCAAAATATGTTCTTTCTGTATGAAGATTGGGAGATTAAGGGCCCACCACCCTCCTCCTTCCTTAAGATTGTGGACCTGAGGTTTTGTTATGTACTCTGGGACCTAGTCCTTGTAGGCCATTGCAAGTTCATATTATATTTTTTGATCCCCAAATATTTTAATTTCCCAACCATTTACAATTTGGGTTTCTGTCATTTGTGGGTTGTTGGCAGATAAAGCAGAGAGACTAGTTGCTGGTGCAGCTGCATATGGATCGCAATTGGTTGTGTTTCCTGAAGCATTTGTTGGTGGTTATCCCCGTGGTTTGATGTTTGATTCTGCAACCGCAACTCTTTCGCCGGAGGAGAAGCAGGCCTTTGAGAAGTACTATGCCTCAGCCATTGTTGTGCCTGGTCAGATTCCTTCCACAGAAGATGAAGTTTTCGTTTGAATGTGGTCTTCTGCATCATATTACCTTCTTGATTGTTCTGAATGTTAGTACGTGTAACATTTAGAATTGTTGATAAATCTTTCCCTCTATGTTTAGAAGTTCTCGGAACAATTTCTAGCTGGTTTATATCAAGTTTCTGGGAATCAAAAATGTTGGTATATACTTTGTAAGAAGTTAAGAACTATTGTAAATCTTTTCTCAGATGCATATAGCTGTTTGTACCTTTATATGTGATTGTCTTGGCCCCCGGCTAAAGTTGGAAGCTTGTGTAAATTTAGCTTTATGATAAACTATTGATTTGTTTTATCTAGTCAAACTCTTTGAATTTTCAGTTTTATGATAAATCATTGATTTACTTTATCTGTGACTGTTGAAATTCTATGTCATACATATAATACATTCTATCTTTTTTATTTGAATAATGAAGTTATCTTTGGTGTTTGATATGCAGGTCCTGAAGTGGACAGGCTAGCAAAAATTGCAAGTAAATATAAAGTTCACTTAGTAATGGGAGTAGTGGAGAGAGTTGGATTCTATCTCTGTAGCACAGTGTTATTTTTCGATTCATTTGGCCGGTATCTTGGAAAACATCCCAAGCTGCTACCACTGGCTTCAGAATCTCCAGTATGGTGTTCTGGAGCAAAATTGCCACTGTCTGTGTATGACACTGAAATTGGGAGAATAGGTGGCCTTGTTTGTTGGGACAACAGAATGCCAGATCTAAGAACTCAATTATATGCCAAAGGTAAATATGCTATCATACATGCTACTTAAAGAAACAGTCTTGCTTAGTGTTTTCAACTTTTCAACCAAAATCACCATGACCATCCAACATAAGAAAAGGTTCCACTCATCTGCCGCAGTCATGGTCATGATTTCAATTCCACTAGTTACTTTATCACCTTTAGAATACTAGGATTGTTTTCTTTAACATGGGACTCACTGGAATTTTAGTCCAAGAGTTCTTGGTTTCTGATCTTAGTTTCTTGCCCCTATATCATTAGGCATTGAAATATATTGTGCACCCACAGCTGAAGCAAGGGAGATTTGGCGCTCAACCATGACCCATATTGCCCTAGAAGGTGGCTGCTTCGTTCTATCTGCAAACCAGTTCTGCAGACGAAAAGACTATCCACTGCCACTGGAATGTGTTTCTGGAGATTCAAATGATGCGACATCCTTGGATATCATATGTGCTGGTGGGAGTGTCATTGTTTCCCCATCAGGAACCATATTGGCTGGACCTAATTACCAAGGAGAATCCCTTATCTCAGCTGATCTAGGTATGAACAATTTGTTTCAGAAACATGTAAATCACAGTTAGGATGATATGCAAACAGCTATCTCTCTCTCCCTCACACACACACACACACACAGTTGAGATGATATCTAAACTACTATTTGATGTTCTTAGATCTTGTAGAGATTGCTCGAGCAAAACTAGAATTTGGCGGAGTTGGGCTTGGGCACAACGCAGGGCCAAATGCTGTTGGTTGGAGGAGGACGAGCATACCGAATCCCGATTTGTTTGCTGCAACCGTGAAAACAGAAGTTTCTGATCATGCAAATGTGTTGTATGCATGACTCTAAGTCTACCTTGTAGTGCCCGGACTCTAACTACTAATGTAGACTCTGCTTGAAAATAGCCACCTTAATCTACTAGAACTAGGAAGTATCTTGTAGTAAGCTTTTGAACTTAGTGAGTGTTGTAGCCATGTAAATATTTTTCTCCACTTCATGCCTACCTATTAGATTATATTGTATAGTTGATCAGATGTTGGTTAGATTAATTTGAAGTTGTAACGACTCACGATCTTTTTTGCTCTGAATTTTGGCAGCTCGTGATCGAATCGGCCTCCCAAGCTGTATCACAATTTAAATTCATCCAAACAAAAACAAAAACAAAAACAAAAAAAACCATTTACATATTAGCATGAATTGTACAATGTGCAATGGCCTCCTCCACCTCCATGCATTATACATATTGACCTTGACCATTCCTAGATTTAAATAAGCTCATAATATAATATGAACAAATATTCTAGACTGCATTCCCCCCCTTGCGTTGCGTGTTTTTCGAATTAAATACTTAGTAAATCTAATCCATAATTGCATTAAATTGATTATAAAAGCCTTGGACGATTACATAGCTTTAATAAATTCAACCCTGAATTAAATACTTGGTAAATCTAATCCATATTTGCATTAAATTGATTATAAAAACCTTGGACGATTACACAGCTTTAATAAATTCAATGGGTTTCTCATTTCACAGTCAAAGTACCCCTGGAGGATGTGTGCATTTCAGCTGTCACTGCACTATTATAATGCTGTTGGGTGTTGGCTAATTATATGTTTGTTGGCTCATCCTTAGTAATCATACACAAAATTGAAAAGTTAGCCCCAAAAAACAACAAATGGCAAATGCATATAAGAGAAGAAAAAAAACCGAAGGACGAAAATTGAAAAGGAAATAACAAAAAGAGGAAGAAAAAAACAACAGCAAATATATAATATTTCTAGTATAAATTGAGACATACATGATACATACTAGAAGCTTTTGTACAGGACAAGCTCGCTAGATTATCACAGCTTTCTTCGAAAAATCTACAAAACAAGCATTTCAAGAGAGAATGGTCTAGCACAAAATCAGCAGAGATTGCTGCAACTTAGCAGCACCTGGTGATCACAAGCCAAAAGCATCGATGAGCCAAATCGTTTTCCACCAGCCTGGGCTTTTACAAAACCACCGTGGCAAAACAAAAGGCTCTGACTATGGCAAGGCATTGGCAAAAAAGAGAAATTTTCACCGTTTAGACCTTCTGCCATTCAGGCCTTCGCCTCTAGCTTCCCCTAGCCTGGACTTTGAACCATTGCCTTGCGCACTGGGAGGCCTATCTTGAAATGTACCAGTAGGATCCCGTGAAGGCCATGGCTGCCCCCATTGCCGTGTTGGACTAGCATGAACTCTAGCCGGTCCAAGCCTAGAACCAGACAACATTTGGTCCCTAAGACCCTTTGATGATTTATACCCTTGCATTTCGTCTCCGCGACCTTTTCCTTGCTCTTGTCTTTGCCTCTCCAGTTCAGGAAATCTCTCCCAATCTATCCCATCTCCTGAATTTTGGAGCTTTTCAGCTTGCATACCCCATTCCACTCCATCTGATACGCTTCTTTGCAAAGAAGTGCTTCTTCTTGGTGGCTTCCCAGATGTAGACTTCCTCCCTTTGATTTCTTCAACATCAAGTGCAGCCCACCTTGGATCACGAGCAGCTCCAGAAGCATGAATCAAGTTGTAGCTTCTGTTGTTGTTGCCCATGCTTAACTCTATGGAATGAAGATCACTTTCAGCAGAATCCTCTTCACATTCTATTCCATCTTCTACTTCTCCTCCATCCTCATCTTTTTCATCATCCTGATGGGAACCAAGATGAGCTCTGCTTAGATACGCAGAAATTTCTTCATCATTCAGATGAGCTGAACCACGTCCCTTTTCTTTGGTTCTCTTACTTCCCATAAAAGCTTCAAGTTGACTCCTCAATATATCAACAGCTGCATTCTTCTCCTCAAGCTGATGTTTTGCCTCTGAGAGTTTCACTTGAGCTCTCTCTTCACGCAACACATCTGCAAACTGCATCATCTCCCTTTCCTTCTCAACATCTTCCCGAACTTTTGAAGACTCCCTCTTCACTTCCTCTGCTTCAGATTTATCTTCATCAATGTCCCTGGCTAATTCATCACATACTTGTTCCATTATCTCTCTAGTTCTCTTCTCACTCTCAAGTTCTTTCACCGCCTTAACAAGAGAGGCTTTTGTCTCTGCCAGTTCTTTCCCAAGTTTCTTATTCAAGCTTTCAGACCTTCTTCTCAGTTTCCTCTCTACCTCAAGTTCACCTGCAACAGCCTCAATAGCAGCCTCAACAACTTTGTGCTCTTTGCTTTTCCAAGCTGCCTTTTCTTCAGCAAAACACTTCATGAGGTAGTTGATCTCATTCTGGTCTGCGCGTTGTTCTTGGATAAGCTGATTGACCTGTAAACGAGCCCTCTCCAGCTCAGCATGTAAGGCTGAGATGAGGGCCATGCTTGATGAAGGCCGATCTTCATTACCCCAAATGCGGTTGATAATTTTCAGTAGCTCTTTAGACGTGGTCAAAGCATTGCTAACATCCTTCAAACGAGTCTTGACTCCAACAGTGGAAGCAGTAGGAGTCTGGGCCCTAGATCTAGTCTCAACCTGTATAACAAAAAGATGAGAACAATAGTATCATCTAATAATAATACCATCTGATACAATTTAATAAGAAACAAAAATCTCTAGTTATGACAACTTTGACATGTTAAGAAAAGAGCAAGAGGAAAGCAAGGTCCTTTAAAAGAACCAAGTAGATCATTGACCAATGTACCTCCATTAAGCTGCCATTGCGATGAGAATCCAACATTCCAGCATGGTGGTCTGTGAGCCTGAGCCTCTGTGAAATGGAGGGCGTCCTTCGATGGAAACTACCAGTTCCAGATCTGTCCGTCCTCTACAAAATGAGAATGCATAACAGGTAAAATTAAGGGCAATTTCTCCACCAATGCCTAATTGATGGTGACAAATAACAGGTACAATCAGACTTGCATTGATCAGGGGAATGTATCACATCATTTTAGAATGGGACACCTACAAAACTCCAAATTTAACAAAACCTAACAATCAACCAACTATCTAACCACAACATTAACTTCTCAATTCAATTCTATTAATTAATAGTTCAGAAAAAAAAAACGCAAGCTTGCTGAAAAAATGTATGTTTGATGAGACGTAAAAACCCAAAGAGCAACTTAAAAACAGAAACTTTAAGCTAAACCCAACACACAACAAGTGACATAGCACAAAGTCTACAAACTACATCAGATTACCGCAAATTCTCACCAACCAAACAAAACACGAAGCAAAGAGAAAACCCACCTCGGAAACAGGACTATGAGACGGATCGGAGAGATGGGGAGGCAGAGAACCCGAGTGCGCCGATCTCGCGATCCTTTCTCTCTCTCTGGCCTTACTATTCATAATCTCCATCTTCCTCAGCCTCCTCTCGTCCGACGACCCTTCCCTCACTCTCGGAGACGGCATGTCGTTCATTTCCCAGAGCGTGGCGGCGAGCTTCCTGGCAGACACCGGCGCTTGCTGCTTGGACCTGCCGGCGCCGTTCTGGGAGGAGGCGGCGTAGTTGGGGGAGTCCATGGCTCGCAATGCCGACGCGGTAGGTGACCTGGAGCTCATGAGCTTCCATGTGGGCACGGGCGTACTGGATCCGCCCCTCTTGCCCACCAGTATCGCCCTCTTGAATCTGTAGTTTTGAATGATCGAAGACGACGAAGAAGCTGACGACGAGCACCCTCGCTTTCTTATTTTGCCAGGGATCAGCAGGTCCATGCCCAAGCCTTTGTTCTGCCTCGGCATTTTCACTTTTTCGAAAACCAAAAATCAAAATCAAAAAAGAAAATGGAAAAAAAAATTGAAGTTGGTAGATTTGGGTTCAGGGCGTGATGAAACGCACCGTCTGGTTCATGGTGGGAATGAGAGGAAAACGAGGAGTGAAACCCTAGAAACTTATAAGAGGAGGGAGAGAGAGAGAGAGAGAGAGAGAGAGAGAGAGAGAGAGAGAGAGGTTCGATGGCTCCCACTTAGCTCAAGTTCCAGATTTGTTCAGTACAGAGACAGAGTGTTAAGCTTGTGCAGGGGACTTTCTCCTGTAAAGGGGCTAAAGAGGAAAGGGAAGGTGGAAGGCGCGGGAATGATTGGGTGAGGCCGAGATCAGATGAGACTGAAACCGCGGCGTGTAGTTATTGAGCGGCGTTGATCGGGCTTTTCTTTTCCTGGGTTTTAATATTTCGACCAATCGTGTGGCTGTGGTTTCGCTCTACTTGTTTTAAAATTTGAAGTGTATTAGCGAAAATTGGGTGGATTTTTGGATTTTTAAGCTTTGGAGTTCCTTCAACAACCAAAAACAAAAAAACCAAAAAAACTTTGGGGTTCCTAGAGTTTGAATAAATAAATAAACCCAGCAAGCATTTTCCACTTGGACAAAATTCCGTCCACTTCGGTTGTTTTAGGAAAAAATTTCCTTTCAAAGAAAAAAGTTCGGAATAAAATTTCTTTATCCATGAGTAATGTATACCCATTTGAATTTGAGATTTCTTCCATTATTGGGAAAAATAAAATCATTAGACCAAAGGGTACTAAGACAACCGTGCATTGGCCTCGAGTTGAGTTAGGGCGTAATTTACTAATTTTAATCTCTAGAATCTTTGTTAAAAGATGTTTATCTCATCTAACATTCCAAAGGAGGTACAATTTAGAGGCAAAAAATAGTACCAGATCAGCAATTAGTGTTAAAAAAAAAATTGGTGTTTCAGATGAATTTTTTTGTTTGTTTGACTGGAAGATTGTTGTTTAGATTTTGATTGCTTGCCATTGAATTTTAACATCATTATTGCAATTTTCAAGGCTGAATTTGACATGAAGCGTAACGCAACTTTAAATAATGACTCAAGTGCAATGATTTTCAATTGTGTGCAATTCAAATTTCACCCCACTTCTACCAGTTCACCTTTTCAAACAAATAATATTTTTTTTTTATGCAATAAGGAAAAGGTAAAGATTCCTCCTTCGATCACTGCAGAACTTCAAACTTTGCCGGTCAATTATATATATATTTTTTGGTCGAAGGTCAATTATATATATTGGTTGGAGACTTGAAGTGAAGAAACAATACTAATTTTTTGGTTATAAAAAGAATACTATATTTGTTTTGTTTGGTTTGGTTTGGTTTGGTTAGGTTAGGATTCTTTTCGATTTCAGCTAAACCCATAATATATAATATAAGTTCCATTTGACTGGTGAGTTTAAAATGAGAATTATAAGTTTCATTTGACTGGTGAGTTTAAAGTGAGAATTTTGTACTTGATTTTGTTTGCCCATGTTCCCATCAAGAATTTATTCTTTGAACATTTATATAGGACGGAGAATTATAGGGCCGTTTGATTATTTTTATTTTTATTTATTTTTTTATTTTGTGTTAGAGTATAGAGGAAAATGAGAATGAGAATAGGAGTGAGGATCAATTGAGTAATTTTTGCATGTTCTGGGTACATCACGTGGCTGATGTACCATCCAATATACATGAAACGTGTTGAAATATTGTCCAATACACATAGAACATAAAAATAAAATATTTCCACATGTCTTATGTGTATTGAATGGTACACCAGCCACGTGGAGTACCCGGAACATATAAAAATTTCTTCAAATTGAGATAGAGAGGGGAGGATGGGAGAGGGAGTAGCAAAAATGAAAACAAAAACGTGAAAGTGAAAACAATTTCAAATAAATTTTAGTTTTTAGTTTTTATTTTCACTTTCATAACTCCTCCTCTCATCATTCCCTCTCGTCTTCTCTCTCAATCTCTTCACGCTTATTCTCACTTCCATTCTCCCTATTTTTTCTCTAAACACTACTACAAAAACTAAAAACTAAAAATTAAAATTGAAATGAAAATCAAACAGGCTCATAAGTTTTGTAATTTTTTTCGAGCATCAGCCTTCCTTTTTATCAAATAGAAGAATTGTCTTTTTTATTAAGGCTCGAAAGAAAATTACATATCTAAGTGATTTTAAGGTTGTGACAACATTTTATCAAGTCTAATAGTAATTCCATTCCTAATATTAAAACATATCTTAAGTACGAATTCCCTCATTCTCGTTGATTTACATAAAACCTTGGCCGCCCATTCATCTTGTACTCTCCATGTGTCACGTGGAACATTTGGGGTTGGCGAAAGTCAAAGCCTTCATTCAGGTTTTTTTTCCGTGGCTATAATCTTAAAGGCTATATACCCTATGCCATACCATTTTCCTTGCTTCAAAATGGTTAGGACATATTTTGTAGCTTGGTGCTGATGTTGCTCCTCTTATTGTGCCCTTGCACTCGAGATACAGGCTTTTGTCAACAATGGGACTCTTTTATTTATAACCCAATTGATGCTAAGAATATGAGGTTCAAAACCAGCTACATCCCATGTGGTTTCTCTTTCTCAAGATCCAGGAAGTCCCTTTGATGTGTTCAAGGAGCTACAGAGAGGAGAAACAAAAAAATATATGGATTTAAGGACAACTCAGATGCATAGGTTTCTGTTTCTGTTTCTGTTTCTGTTTGGTGGTTGGTTCCTTTTTCAACTTGTTTGTGAAAAATATAAACTTTTCTTTTACAAAACTTGTCATAAATATTTTTATCTGCTTGTAATAATACTCTAAACTACTGGTATTTATAAAGGAGAAGACACACTAACCCACAACTGCAATTTTGTCGAATGACATAACATACACAAGTCACAGCATGATAGGGAAAGAATGGAAGGCAGGCACAGAAGACAGCATGATAGGGACGAGCATTTTGTATGGGAATGACTAAAGCACTTCCATGTTCATCCAATTTTTTGTGGCTAAGAGGCTAGCTAATCCCATGAATAAAAGCAAAGTGGAAAAGCAGGTTCCAACTGAATTTCGGACGGCTACAAGCCCCCATCTTGCACGGCACAGTGACTGAAAATGGACAAATGAATTTTAATATTCATTTTATGCTAATAAAATAAAAGAAGCCTGTCATTGACCTGGATTTGCAAGTCTTTTTATCCTAATGTGCTAATATGAAAGAGCATGCTCTTATTCTTTTGGGAGTTTGTTTTTCTCAAAAATTTATATTAAAACTTAAATTTATAAGGAAACAAAGGGAGATGATGAATCCTGCAAAGGATTTGTAACTCGAGTAATTTATCCCCGTATTTGAAGTTCCGTGTTTGATTCCTCGCATACACAACGACAAATCACCCACCACACCACACCCCATATCAATACTTAAAACGGACTTAATCACAGCAGGTAAAACCCATCTCCATGAATTACATCCGCTTTACTTCTCTACCCACCACTCTATTTTCCTTTTATTTGTGAGTCTCATTTCCAGCAAAAAGTAGTCAATTTTCCCAACAAAAAGGAAATCAACTTTTCATGATTTTTTTTGTCCATGACAGCCCAACTCCTTTGACTCTATCCTATAAACCTTCTGGACTTTGGAATCTCTCTCTCTCTCTCTCTATCTCTCTCTTTCTCGGAGTTGCCAAGGCATCTCACACCTAAAAATTCCAATTCTCTCTGCACAAAAATGAAGATAACAAAATCATCCATGTCCCCATTTCTCTGTTTTTCTTTCTTCTTTTTGCTGCAGTTCCCTCTTATTTCATTTTCCAAAACCACACCTGCTGGTGCCAGGTTTCCATCTTCACTCATTACCCCTGAAAAGGTCTCTGCTTCTGCTCAAAACAAACTTTACAGAACCAAATACTTCACCCAAGTACTTGACCATTTCAATTTCTACCCCAAAAGCTACCAAACTTTCCAGCAAAGGTATTTGATCAATGACACATTCTGGGGAGGAGCCAAGAACAATGCTCCAATCTTTGTCTACACAGGGAATGAAGGAAACATAGAATGGTTTGCACAAAACACAGGTTTTCTCTATGAGACGGCACCCCATTTCAAATCCCTTGTCGTTTTCATTGAGGTAAAATTTTGTTCCCCAAATCAGATTTGATATGGTTTTGTTATGTTATTGGACTGTGAATCTAGTACCTGATTAATCAGGTAACACATCAGACTGTCTGGTAAAAGAACGTTTGTATGCAATTTGAAAAACCATAACGCGTATATATAAGATGATCAAATTTGCAGCATAGGTTCTATGGGAAGTCTATACCTTATGGGGGCAAGAAGAGTGTGGCTTATAGCAATGCAACTACACTTGGATATCTGAGCTCAACACAGGCATTGGCAGATTATGCTTCCTTAATTATTGATTTGAAGAAGAATTTATCAGCAACTGACTCTCCTGTGGTGGTCTTTGGAGGTTCCTATGGAGGAAGTATGTGAATACATTCATCCTTTTTTTATAATATTGTATAATTTACGTTTGATTGAACAGCTGGTTTGATTTGTCGGGTGATCAAATTAATTTAAGTTTAAAATGCAGTGCTGGCGGCATGGTTTAGGTTGAAGTATCCGCACGTTACAATTGGAGCCTTGGCATCATCTTCACCCATTCTCAATTTCGAGAATATAACGTCTCCATATAGCTTCAACAATATCATCACTCAAGACTTTAGGGTCCTCTCTCTCTCTCTCTCTCTCTCTCTCTTTCTTTTATTTTTCCCAAAAGGGATTCTGTTTTTGCGAAATATGAGACAATAGAGTCACCCGGCTATACATGATTAACAATTGACAGTCACATTTCATAAAACAGAATTCTGTCAAAGATTGAACGGAGCGATTCACAAGCCTGAAGTGACGTTAATCCCCTCCCTTCGCACAGAGCCCTTTTATACATCTAAACTATGATTGCTGAAAAAGAAATAAAAAAAACTTATACTATAAATGGTCCAATATTAATGTGACAATGCACGTGTCACACACATACCTATGTTACTGTTCAGATACAGTAATGTTATTGGGAGCATATTTCAGATTTTCAATTACAGTCTGCAAAGCACATGCATCATAATTAACCTTAATTAATGCTAATAAACTTTTCTGAATAATTATGTTATTGTTTGCATGTGTATTAGAGTGAGAGTGAAAACTGTTACAAAGTGATCAAAGGGTCATGGGAACAGATCGAAGACACAGCAGACCAACCTGGAGGGCTTGAGCTACTACGAAAATCATTTAAAATATGCAAGTATGACCACAACTTAACCCATAAAGCCTAGCATAATGTTAAAACTAGGCTTTTCTCTTTTCTCTTTTGTTTTTTTTCCGTAACATATTTGTTTTGACGTCTTTCGGCTTTGAAAAGAGAAGTATCGGTGCGCTAATAGCTAGTTTAATTTATTAATTACAAGTTATTAAAGTTTGTTTTATTTCCTTCAGAAATTATATTAGCGCAGATTATCTTGAAGATTGGCTTTCCACTGCGTACACTTACACAGCAATGACGGATTATCCTACTCCCTCAAATTTCTTAAGTCCCTTGCCAGCATTTCCAGTTAAAAAGGTAAAAGAAAAGAAAAGAAATTTTTATTTTTATTTTATATTTTTAGTTCATGGAGGTGCATAATGGTAATTTGATTGTATTGGGGGTGCAGATGTGTGAGGCGATAGATGATCCAACGACTGGAAATGACACATTTGCGAAATTGTACGGTGCAGCTAATGTATACTATAATTACAGTGGGACAGTCACGTGTTTCGACCTTGATGATAACTCTGATCCTCACGACCTTGGAGGATGGTCTTGGCAGGTAGGAGAACATTCCTCATTTTTCTCTAAATACCGAAGTTATTTTTTTGGGACAATGAGAAAAATACACACTCACGGGTAAAGAATTATGCTAGCGTCGATCGTTATTGGTCACATGAATTTTACACTTATTAATGTATGTGATAACATAATAGGTCACGCACAAATTAATGATGATCAATGTATGCTAGCATCAATCGTTATTCGTAGATACGCAATGCTTTTTAATGATGATCAAGATATCACACGTGATACGACTAAATGATATTATAATTTAGAAATTGAATTGAATGATTAAAATAAAACTCTTATACAATGATTCTAATAATTAACCCCAATAAAGATCATCTTATTATAAGGTCCATATACAAGGAATCAATTATCAACCCAATAAAAAAAGAAGAAACACTTTGGTGAGTTAGAATAAAAACATATTTGACTAATAGAGAGAGCACATGGGATTAGCATCCAAGAAAAGCATGTTCTCACAATCAAAAGTTGAGCCTTAAACTCATCATTGAGTACAACTAATCATTTTCCCCTTGGAGCCTAAGAAAAGAAGTTAGATTTTTATCTCACCATGTAAGTTTGCAGAAAGTTACCACTCTTGACTTTTTTTTTATTAACATCATAATAATAATGATCATCATAGTGTACTGAAAATTTTGATGGGTTGGTCACATGCATGTCACATGTTGCTCAGCTTGGCTTGAATTTTTTTTAATTTTTGAGCACAAGCGATTGGGAATGGGGGATTTATACAAATTTCATTGGGTGTTTGGAGTTTTCGAACGTCTATCAACATAAATGAAAGTGAAAAAGTTCCGCCAACTGAGCTATACTCCATTGTCAACTTGACTTGAATTTTTTAATTTGGTGCAGGCTTGTACAGAGATGATAATGCCAACCAGTGGAAACAATGAGGACAGCATATTCCCAGCTTCTGATTGGGATTACAAACACCGAGCCTCTGCATGCAAAAGCATATTTGGCATTAAACCTAGGCCCCTTTGGATCACCACTGAGTTCGGCGGCCATGTTAGTCCCCATCATTTTCTATCATTATTTTCTACCAATTTTTTTTATTTTTTGGTTTTTATTTTACTTTTTATTGTTAATTTTTGGCAGGATATTGAGAGGGTTTTGAAAAGATATGGAAGCAATATTATCTTCTTCAATGGCTTAAGAGACCCTTGGAGTGGTGGAGGGTAATAATATAATTACCCCTTTCTAATTTCTCAGTTTTGTCAGCATGGTAAAACTGGCTAATGTTAATATCATTGTTGGGTTTTTTTTTTTGGCAGGGTGCTGAAGAATATATCCAAGAGCATAGTAGCCATTGTTGCAAAAGAAGGTTTATAGTTACAATTTGATACCAAAATTACAAATAAATAATAATAATAAAAATAGATGGAAATTAAGGAGAATATTGACATGTATGATTGTGGTATATTGGTTCTTAACAGGTGCTCACCATGTAGATTTGAGGTTCAAGAGCAGTGAGGATCCAGAATGGCTTAAAGATGTGAGGAAACAAGAGATCAAGATCATTGCAAAGTGGATCTCCCAATATTACCATGACCTTGCTCAACTCTTTTGATCATATATATTCAGAGTCGAGTCATTTTATGCAGGGCGGAACTAGTCCAAGGGGTACCCTGGGTTGTAGCCTAGGGAAGATTTTGGGGAAAAAAATAATTAAACATATATAGCCTAATATTTTAAACTATAAAAAATAAAAAATAAATATACAATTGCATATCCTACCACACAATGGCGGACCTGTTAAGCACCTCCCCTCGCCAGAAAAATCATTGTAGGTGCTTCAAATTGTCATTTTTCTCAGCTGGTGGTGGTGCACTCCAGGTGTACAAATTACCTTATTTGTACTCCAAGAAATTGTCTTTGTCCTTTTACTTTCATTTATTTTTATATTACTCCATTTACTTAAGTTTATAATGTAAATAAGGAAGTACCCCCCATTTGGATACAAATAAAAATACTAGAAAATCAAATTCCCACCAAATCAAAATATGAAAAATCGGTTTTAGTGCAAAATATGATTAAGGCTAAAAATGATGGCTCATTAAGTCAATATATACTTCATACTAAAATCCCATAAAATCAAGTTTTCTTATTTGATGTGTAAGGAATAAAAGCCGCCAAAAATTATATTGAGAAAATGATTATTTCGAAAAACCATTTTTCATACTTAGTCAATATTTTTACATAAAATAATTTTTCATGTATGATATGAATGCATGAAGGGACCTACGGTTAATCTAGGTAAAAAGCTTTAGATGTTCAATCTACAAAGAGTTTTTAGCATTTCAAAATTCCACCTATGCTAAAAAATTCATGGGTCCGCTAGTGCTACCACACCAATAGTCATAGTCAAAGGTCTTCCACATTTGTATTTGGTGTTAAAGTTTGTCCCAAACATCAATTTTAATCCTTTTTCTTTAACGTATCTCCAAAAGAGAAGCATTTTTCTAAATAAAATTCACCCTTTCATGAATAATATGACTCTAATTCCTTTTTTTTTTTCTTGTGTTTACAACTAGCGTGATTTATGTGATTTAATGTATACTTTTATTTTTAGAAAAACTATAGAAACTGTTAGTACAAAAAAAAATCATTAGATTTTAAGCTAATAACTTTATCTAGTCCATCCATTGAAAAATTCATGGTTCCGTTCTTGGTTTTATGGTGAGAGTGTTATATATGAACTATAAATGTGGACCTTTATATTAGTCACATTATTTCTCTGAATAGTAACTTTACTTATGTTTAATGAAATGATCATGTGACTAATATAAAGGTCCACATGAGAAGTCCATATATGGTACCCTAACTATAAAATTTCGCATTCATAGTCAATGTCAATGAACTTGTTTTATTTTTATTTTTATTTTAAAGCAATGTCAATGAAGTTTATTTGCCTCAAAAGAAAATAGGCTGCAGATATTTAAAAGCCCTTCTGATTGTTGTAGTGGGATTGAGCAAAGAAGAAAATGAAAGCAAGATCCTTAAAAGAATTGATCTTTTTTAGCGCAAAGTAAAAGCCCAATATCAGAAATTTGCAACACAAAAAGAAATTTTAGGGGCCCAATAAACAGAAACAAACTAGAGCCCAAAAGCAGGACCGGAACTTAAAAAAAAAATTAGAAAGGGAGCCCACTAACTCATATCCACTAAATGAAATACATATCAATTACAATTAGGATTTTTAATTGTAGACGTCTTTGAACTTCACCTCGAGTTTCAATTGAGTCTTGCAATTTTTTTTTAGGCAATTACATCTGTTAACTCGACAAGTAGTTTCAATTAAATCCTACTGTGACAAAATCCGCCGGATTTAACCATGTGAATGGCACGTTATTAGGGGAATTTGGCACAAGGAGAGAAGGGCAAGGGGTTTTTCGATTTTCCATACTAGTAAACCTAGCCTTCTGTCAGACATTGGAGTTCAATTTGCAACCCTCTTTTGGTGTTCTGCAATTGAAACAACACCTCACACCAATTTCATATCAAACTTACCCGATTATTGCCACCTGCCTCAAACCTTCTTTTAGGATTAAGATCCATTCATGAAATTCAATGTTTGATTTCCGACCCACACTACAATAACAATAGCAGCGATTTAAATATGTGGAACTCTCTAACATTTTACCTCAAGAGTTTCTTCATTTGGGATTTCTAACGGCTTATGGAGCGCAATTGGGACTCGATGGCTGACTAGGTCAGCTTTAGGAGACTCTTGAGCTAGAAATTATGCTTTTAGCCCTCATTTTGACGGCCAAATTGACAAACTATCACGGTATGACCTAATTGCAACTACTTGTTAAGTTAATGGATGTAATTGCCTCAAAAAAAGTTGCGGGACTCAATTGCAACTCGAGGTAAAGTTAAGGGAGTCTACAATTTTTTTTTAAAAATTGCGTAGTACTATTGTGGGGATTTATAGCTCCGCGTGAGCCACTTAAAGCAGCTCCAGCGCTCACCCAAAATCGGGCAAAAGGCCCCCCAAGGCAGCCCAAGAGAGCTCCAGCGCGCAAGGCTGGCCCTGGCAAGAGCTGAGTCCCACGAGCCCAGGCAAGTCCAAGGGCAAATTCAGCCCGAGCTGCTGCCTGGGCAGAATGATGCAATGCTGACGTCATAATGACGTCAGCAACCAAAAAAATTTGAAAAAAAATGGAAAAAAAAAAAACCAAAAATTCCAGAATTTTTTAAAATAAATACCTAGGCATATTCTTTACTTCTCACACCAAAAACTCTATACAAATTCATCTCCTCATATCTCAAAATTAATGGTTTAAAGTACAAAAAAATAGGAAATAAAGTACAATGAATAGTATTTTCCTTAGACTTGCCCTAGACTTAGCCCTCATGGGTGGAACCACCGTGAATAGTGGCAGCCCTTGCTTGCCCTTGCCCTAGACTTAGCCCTTATGGGTGGAGATGCTCTTAAACGATATCTTTTAGTGTGATAGTGGTGTTGCCAATTCATCCACGGTGTTCCATTCTCTTCCGTCTCCTCTTTTAGTTTTTCTTTTCTTTTTTCACATACCACTGTTCACTTCTAATTTCTTGCCCAGTTGATCATTGAAAAATCCAAATATATTAGGAGCACATTTACATGCACCGATTGAATCCCTAATTTTCCTATCCATCCCCCCTAGATTTTTTCCTTGTTGCAGAAACAGGAGATGCTCCTACAATCAAATGACAGAACCCAATAGTTAGGTATTATTAGTGATGACTTATATATATATATCTCTCTCTCTCCTCCAGCTTGAGCTAGTTTAGGAACTTTTTTCTCATACCTAACTAACTATTTGGAGGAGCAGAGCAGAGGACATATGTCAAGTGTATAAAAAAAGTGTTGGAAGAAAAGGAGGCACAGGCATCCACGTCTGATTTAAAACGTGCATGCTGCTAATTAATTCTGGATAAGTGATATAGATGGGCAAGGACCCCGTTCAGCTTACTTTGTTCAAAGTTAGGCAGCTGGGGTCACGCAGCAAAAGGGTCGGTTCTTCGTTGTTCAAATTTTGGTAAAGGTTGGGTTCTCCATTCAAAGACATTTTTGAAAGTGAAATACTGTGATGTGAAAGTCATTGGTATATATGACCACATGGACCACATGATCATTATGCAAATATGGAAGAAAAATTATTCCATCTATTTCATCATGCGGTAGAAACAAGTCTTTAGAGAAGAACAAGTTCATTTTGCCTAGGTTTAACGAGTTGTATATATGGACAAAAGAAAATAATAGGAGTCAGACGGATACAAGGTTGAGAATGTGTGTCGGGATGAGAGGTGAGAAAAGGTATTTATTGGTAATTGTATTTTTTTTAGTTTTTAGTTTTCACTTTTTACATTGTTGTTAAAAATAGAGGGGGAATACGAGAAAGAACAGAGGAATGAAAAAGAGTGGAAGAAATGAGCTTGGAATGGAATGACACCAAAAAAATGAAAACTAAGAATGGAAAACAACTTTTAGTAGGGTTTAATCTCTCTCGAGTTTTTGTTACATTATATTCTCCTTCTTTCCTCTCACCATTCTTTATTCATAATTTCCCATATAATTTTTCTTTATCTTTAGCAAGAATAAATGAAAATTAAAAACCTAAAAACGAAATTTACCAGAGTGATTCAAATTTGAAGACCTCTTCTAACATTAGGAAGAGAAATACTACTACAACAGTAGGTTTATCATTAAGAACAGTTTGATGCATAACTCAAAATGGTGTCAAATGCATTATATATATAAATATAACTTTACGTGTGAAAATATGAAAATGAGATACAAGCTACAGAAAAGCTATCTAACGCATGCTGCTGCAACATTGAAAAAATTTGCAACGCAACCTCTGAAAGGCAAGTTGACAGTCCCTTTCACAACCAATCTTTCTCAATTCAATTCCTTGGCAATTTGAGGGTCAAGACTTCAATAAGACCCTCCTCAAGCCCTTTTCTTTTTTCTTTTCTTTTTGGTCAGAGAGTAGAGACCCTTATACATCATCCATAGTTTCCTATACATTCCTCTGCAAAACCCTACAATATGGTGCGGTTTATGGTCCCAGCCTAAAACTAAAAACCCACCACGCCACCAGGTCCACATACGTTATTTTTACAGTTCTACAGTACATCAAGCCACGTGTCAATAACCCAATTGCACCACCATGCTTCTGATGTTCCAAAATTTTACCCTTCTTTGGCTCTATTTGCTCACATTTCACCCAAAATAAAATAAATACAGAAGGAAACACATGCAGATAGATGATAGTAATGGATATGCAGAGCCTTGCATCCAGCCAGCCAGCCAGCCAGCCAGCGAAACAGTTAAATGGACAAAGAGTGAAAAATGGGTTTAGGTTCATCATTAGTTGTGGGCCCCACACGAGGAGGGCCCACTTCAAAAACAAAGAAACATATTGATCTTGTGGACCCTACCTGCTGATGGAGGCCTCGCATGCCTTTCTGTTCTGGTAGGGGAAGGAAGGGGAGGGGAAAATAAATTAATTTCATGAGGCATTTAGGGGCAGGCCAGCCAGAGAACCAGAGATTTTGGAGACGTGGGCTATGCCATATAGTTTTGGATCCTGCAATTTTTTATTGTTTCCCAAACTCCATGTTAACTTAAGCTGTGTAGCTGTGATTGAATTATGAGACATTTGCTCCTGCAAAAGACATATGCCTTGGGAATTTGCTACACTATTTTGTCTCTATTTTAATTTAATTTAATTTAATTTTGTTGGCTAGAAATTAAATTAATATATTATTATGGTTTCTTTTTGTTGCTAAGTCTACAGTGCCAGATATTTCATCATGCATGCTTTGTTTGGATGCTGTATTTTTAGTAAAAACCCACTCAATAGGGAGAAGAGAGATGATGGGTGATGCGAGAGTTTCTGAGATTTTAAATGCTTCAAATTGCAGGCCAACTAATATATTTCTTGGGCAAATTCATTTTTTGTCTGATATGTCAGAACTTTCCCTGACTTTAGGTGGCATACCTTTCACCATATTAAATCACTTTAATTTCATTTCTCTTGTAATTATATTTATAACACGTCTCTTGTAATCATGCGCGCGGCGCATAGACTACTAATTATTTGAATTGATACGTTATGGATTATATTAATTACCTTTTGCAGATCATCGTTTCAATATTGTTACATATATATATCTCTGATTATATTGCATCTACTCCCTCCTCATATCCATATCCCTATCAAATTGAACCCAAATCACCTGGAACTAAACATTAAAGTTGAAAGAAGACATAATAATACTCAGCATTGCTCAAGCTGGCATCACCCAAGAAAATTAGGTCTAAGAAATCGGCTCCATAAATTTGCAGGTGTGAACAGATACCAAAATGTGGTCCATTACAAGACATGTATTCTTCATGTGAGGAGGACCAAGGTCCCCACTTTCGACAGCTCCTGAAATATAAAAATATGGGATGTAATTAATTTGCACCTTCAATTTTATTATTATGTGGAAAGTTGAAAATTGTAAAACTCTAAAGTACCCCTTCTTTTTTTTTCAGACCTTCACAAATATCATCCAATTATGATAATAATTCATGGTCTGTATTGGGATTCAAATTATTTTAACATGCTAGTAAATTGATAAGGATATTATAAAAATGTTTGTCAGTAAAATAATTGAATATGGTGAATAATATTGTTTCTTTCAAAAAAAAGACTGGGAAATCTCTGGAACTTTGCCTCCACTTGGTAGATCCCAGATGGTTTTCCGTTCCATGCATGTTGCTATCGGGTAAAGTGTGATCATTATATGCCAGAAACAAGAAAATAAACCATGTTTTATAAAAACCTGATAAAATAAAAGAAATAATCTCATCAACAAATGAATGAAGAATCTAATATTTCGCATTGCTGATAAGCTTCCCTTCCAATAGGGTTAATTTGGAATTACGTTGTCATGTTTTTGAAGATGATTGAATGTAACGTAGGGTTTCTCGATCCAGATTAATATTGAGTTTCGGTCATTGTCATGTAACGAGAAAAATAGAATCATATATGTTTATAATATAAACAAAATAAGAATCTGCCATGTCCATTGAATTAGCAATATGAAAGTGGAATTTCAGATGCGTATCAACCCTAGAGATTTTGATACATTGATTGTGGCCTTTGTGGTACCTGTTTGCCAGTTTGGTCAGGCCTCCTCCTATACAATATATTGCTACAATTAATATACTGATACATCTGAAGCAGCAGCCGCAAATATTCAATTATAAAAAAAATCAATTTAGCAGTTTCAGAAACCCCAGAGTTTTTTACCTGACAAATATCTGATCCCATTTTCTTTCTGTAAAAATTTTCCCAGGAAAATAATTTTAGAAGCAAGAAATTTATTGCAAAAAGAGAGGCATGGACTTTAGTGGAGAGTCTCACGGATTGGTCTTACAAAATAAACCAGGTGGTGTGTAAGTTTTTTCACTTGGGAATTGAAGAATTCCCAGAAATGGAAATATTAAATTCTGTCTTTGTTATCATCATGCTTCATATATCTTCCTCATATATCTCATAGGCCCGTCTTGTTCCCTGGTCTCTTTGAAAGATAAACTATTTATTTATTTGTTTGTTTATTTATTTATTTCAATATTAAATAACAGATTTTTTCCAGATTATTTTAAATATACATATATCAACCACTGTTTGGTTTGCTTTCTGGTCAAGGATTCCCGCACCTGGTCAAGAAACTTATGAAAAGATTTCAGGTTTCGGCCTTTACGTAAGACCCCTCTCACTTGACCAACAAGATTTGCACCAAGTTTTGACTGATTTCAATTCAAGTACCACATTTAGATGTTACTTGAGCTAAAATTCATGGACATCCAATTTGATTTTTCCTATCTGATGCTTTCACTACTTTTGTTGTTTTTATTATGGTTTTTTCAATCAAATTGTGATTATCATTCATTATGTCCCATCCCATGTATGTTGTTAAAGTTGACACTTGAGATATCCACCTAACAATTATGGTTTTTTGAATCCTTTAACATATATTGTGGGGGGTCTATTTAGGTATTTTGAGCACCCCTTCAATTAGGCAATTCTTGGTCAATTTGTAATCCACCTAATGCTATGTGAGCAATAAGTTGAATACGATGGGGTCATGATCGATGAGACGCGTTTAGGGTATGCTAGTAATTTAATCGTATTAAAGTATCTTGGTAATTAAATTGTATCATCTCCGTATGTGAAAAATGTGTTGATGATATTAACTTAGGGGCATGGATTGGACTTGTCCCATCAATATATGATTGAGAGAGGAATTGCATGGTACCACGACCCATCATGATAGGAATGAGTGAGGAAACACGAAAAAAATGTTGTTGGTATTAGAAAGAGAATTGAAGATAACAAAGCCAACAACCTATTATTAATGTGTGTTCCCACATGTGGTACTTAAAAATTGAAAACCAAGCAAAGTAGTAAATAATCCAATCCAATCCAAGCCTTTTTTGTTGGGGGGATGAAATTGAAACTTGGTGTTGTGTGAATCTACCTGGAAATTGAGGTGGGTTTTGTCTGAAACTCAGGGAAAAAGACAGAGTCCAACTATTAAGATAATAAGGAGATAGAATATAAAATGAAATTGCATGAAAGACACCCAGAGAGACAGAAGAGCTCAGAAACCAGTTAGTGTTTTCTGAGAAATGAAGAGAAAGAGAGAAAAAGATGGGAGTGACTTGAGTGTGAGGAAAGGATTCAAACACGACTGTACCAAGAGAAGAGAGAGAGAGAGAGAGAGAGGTGTCCTGTGTCTCCAATTGGACAAATCTTATCCCATCTCTCTGCTTATTGGAAAGGGAAGGGATCTCTGGATTTTTCCCACCCCTCCAATCGCCTTTTAAATCCAGGAATGGCCAAACACCAATAATGCTGTCCTGCACGTGATCAAAATCACCACATATATATATATACAGAGAGAGAGAGACCCAAAATCCAACTTGGTAATTGGTGGTATTCGATAGAAATTTTGAATGTTACCATTATGCATCTTTATTCCCCATTGATTCTAATATCGGGTGTTGCGTGTCCATCAACAACTAACAACTGCTTTTGATATGGAAAAGAGAAAAGGATGAAATCTTAATTTTGCTCAATTGGGATCTACAAGTGAATTGTGTATCTAGTTCGAGGTTGGTACATTAGGGGGAGGCAAAAGAAAAAAATATCCCAACTAGTCTTAATTTTGCCCCATGAGACAAGGTATTGAAAACCAAGTGCTAAGGGGCGGCCGATGGATGGAATTAATGGATGAACTAGCTAGCTGGGTTGAACTTCTTATTACGTCAGAGTGGCCTATCATTTTATTTGTTTGGCAATGTAGCGCTAACATGGGGTGTTTCCAGACAAATAGTTTTACAAATGCCTTTACCACAACACAAGAGACACACACACTCTCTCTCTCTCTCTCTCATCATTTTTTCAATTACTCACTCAAATTAAAATCCCAACAAAAAACACACAAAAAGAAAAGTAAGTAGTAGTATATGGGGAATTTTACACTGAAAATAATGATTGAATTTTTCCCTCACGCAAAACCTTAAAGTAGTACTCTCGTACTTACATTTTCCGTTCTCTTTCTCTCTCTGCTCTCTCTCTCTCTCTTTCTCTCTCTCTTTTGTTGTCATATCTTATAGGGTGGGTAGCTAGCTCTAGCTAGCTAGCTAAAATATCAAATAGTTCTCACAGTGACACAGTCCTTACATCAAACCCATAATCTGCACGCCTACACCCTCCCTTTGCTCCCACACCTTCCCCTGTAGAGCTACCTAAAGTTAACCTTTGCTTTTGCCTTCCTCAACCCCAAACTATTCTTCCTTCCATCTACAAAACCCATTTCCTCAATTTCTTCATCTCTCGCCAAACATGTCCATAAACCACTTTTCCTCAGACCACCCAGAAACCCAGTGGTGGCCTAACACTGCCCACCACCAACAACAACAAGACCCTTCCAGAGCCCATTTCCTCCCTCAATTTTATCAAGACACCCACCACCACAATTACCAGGCTTGGCTCAACTCCCAAGAACAACCCACACCCATGTCCCCTACTCCTCCCACCCCCACCACCCTCAATTTCAATCTCAACCAAAACGACGCCGAATCAGACCACACCAACCAATTACAGCACCAGCTCCTCCTCCAATCCTCCCCACCGCTCGACGACCACGACGAGGAGAACGAGCCCATGTTCGAGAAGCCCTTAACCCCGAGCGACGTCGGGAAGCTGAACCGCCTTGTCATCCCGAAGCAGCACGCGGAGAAATATTTCCCACTCGGCGGGGGCGATTCGGGGCTCCTCCTGAGTTTCGAGGACGAGTCGGGCAAGTCCTGGCGCTTCCGCTACTCCTACTGGAACAGCAGCCAGAGCTACGTCCTCACCAAAGGCTGGAGCCGCTACGTCAAGGAGAAGCGCCTCGACGCCGGCGACGTTGTTTTGTTCGAGCGCCGCCGCTCCCACACCGACCGCCTCTTCATTGGATGGAGGCGCCGCTCCGCTGCCGCCACTCCCTCGGCGCA